>CM059432.1:89564298-89971798 GCA_030390025.1 Squalus acanthias
CAGTACTGTAGTACTATGATCTCTGAAGTGGGACTTCAACACATGACCTTCTAACTCAGAGATGAAAGTGCTACCACTGAGCCAAGGCTGATAATTACAAGTCACCACTCAAATCGTTCTTCAGCTGCTGAGCCCAGGGATTGGCATATCATGGAGCCCACATGTGGAGGAAGGCTGCTATCTGAGAACCAGTGCTTCATGCAGTAATTTGAGGGTGCTCAAAGCACCCTGCAAGTTCTGGCAGTGACTGTGAAAGAATCCACTACTCTTGTGTACTGCGATGTAGAATTGATTTACAGAACCGCAAGCCATCAAGGAGCACATGGGAACTACACAGCCATCTTCAGCAGATCACCCAATCACAAAGATCTTCAGCCCAATCACAGTTTATCTCTAGAATGCTCTGACTGCGACTGAGACCAATGTACAGGAGTCAACATACCGGAGAGTCAGGTTGAAAGAAAATTGGTGCAGAGCTTCACACGTTTCAGTGCTGGCCAACAGTCTGTTCACATGCTTTTCCCTGGACGGGCACGGTAGCATAGTGGTTATGTTACTGAACTCATAATCCAGACTAATGATCTGGGGGAACATGAGTTCACAATCCCACCACAAGCAGATGTGGAATTTTAATTCAATTAATTAAATAAATCTGGAATAAAAAGCTAGCATCAGTAATGGTGAACATGTAACTACCAGATTGTTGTAAAAGTCCATCTGGTTCACTAATGTCCTTCAGAGAAGGAAATCTGCTGTCCTTACCTGGTCTGGCCTATAGGTGACTCCAGCAATGTGGTTGACTCTTAACTGCCCTCTGTAATGGCCCAGTAAGCCACTCAGCTAAGGGTAATTAGGGCAATAAATGCTGGGCTTGCCAGCGACACCCACATCCCGTTAATGAATAAAAAAAATATAGTGAGTATTCAGCAGCTGGGGCACGGCAAGAAGAAATTCTTGCATCTTGGGGCAATGCCATATCTGTGAACATAAGAAATAGGAGCAGGAGTAGGCCATTCAGTATTTAGAGCCTGCTCTGACCATTCAACAAGATCATGATCTTCGACCTCAACTCCACACGATTCCCTTAATATCCAAATATCTATTGATCTCTGTCTTGAATACGCTCAATGACTGAGCATCCGCAGCCCTCTAGGGTAGAGAATTCCAAAGATTCACAACCCCTTTGAGTGAAGAAATTTCTCCTCATCACAGTCCTAAATGGCCAAACCTTTATTCTGAGATTGTGATCCCTAGTTCTAGATTCCCCAGCAAGGGGAAAACATCCTCCCAGTATTTACCCTGTCATGAGATCACCTCTCATTCTTCTAAACTCTAGGGAATATATAGGCCTAGTCTACTCAAACTCTCCTCATTGGACAATCCAGGAATCAGTCTAGTGAGCCTTTATTGCACTCCCATCTAAGGCAAGTATATCCTTCCTTAGGTAAGGAGACCAAAATTGTACACAGTACTCCAGGTATGGTATCACCAAGGCCCCTATGTAATTGCAGTAAAACTTCTTTACTCTTCTACTCCAATCCTTTTGTAATAAAGGCTAACATACCATTTGCTTTCCTAATTGCTTGCTGTACCTGCATGTTAACTTTCTGTGATTCGAGTACATGGAAACCCAGATCCCTCTGAATACCAACATTTCCCAATCTCTCACCATTTAAAAAATATTCTGCTTTTCTATTTTTCCTACCAAAGTGGATAACTTCACATTTCTCCACAATATATTCCATCTGCCAAGTTCTTGCTCATTCACTTAACCTATCTATAATCCCTTTGCAGCCTTTTTATGTCCTCCTCATAAGTTACTTTCCCACCTAGCTTTGTATCATCACCATCCTTGGATGCGTTACACTCAGTTCCTTCATCTAAGTCATTAAGATAAATTGTAAGTAGCTGAGGCCCGATCACTGACCCCACTAGTTACAGCCTACCAACCCGAAAATGACCCGTTTATTCTTACTCTCTGTTTTCTGTCCGTTAACCAATCCTCAATTCATGCTAATATATTACCCCCAATCCCATGAGCCATAGTTTTGTGTAATAATCTCTTGTGTGGCACCTTATCGAATGCTTTTTGAAAATCTAAATGCATTACATCCACTGGTTCCCCCTTATCTACCCTGCTAGTTACAACCTCAAAAAACTCTACCAGATTTGTCAAACATGATTTCCCTTTCATAAATCCGTGTTGACTCTGCCCAATCATATCATGATTTTCTAAGTGCCCTGTTGCCACGTCCCTAATAATAGGTTCTAGCACTTTCCCTACTACTGATTTCAAGATAACTGGTATATAGTTCCCTGTTTTCTGTCTCCCTCCTTTCTTGAATAGACACAAGGGTCAGATAGCAGGTACAACTAAGCAGCCACTACAATATCAGATGCGGCATTCACAGTTACAGGGCCATTCTCTGACCTAGTACAAAGAGGTAGAAGGGCAGCACCATTACAAGAGGTGCCCATAGACATCCAGCAACAAATGTCTAGTTCACTGCTGCTTCAAATAATAGTGGCAATATGGATTATCATAAAATGAAGGCATCATGCCTCTTACTAGAGTATCAGGCATTAACCTGCATTATTTAATACCCATAGTCACATACCATCTGCACGTTAGTTGAATGAAATCAATTTATGTTCATGAACAACATGGAGTTGTTAGTAGGGACTAGAATGACCATATGCGTGTCATTTATGATGTCACATACTTCAGAACAACTTGACTCCTGGTAAAACTACTGCCATCATCGTTCCATGGGGAAAGTGGCAAAAGGGAAAAAGTGTTTCCTGTCACCAGCTTGATGTATCATAAACACAACAGACTGATTTATTTGGCAAAAATGCACCTTCACAGTGACCAGCAGAGCAATCCCTGTGGTCAATGTATATCCAGCTAGAGGGGCTCGCATAATTCAGTCACTGCCTCCCTCCCATGTGATGTGCAGGTGGTGAAGACAGGTCTCCTGATATACTAGCTGGCTCTGCCAAGGTTTACAGCACTGGCTGCTGGGGTAAAGGTAGGTGCAAACAGAACGCCTCTAATGTAATCTCACCTGCAGAAATTCATCTTCCTTTCACAAATCTCTGAGTGCAAGAGGATTTTCCATCCTCGGATTGCAGCAACTGAAATTGCAGCTGGCAGCAATAATGTAATGGGATAGCCAGATGGGGAAAAAGTAATGCAACAGTAAAAATGCACCAATAAACAAACTGCAACAGGAAACAATACAGCACATCATTGAGAATCCAACTCAAAGGCCAGATTGTGCCTCCTCTCCGTTGCTCATTTTATATGGAGCTGAAAAGCTATTGGTGTATTTCCAACAAATAAAATATGGGGAATTGTAGCTGACAGCTATTTACTTGAATTTACATGGACTTCAGGGATTTAAGGAGATTCTTACATGCCTTGTGCAAGAGCACTCTGAGCCTATTTTTAATACTGCAGGGAAATCAAACACAGTACATAAAGGGCAGGGAACAGATTTGTGGCCTACTCACCTGCTTCTCCAACCAGAGGTGCCTGCACTACTGGCACATCTGATCAGAAGATCCATGATATGTAGTGTAATGTGAGAAGAAAAACAATATCATAATAAAAGGTACTACACTCTAGTTATATAGGGTTATGAATGGCCAGCATGAATTTGCATAAAGGTTTCACTTTTGTGTTTAACAGCAGCTTTAACCACAGCAAGAATCTTACGACCATCTTTAAGAATCAATTCAATTGCCCGCGAAAATGGGCGCAGGGATCATGATGTGCGATTAACCCACGCCCATTCAAACTAATGCAGGAAGCATGTAAACTTCGTGCTACCTACTAATTAAAATGATCGTGGTGTGCAGCCCAGCGCTAAACGCACTGCTGATTGGCTGCACTCTCAGCAGGGGGCCCAAGTTTGTGCGAGGCTAGCACCAATTAAAGCTAGCCTGCACTTCTTAAAGCCAGCCTGCACCTCTTAAAGGGGGAGGGGGATGTAGTTTGACAACACCAGGTGCTGGAATTCATTCCAGAAAGCAGTTTCAACTGGGAAATATTCAGCAGGCCAGGGAAAAGGCTCTAAGGTTCTCAGACACAGCACTGGAGGCTTAGTGCAGGAGGTGGAGAGGAGGAGAGAGCTTCTGTTTCCACAGGGGGCCAGGAGGCCCTCCAGACAGACATTGCAAAAGCAGTGGGAGCAGATACCCACAGAGGTCAATGCCAACGGTGTTGCCCCGAAGATCTGGATACAGTGCCGTAAGAAGTTCAATGACCTCACATGAGTGGTCAAAGTCAGTGAATTCATCTTCAAATGCCATATCCCACAAACTGCACCACTAGCCTCACACACTGCTCAATTCACCACATCCCCATCACTCACCTACCAACAATCTCTATCAATCACGACTCATACCTCATATTCCTATGCTCCATCTCACCCTCACACACTTACCACTGCTGCAAGCCTCACACCCACATCTCACAGCCTGCACACACTTACAGCTATTCAACAATGACAGCCACATCAGCCAAACACACTGCACCACACTCACTGACACACTCCCTTCTCTCTTGCCGGACAAGGTGGCACACAACCGTAGGAAGTGGCAACTAACCAGAGGGAGACAGGTGTGCCTCCATATCCTGACCCCGCTTGAGGAGCTGGTACTTGGCATAATTGGAGTGGCTGTGACGGAGGCTGCGGCCAGCGGTGGCGCTGAAAAAATTGAACATGACGGTATGCCCTAATCCTTCTTCTCACATCCCAGATCCCCCTCATCCCACAATCTCTTCTGACTTACAAGCTGCCAATGGTGTAAGCACACACCTCTTGCTCTCCCCAGCGCCCCACCATCACCTCAAACCTACCCTTGCGCCTTTCTAATTTCAGATACCCAAGAAATCCAACCTGGCCAGGCAGTGGAGGAAGAGGAAGAGGAGAGTGATGATGAAGAAGAAACAGTCACTCAATCTGACACTCGCAGCCACCAGCTCAGTTACTGGCACTGCACTGGACTTTAGAGGGTAGCTTGGGGGTGGGATCTGCACATGGTGAGTCACCGGGCATGAGTGGGCTGTGGCCAGGGCAGGGGGAAAGAGTAGCGTGATTGCCAGCTCCCTAGAGGGCGAGGTTGCACACATGTTCTGCTGCACAGGACTCCGATGAGGACTTCAATGGGGTGACCTACAGAACAAAGCTGATGGATATGCACAACAAAATGCTTGGTGCATTGGCAGGCCAGCCAGAAAGCCTGAATGCAATGTCAAGGAGCATGGAAGAGTTCAGCTCCAACCTTGCACAGGGCTTTGGGCAGAGCTTGGAGCCCATTTTTTCCAGCGTGGAAGGTGTGGGCAGATCCATTAGCGCACTTGTGGGCCCAACCATCATGCCGCATCTGATGGTCGAGTCTCAGCTTCCATTGTAGCACAAGCCACCCAATGTCTGAGTGCTGCAATGGAAGTTCAGACTGCTGCCATCAGACTGAAGTCATGCAAGCTCAGCTTGCTGCCATGCAAGCACAGACTGCTGCCATCATGGCTGTGGTTACCAGTGTTTAAAAGGGTTTGCAGGGTGTCACAGCAGTCCAGCAATCTGTCCTCCAACAGATTACTAGGATTGCTGAGGCACCGCCCCAGGGGAGTGGCAGTGGCCCCGTGGAGCATGAACCTGCTGTCCTCTCTCAGGATGACAGCGTTCGTCCTCCCACCACTGCCACTCCGCCAGTGTCCATACTATTGCCAGTCAGCCAACCAGCCCAGACTGCTGCCACCCATACCGAAATGGTGCAGTCTGAAGCTGGGCCTTCTAGGCCCAGAGCTACTTGAGGTCGTCCTCCAAGGTCATCTGCAGTCTCCCCCACTGATAGTCAGCAGCCTTCCACCAGCCATGCTGCAGCCACTGGGGAAGCACTGCATAAGAGTACTAGGACAGGCAAAGGCACACTGAAGACAGGTACTACGGGAATGCACCAGGGTGATTAGTTGACTCTTGAATGAAATATTGTAATGGTTTGATTCATAAAATTGGTATGGAATGTTTGTTTTGTGGTGGCTTTTATTGTAGCTTTGTGGCCAAGAGGACGCTGTGATGGTCAGTAAAGAAGGGAAGGTAAAGTGTGGGACTATTAGTGAATGGGGAATTGGAGTTGCGTTCACTGGTACCACAGTCGGATGAGTCGATCACGGACAGTCCGGGCAGAAAGGGGCTGTCTGGGTTGCCTCCTCCCTTCCTCCTCCTCCTCTTCTGCTTCCTCCTCTTCCTCCTCAGCTGGTCGCAGTATGCCTGGTGGCAAGAGCTGTGCCCTCATGATGGCAAGGTTGTGGAGCGTGCAGGAGACCACAACGAATTTTGAGACACGCTCTGGCAAGTACTGCAGGGCTCCTCCAGAGCGGTCCAGGCAGCAGAAGCGTTGTTTAAGGATGCCAATGGTCTGCTCCATCAGATTCCGTGTGGCAACATGGCTTTCATTGTATGCATGCTGCCCACGTGTGTGTGGAGTCATGAGCCAGGTGGTCAGCGGATAGCCCTTGTCATCCAGTAACCACCCTCTGGTTTGTTGTGGTGGCTCAAATGCTGATGGTACAATAGACAGCCGCAGAATGAAGGCATCATGACTGCTGCCAGGGTATCGAGCATTGACCTGCATGATGCGCTGAGTATGGCCACACACCAGCTGGATATTGAGGGAGTGGAATCCCTTCCGTTTGCGATACATTCCAAATTGAGATGCGGCGCCCGAAAAGCAACTTGTGTGCAGTCAATCGCGCCATACACCATGGGGAAGTCTGCTATCATGGCAAAGCCGTGTGTTCGCTCCACCTGCTTTTCTCTAGCAAGAAAGCATAAAATGTATTCAAGGAGCCCGACGTGAAGAAGTTCAAGGCCACGGTTACCTTTACAGCCACTGGCAATGCCGTCCTCGCCCTGGACTGAGGCTGCAGGTCTGCCTACAACAGTTGGCAGAGTTCAGTGAGTACCTCCTTAGTAAAATGGAGATGTCGAATGCACTGTTCCTCACTGAGGTTGAAGTAGGAGAACGGCATCCTGAAGACGCTGGGTGGATTTGACCTCCTGCTGAAATTCCTTCTCCCCCTCCTTCTTCTGCCTCTTCTAGCAGCTTGTCCTGCTCTGTGTCGTCTCTGCTCATTCTCCCTGTCATGCTGCAGGCCAAGGGGGATACAAACTACTGCACCCGTGTCTGGGAGCAACTGGTCTGAGCAGACCCCTTGCAAGTCAGTACCAAGTCCTTGAGCACGTGCCACACTACTCCTTGTAGACTTTAGGCAACTTAAAAAAAATCTAGAAAGCACCAAACACTTCTACAAAGCAAGCACCAGCTAATAGAAATCAATCAGCAACTAACCAGTAAGTAGGTGATGATCAGTAAGTAGATGGGGGTCCTTCCTGCTGCTGAACTCATGTTTGGCAGTGCGAGGTTAAGAGAGGGTGTTAGCTCCAGTGTTGAGATCGAAAATGGCAGCGCTGGCGTCAGGTCAGTATAGCACGCTGATTGACATCACGATCTGCGTACTCTGCATACTTCTGGCGCACGATCCCAGTGCCGACTCTAACGCCCTCACCAAAATGGCGTCCACTGCAACCCTCATCAGAAGTGACCGCGTGCTGCTCGGACGCCATTTTTGACCCAAAACGGCACCCGTAGCGCCCAAACAATGAGCGCTACGCAACCGAATTTTTAGCCCAAAAGCTTCTTTAAAGTTTATTGTTGTGGGAATCAACTGCTTTTATCCAATCTGCTAGGTACAAGACAAGGTGAAATTGAGGTTTTCGGTCCAAGGGTGAGTGCTTCAAAATTGAACAGAAAACATTGTTCATTCCTGATAACAATACAATCCTGCGCAATGCATTCCTTTGCTTTAATAACATTATTGTCTACAGCAAAATCTAGTGCAACCCAAACCATTGGTACAAATAGAATGAGGACCAAAGAGAAGTGGCAGGGTGCAATTTTCTGCTGGCACAAATAGCATACTACTGTGCCAAAGGGACAATTGAAGACAAATGTGTTTACTTTGCTGCTTGCTAGTTTGAATTAACCCTTTAGTTCAACAGCTGTTGGAGTCAATGAGCTGCCAGTGAGTTGACTTGTTCAGCAGAGCCCCTCTTATTTTGATGCATTTTTACACATCAGGGATTGACACGGTCATATTTATGATGCAATCATGCCAACCATTAGAACTAGAGCTTTGGTTTGGAAGCCAGATTTCAGGCAACTAAAGCAAATTTTAAAAAGATTCTCAGATTTGGAAATGAGGGCTAGGAAGAAAAAGAAAATGAGTAAAGAAAAGAGTTTAAGAACATTTTTAATGTTATAACAGAATTAGAATAAAAAATAAGAGAATGTGAATAAGGAAGATGAGCCTCACATAACCGTGTTCCTGTGGGTTCCCTTGTTGATCCCTCTGATGTTCAGATTCTTCCATCTTCTGCGCCTTGCCTCCACACTGGCACAGCGTTGTAAGAAAGAAAGATTTGCATTTATAAAGTGCCTTTCATGATTTTAGGACATCCCAAAGCACTTTACAACAAATGAAATACTTTTGAAGTGTAGTCACTGTTGTAATGTAGGAAACGCGGCAGCCAATGTGCACACAGCAAGCTCCCACAAACAGCAATGTGATAATGACCAGATAATCTGTTTTTGTGATAAATATTAGCCAGGACACCGGGGATAACTCTCCTGCTCTTCTTCAAAATAGAGCCTTGGAATCTTTTACACCCACCTGAGAGAGAAGACGGGCCTTGGTTTAACCTCCAACAGTGCAGCATTCCCTCAATACTGCACTGGAGTGGCAGCCTAGATTATGTGTTCAAGTCTTTGAAGTGTGACTTGAACTCACAACCTTCTGACTCAGGCGAAAATGCTGCCCACTGAGCCACGGCTTTGTAGCTCAAAGCCCTTCACTCCTACTTTCATTTCATTGCTGCCTATTGTTGGTCAGGGCATTGCTTCACTTGAATCTTCAGTATGCCTTTGTAATGCTTTTGTTGTCCTCCCTATTTTCTTCTGCCATCCACCAGATATCTATAAGGCACCTGCTTTGGCAACTGTATGTCGTCAATCCTAAGAGGCTTGGATAGTCTACCAAAGGCCACACTTGCTCTGTGTGTGTGAGCCATCACTTGTTATCGATCCTTGTATCATCAGATAATATACTTCCAAGATAGGTGCACTCCTTCACTGCATCCAATTCAGTTTCACCAATAGTGATCGACGGTCCAACATATGACTTTCCAGGAGCTGATTGATACATTACTTTAGTCTTCTTTAGACTGATAGTCAGCTCGTAGCTGATAACAGAAGCTGCGACTATATCCATCATCAGATGATGATGGCTTTCCTGGACAGATTTACAAGATTGAATGTAGAGCTCTTACTGAGCACCTGCACAAGCTGTTCTGCCTAATCTGGAGAGAGGAGAAGGTCCCGCAGGAACTAAAGGATGCAACCATCATCGCGATATAAAAGAGCAAAGGAGAGAAGTCTGACTCTGATCCACTTCTATCTATAGCTGGCAAGATTCTGAGTCAGATTCTTCCCGATCGCCTGCTCCTGAATAAAGTGGATAGGAGCTTTCCGGAATCGCAATGCAGCTTCAGGGTTAGCTGAGGTTCCACTGACAATGATCTTCATTGCTTGCCAAATTCAGGAGAAATGCAGGCAGCAAAATCGAGTCCTATGTATGGCATTTGTTGACTTGACGAAAGCTTTCAACACTGTCAGCCGGCCCAGACTTTGGAAACTTGTGAGAAAATTTGCTTGTCCAGCGACATTCTTGCCAGTTCTGAAACAGCTGCATGATGGGATGCATGACAGTGTGAATTGACAGTACTCTGTCCGAATCATTCCCTGTTTTGAATGGTATGAAACAACCATGTGTACTGGGCCCTGTTCTATTTGCACGCCTTTACGCGCCTATGCTGGAAGATGCAACTGGGGATTCACGGGTAAGAGTTGGGATATAAATCCGCACAACGGGGAAACTGTTTGATCTATCAAGGTTGCGAGCATAGAGTAAGGTCTCTAAATTATACAGGAACCTCTGCATGCTGATGACTGCACCCGTGTGGCACATTCCAAAAAGGGCCTTCAGCTGACGATGGATAGATTTTCAGCTTTCGCTAGCAGAACAGGGGAATAAAGAAAAATAAAGGGGGCTGATTCTGTGATCTGCTGCTCCCAGCAAGGCGTAGCACTCACAGGATGCACATCTCAAGAAATTGCAGGTCCGCAGTCTGTGAACATCAGAGATTGCCAGCCCGAATGCACTGTCTGCAAGTGGAGCTACCCACTGAGAGTACTGGATCACAGAATCTCCCCTGAGGTGACCAGGTTTAAAGCATTTAAAAATAAATCAAATTGTGTTACAGGTATTTTATTTTTGTAGTTTGTGGTTAACTTCTGGGATTGATTTCATTGGAAGAGAATATCGGACGGGTTGCTGATTCGCTTTCGCGCCACCGCCAAAGAACAATTTCAGCCCCATATTGTTTCCGATGTGTGGGGGAGTATTAAATGTTGATATGGCACACTGATTTTCTTTGTTCAGTTCCCTGTACAAGTAGCATGAGTATTTGCATAATGTTGTTACATATGTTGACCATATTTATTTTTGGTCCATTTTATCGGGTTAATTTTGTGAGATGAGGCTCCTGGCATGGAACCTTACTAGACAAGAGGACAGGATGGAGATGGGATAATTCTGTGCTCCCGTCTAGTGAGGCTTCCTGCTAGGAGTGGAAACTTGTAAAATTACCCCTTACATGCCTACCTGACAAATTTGCAGGTTTGATTTAATTAAAAATTTTATTTAGCTTTTCATAGGAAACTTTATTTTGTATTGCAAGATTTATAAGGAAAGGGAGAAAAAGTGGAGGTGTGGCGACAACAATGACAAATGGAGTATAAGTGGTCTAATCTTAGAGATTCAGGGCTCGATTTTACCAGCCCTGAGGAGGCGGGTTTGGAGGCAGGTCAGGTGGTAAAATGGCTAAAAATGCCGGCGGGTTCCGATCCCGCCGTCAACCCGCCTCTGTGCAACTTTGTCAAAGGCGGACTTGCAGACTCCCGTTCGGTCCCGCCACCAAGCGGCGGGATAGGCCCTTAAGGCAGTTAACTGGTTGTTAACTGCCTGTATAATCCTGTTTTGCACCAACACCTGGAGCCCAGAGGAGCGGGTGGACACCCCTTACCAGTGGCTGTCAAAGTCACCACTGCCCTCAATTTTTTTGCTTCAGGGTCCTTCCAGGGCTCATCAGCAGCATTTCCCGGTCGGCCGCACACACCTGCATCACGCAGGTAACCGATGCCCTCTTTGCCAAGGCGCCCAATTACATACACTTCTCCACGGATCAAGCAAGTGTAACCGCGCGTGCGGTTGGCTTTGTAAATATGGCAGGCTTGCCAAGGGTGCAGGGCATTGTAGACGGCACACATGTGGCCCTTAGGGCACCCCATCACAACCCAGCTGTATTTGTCAACCGCAAGGGCTTCCACTCCCTCAACGTGCAGCTGGTGTGTAACCACAGGAAGGACATTTTGCATGTTTGCGTGAAGTACCCTGGCAGTTGTCATGACTCGTTCATCCTGCGCCAGTCTAGTGTGCCTCTGCTCTTCAATCCACCAAACCAACTTTCCAGGTGGCTACTTGGAGACAAGGGCTATCCCCTGAAGACGTGGCTGATGACGCCGTTGAGGAGCCCATCGAACAAAGCTGAGGAGCACTACAATGCAGGCCACATTTCCACCAGATCCATCATCGAGCAAACCATTGGCTTGCTGAAGATGCGATTCAGATGCCTTGATAGATCAGGTGGAGCCCTGCAGTAGTCAGCAGCCAGGGTCTCCAGAATCGTCGTGGTCTGCTGTGCACTGCACAACATCGCACAGCATCGTGGCTTGCAGCTGCCTGAGGAACAAGTGGCTCAGCGCATATCTCCTCAGAAGAGGAGGAGGAGCAGGAAGAGCTTGCGGAGGCGGATGCGCCAGTTCCAGCAGCACGCGAGCACATTGCTGCCCATGATGCAAGGGATGCAATAATCTTTGCCAGATTCGCTTAAGCAGACGAATCAAACAAATGTGGCTGGCACCTTCTTAACACACCATACACAATGTACAAGAACCTGTGGTTTCCTATCACTCTGACCAACATCATTACAAATGCAAGTCGCCCTGAGCCCTCAATGTGGAACTTCCATTTCCGAGATTACATAGGCCAGAACGTCAACTGTTTGCTATCACTTCTGTTTAATCCATTCACAAAAGGATGACAATGTCAAATATTAAAGAAAACAAAAGACAACAGAAAAGAACACCCAAGTGACTACCCTTGTGACTAATTGTGCTTTATCTTCCTCTTACGTGTGCTTCTACGTGGTGCCTCCCCTGTGGCTTCAGCAGATGTGGAGGCACCTTGCTCACTTTCATGCTGCTCCTGCTTCGACACCTTTGGCGGGTGTCCTCTGGGTTTGCGAACCTGTGAGGGCTCGGCAACAGTCTGCTCCTCCTGCATCTGTGCGGGTGCTGAGACGCCTAACTCAGTTTTTTTTTATTCGTTTATGGGATCTAGGCATCGCTGGCAATACCAGCATTTATTGCCATCCATAGTTGCCCTTGAGAAGGTGGTGGTGAGCCGCCTTCTTGAACCGCTGCAGTCCGTGTGGTGAAGGTACTCCAACAGTGCTATTAGGTAGGGTGTTCCAGGATTTTCACCCAGCGACGATGAAGAATCGGCGATATACTTCTAAGTCAGGATGGTGTGTGACTTGGAGGGGAACCTGGAGGTGGTGGTGTTCCCATGCACCTGCTGCCCTTGTCCTTCTAGGTGGAAGAGGTTGTGGGTTTGGGAGGTGCAGCCGAAGAAGCCTTGGCGAGTTGCTGCAGTACATCTTGTAGATGGTACACACTGCAGCCACGGTACGCCGGTGGTGGAGGGAGTGAATATTTAAGGTGGTGGATGGGGTGCCAATCAAGCGGGCTGCTTTGTCCTGGATGATGTCGAGCTTCTTGAGTGTTGTTGGAGCTGCACTCATCCAGGCAAGTGGAGAGTATTCCATCACAATCCTGACTTGTGCCTTGTAGATGGTGGAAAGGCTTTGGGGAGTCAGGAGGTGAGACACTCGCCACAGAATACCTAGCCTCTGACCTGCTCTTGTTGCCACAGTATTTATGTGGCTGGTCCAGTTAAGTTTCTGGTTAATGGTGACCCCCAGGATGTTGATAGTGGGGGATTCGGCGATGGTAATGCCATTGAATGTCAAGGGGAGGTGGTTAGACTCTTGCTTGTTGGAGATAGTCATTGCCTGGCACTTCTGTGGCGCGAATGTTACCTGCCACTTATCAGCCCAAGCCTGAACATCGTCCAGGTCTTGTTGCATGCGGGCAGGGACTGCTTCATTTTTTTTTTCTGTGGAGTTGTGAATGGCGCTGAGAAAGTTGGGTGAGGACGCTGGTGGGGCTCTGATCGAGGGCTACTCAGTGGCATGGGAGTGTGAGCGCTTGGAGAGGAGCCCCCACTTCCTTGTTGCCTGCCACCAACATCCCTCTCATGGGTCAGTCCCACTTCAGTGCTAGCAAGTGGCTTCACAGCACCTTGCTGCACATCAGTGGGGCCATGAGGACCCGTATCTGCACTGGCAGTCCTACTCAAAAGGACTTCCATGAAGCTCTGGTCTCTCTGCTCAATAGCTGCCCATCGCTCCTCCAGAGATGTCAGTCTATTCTGAACATTCACCATGTTTTCCAGACTCTGGCGACTTATTTCCTCCATGGCTGTAGCCAGCCTTTCCACGGAGGTTGCCACCCTTTCTGTGGTGGTGCATTCGCTCGCTATTGCCTCCTCAAAGGCACTGCTCATGTTAGACATGGACTCCTCCATCCTCTCCACACTCGCACTAACCCTGGAGACAAAACCTGCCAGAGACTCCTGCAGCTGTCCCTGGAGTTCCAGCACCTGCTCTCTTTCTGGATGGACCTGGAGGCACAGGGTCCACATGCAGCTGAGCAGAGCTGGGAGCGCCCTGCGGCCTCCAATGAGGACTCTCTACTGCTGTCCCTGTCTCCACCATCAGCTGATGCTCACTTGTGAGCTGTGATACAACAGGTGACAACGCTACTCTATCTCCCGAAGGTCCCACCGAGGTGTGCGTATCTGCGCTGGTGCTGGGTGCGCTTAATTCTGCTGATGCTGCGCCCTCAGAGGTTGCAGGTTCCTCTGAGGAGTCTTCTGGCTCTGGCTCTTCCCCCTGGACAGTGGGGAGAGTGGGGGAGTAAAGGCATGAGTTAGACATGTGATATTAATGTAGCATGCACTGAAATTGTGCAGATGAACATCAGAAGCCATATCAGTCACTCATGCAATGTAAATGAGAGAGATGCAAAACTATTCTGTCACCAGCTTGCTCTGATGCACCCATCTGTCTGTCCCCCACTTCCAGATCCTCCTCGGCTCCAACGATCTCTAGGGCCGCCTCCTCAGCGCTGGTGAGAGGGGCTATTAAGGGTGGCCCTCCTCCGGTCTTCACTCTTTCCCTCTTATTGTAGGCACTGTTTTCCTGCAATGAGGGACACAAGTGGAGTTTGAGTGAGAATGATGGAGTGAGTGTAGAGAATCCATAGCATAGATATTTAGAAGGAGACAAAGATGGAGTGAGGTCCCAATACCATGGGCCCTCCCTGTGTGTTGTTAGTTGTTGTCATTGCATAACAGTGATAGGGAGTGTGAGGGCAGCATAGTCGAATAGTGAAATGATTGTGTACATAGAGAGAGAGGGATGGGTAAGGGTGCAAGGGATGCAAGGATGTGTAGAAGTAGGTTGACAATGCAGAGTGCTGGTGCTGAGAGGAGATGGGGAGCAAAATGAGGGTAAAGGTGATGGTATACTCACTTTTCCTGTGCGGACAAGGTCATTGAACCTCTTTCGGCACTGCAGCCAGGTTCTGCTGCACGTTAATCTGGAGCTGACCTCCTGTGCCAGTTGCAGCCACACAGCTTTGGTCTGCTGGGGAGGTTTTTTCCTCCCAGAGGAAGGAAAGAGCACCTCCTTTTGAGCTCTGGCTCCCTCCACTAGAGCATGGAGGGCATCATCATCGAAGCGGGGTGAGGTCTTGGGCCTTGAGCTAGACATTTCAGGAGTATCAAACAATTAGCACAGTAGTCACTCTGGAAGTACATAGGGAAAAAATGAACCAAGGCTGCTTGGAGCCCTTAAAAGCAGCTGGATAAATGACGTCAGCAGGGGCGAGTTTCAGACCCAAAAGACTAATTGGGCCAGGGGAGCGCACACGCAGGGAATCAATTGCCCAATTAGGGCAAAATCGCAAATTTATCCCGCCTGACAGCGGAGGCGGGAGCGGGACCCGCCGACCACCTGACCCGCACCAACCCGCCTCTATTAGTAAAATCGCGGCCTCAAAGTCTTACAATCCTTAGGCAGAATAAACCAAATTTAAGATTGCTTATAGCTGTAAAAACATAGCTATGGAATAAGAAAAGACCATTAGCTCCATCAAACCAGCTCCTTCCAACATGTAAGTTCGCACTTTCAGGGACTCTATCCAACCTGTTTGATATCCTGAAGGGGGTGAGTAACCATAGGTACAGTTTCCAAAAACAGAAGGTTCTACAAAATTCACGCACCAGCTCTGGAGATAATTTAGCAAAGAAATTCGCAGATTTAGATCTGATAGTGCAATTTCTTATTACTCTGTCAGGTTGCATTCCAGAGAAACATGGTCCCTTTAAAACTGCTGAAAGCACCAGAGTCCGGCAGCTGCGGGGATTTTCTGCACTCCACCCTTCTCCCAGCGTGCTCCATGGTGCAGACAGAAACCCCAATGGGAGCCTGTCAAAAATATGTAAATTTGGCTGGCTCCGGGAAATTTGCCAGGGAAAGACGCATCTGTCAAGCAAATGGAATTCCCATCCTCCTGAAGAGGAAAATCCCTGGCTTAAGTCCCAAATCATCACTCCTATTCTTCTCAAACTCCTATCAAATGCATTAATGTTCTTTTTAAAGTAATGTATTCAAAAATAGCACAGTCAAATGTTCAGCTACCCAATTTCAAAACCTGCATTCCTCAAAAGAGTGCCAATTATATTGGATCCGACAGTGTGTTTGAGAGCAGCAATAAGGGTGAGATCAATATTAGAGATGAGATCAATAGCTCTGGAATTTCCAGCACCCGCCTCCTTCCCACCCCCAAACCTCTCCACCCCCCTCTCCTCTTTTAAAACCCTCCTTAAAATCCACCTCTTTGACCAAGCTTTTAGTCACTCCTCCTAATAAAAAAGAGAATGGCCGGAATTTTAATCGGGAGGTGGATAGGGAGCGGGGTGGGGATTGGGGGGGCGTGGCTAGGAAGCGGTCGGGAAACCCGGGAGAATGGGTTTCGTGCAGGCCCTGCTGAATTTAACGGCAGGGACTGATTTGTATTTCAAATCTCTGTTTCCCGCCCGCAGCTAGCCAGATTGAGAGGCTGGCTGGCTGTGGGCATGTAGGCCTGTGTCACTAGGCTGCAGAAAGGAGGGAGGGAGGGATCAGGTGGGTCCGGGGGGGGTGGTCAGGGGCCGGAGGAGGATCGGGGTGGGGGAGGGAGAGAACATCGGGGCTGGACTCTGAAGCATCGGAGGGGAGGGAGAGAGGATCGGGGCCGGAGCATCTGAGGGGAGGGAGAGAACATTGGGGTCAGAGCATCGGCGGAGAGGAGGGGGGAGAGGGAGACAACATCCTGGGAGAGAGACAGAACATCAGGGCTGGAGCATCAGGGGGGAGGGAGAGAGGAGCGGAGCCAGCCTGAGGATCATCGGTCAGGGGGGGAGAGAGGAGCGGAGCCAGCCTGAGGATCATCGGTCAGGGGGAGAGAGGAGCGGAGCCAGCCTGAGGATCATCGGTCAGGGGGGGAGAGAGGAGCGGGACCGGCCTGAGGATCATCGGTGGGGTGGGCGGGGGGTGGGGGGGGGAGTCCAGGAAGGTGATCGGAGGCCTCGTGGGGGGGGGGATCGGAGGCCTTGTGGGGGGGGAATCGGAGGCCTCGTGCGGGGAGATCAGAGGCCTCGTGGGGAGGGATCAGAGGCCTCGTGGGGGGGGATCAGAGGCCTCGTGGGGGGGTATCAGATGCCTCGTTGGGGGGGAATCGGAGGCCTCGTGGGGGGGGATCAGAGGCCTCGTTGGGGGGGGGGATCAGAGGCCACGTGGGGGGGGATTCAGAGGCCTCGTTGAGGGTGTCCGATCGCGGGGGTGTGGGTGAGGCAGGGACGCTGGATCCAGGAGGTAAGTGTAAAAGCACTTATCGCCTGGATCCAGAAGTCCTTGCCTTACTTTAGATGACGGCTTCCCCGAGGCCTGCGGAACCCGACCAGCCAGAGTTAATTTTGCAATGCTGGTTAAATCTGAGGCATGCCAGTCTCATTATAATATTTAAATAAACTACCCGCCACCTGGGAGCGGGTTGGCTGCTCACTCCCCACCACCCCCTGCCCCCCCCCCCCCCCCCGGTCCCTCCTCCGTTTAAACCGGAAGTGGGAGGGTTGGAGGTGGGTTGTGGTCGGGATTCAGTTTTTTAACACTTTAACCTCCCACCCCACCCCAATGCAAGTTGCTGTTTGTTTTTTTATGAATGGTATATGCGACTCTCTATGTACATTGGAGGTGAATGCTGCTGCCTCTTAGTACCTCTTAAACAATAATTGACACCTCAATGTTTTTCATATGGTTTCTGAATCACAGCTATAAAGCTTCTGATTAGTACAATCTGGATTGGCTACTAGTTTATTTCTTGTAGAAGTCCATAGCTTATTTGCTGCTTACTGAAGTACTAGCCTTTAATTGTGGCTCCACATAAATTAGTTCACTAAATTCATAATGTTTTTTATTCATTCTTGGGATATGGACAGCAATGGCAAGGCCAGTGTTTATGGTCCATCTCTAGTTGCTCTTGAGAAGGTGGTGGCGACCCTCTTCTTGAACCACTGCAGTCCGTGTAAGAACATAAGAAATAGGAGCAGGAATAGGCCACTTGGCCCCTCGAGCCTGCTCCATTCAATAAGATCATGGCTGATCTTGGGCTCAAAGCCACTTCCCCGCCCGCTCCCCATAACCCTTCACTCCCTTATCTTGCAAAAATTTGTCTATCTCCACCTTAAATGTATTTAATGACCCAGCCTCCACAGCTCTCTGGGACAGAGAATTCCACAGATTTACGACCCTCTGAGAGAAGAAATTCCTCCTCATCTCAGTTCTAAAAGGGCGACCCTTTATTCTAAAACTGTGCCCCCGTGTTCTAGATTTCCCCACGAGGGGAAACATCCTCTCTGCATTTACCTTGTCGTGCCCCCTCAGTATCTTATATGTTTCAATAAGATCACCTCTCATTCTTCTAAATTCCAATGAGTATAGGCCCAGCCTGCTCAACCTTTCTTCATAAGTCAACCCCCTCATCTCTGGAATTAACCTAGTGAATCGTCTCTGAACTGCCTCTAATGCAAGTATATCCTTCCTTAAATAAGGAGACCAAAACTGTATGCAGTACTCAAGGTGTGGTCTCACCAATACCCTGTACAGTTGTAGCAGGACTTCCCTGCTTTTATATTCCAACCCCTTTGAAATAAAGGCCAACATTCCATTTGCCTTTTTGATTACTTGCTGTACCTGCATGCTAACTTTTTGTGTTTCATGCACAAGGACCCCCAGGTCCCTCTGAACTGTAGCATTTTGTAATCTCTTTCCATTTAAATAATAATTTGCTTTTTTATTTTTCCTGCCAAAGTGTATAACCTCGCACTTTCCCACATTATACTCCATCTGCCAAATGTTTGCCCACTCACTTAGCCTGTCTATATCCCTTTGCAGGTTCTTTGAGTCCTCTGCACAACTTGCTTTCCTACCCATCTTTGTATCATCTGCAAACTTGGCTACATTACACCCAGTCCCTTCATCCATGTCATTAATGTAGATTGTAAATAGTTGAGGCCCCAGCACCGATCCCTGTGGCACCCCACTAGTTACCGTTTGCCAACCGGAAAATGACCCATTTATCCCGACTCTCTGCTTTCTGTGAGTTAGCCAATTCTCTATCCATGCTAATATATTACCCCCAATTCCGTGAGCTCTTATCTTATGCAGTAACCTTTTATGTGGCACCTTATCGAATGCCTTCTGGAAATCTAAATACACCACATCCACTGGTTCACCTTTGTCCACCCTACTCATTACCTCCTCAAAGAACTCCAGCAAGTTTGTTAAACATGATTTCGCTTTCATAAAACCATGCTGACTCTGCTTGACTGCATTATGATTTTCCAAATCCCCTGCTACTGCTTCCTTAATGAAGGACTCCAGCATTTTCCCAATGACAGATGTTAGGCTAACTGGTCTATAGGTTCCTGCTTTCTGTCTCCCTCCTTTCTTAAATAGGGTGTTACATTTGCAGTTTTCCAATCCACTAGGACCTCTCCAGAGTCCAGGGAATTTTGGTATATTGCAACCAATGCATCCACTATCTCTGCAGCCACTTCTTTTAAGACCCTGGGATACAGGCCATCTGGTCCAGGGGACTTGTCATCTTTTAGTCCCATTATTTTACCAAGTACTATTTTCTTAGTGATAGTGACTGTCTTTAGCTCCCCCCTCCCTGTGGCCCCTTGATTATCCATTATTGGGATGTTATTAGTGTCTTCTACCGTGAAGACAGATACAAAATATTTGTTCAGAGTCTCTGCCATTTCCCCTTTCCCCATTATTAATTCCCCAGTCTCATCCTCTAAGGGACCAACATTTACTTTAGCTACCCTCTTCCTTTTTATATACCTGTAGAAGCTCTTACTATCTGTTTTAATGTTTCTTGCCAGTTTACTCTCATAATTTATCTTCTCTCTATTATTTTTTGTCATCCTTTGCTGGTTTTTAAAAATTTCCCAATCCTCTGGTCTCCCACCAATCTTGGCAACATTGTATGCCTTCGTTTTCAATTTGATACCATCTTTACTTCCTTAGTTAGCCTTGGATGGTGCTCCCTTCTCTTAAAATCTTTCTTTCTCACTGGAATATATTTTTGTTGAGAGTTATGAAATATCTCCTTAAATGTCTGCCATTGCATTTCAACTGTCTTACCCTTTAATTTATTTTTCCAGTCCACTTTAGCCAGTTCTGCCCTCATGCCAGTGTAATTGCCTTTGTTTAAGATCAGGACACTGGTTTGAGATGCAACTTTCTCACTCTCCAACTGAATTTGAAATTCAACCATGCTATGATCACTCTTTCCTAGAGGATCCTTTACTATGAGATAATTTATTAATTCTGTCTCATTACATAGTACCAGATCCAAGATAGCCTGCTCCCTGGTTGGTTCCATTACATACTGTTCTAGGAAACCATCCCGGATGCACTCTTTGAACTCCTCCTCAAGGCTACCATGGCCAATTTGATGTGTCCAATCAATATGGAGATTAAAATCACCCATGATTATTACCGTACCTTTTTTACAGGCATCCATTATTTGTTGATTTATACTCTGTGTGGTGAAGGTGCTCCCACAGTGCTGTTAGGTAGAGATTATGACCCAGCATTAATGAAAGAACGGCGATATATGTCCAAGTCAGGATGGTGTGTGACTTGGAGAGGAACTTGGAGGTGATCGTGTTCCCATGTAGCTACAGCCCTTGTCCTTCGGGTTTGGAAGGCGCTGCTGAAGAAGCCTTGGCGAGTTGCTGTAGACAGTACACACTGTAGCCACGGTACACTGGTGGTGGAGGGAGTAGATGGGGTGCCAATCAAGTGCACTGCTTTGTATGGATATTGTTGAACTTCTTTAGTGTTGTTCCAGCTGCACTCAACCAGGCAAGTGGACCGTATTCCATCACACTCCTGACTTGTGCCTTGTAGGTAGTGGAACAGCTATCGCTAAGGATGCCCTGCAGAAATTGTAAAGGGGTATCCCAGTCACTCACCATATTATCCAATGAATACCTGAGCCATACAAACCAAGAAACTACCAGTTTTGATAGGCAGTCTGTGGTGATATTGTTTTTCTCAGTTGGTTCAGTAGTGTGGATGGTACAGCTGGCCTGAGCTCCATTAGATTAGGGGAGAGAAAATCAGCCTGGGTTCCTGCTCCTAATTGGTATCCAGCAACAAATAGAAAACCACATCTGTGGATGTCACTGAGGACAGGGTCAGGTTTGGCTGTGATGCCCCACAATAGATTAAATCCACATAAGAAACCGTCAAAGTTCCCACATGACTAAGAGCCACTTGGGTGACGCACTGGAAAGCAAACAGCCCCAGCAAGAAGTTCATGCCATCAGGAAGGGAGAGAAGAGAATTGGCAGGAAAAAAAGAGAAAAAAAGAGGGAAAAAAAACAACAACCCTCCTGCATGTTCTTAAATTCACTTCCTGTTTAAGGTCCTTGTGACTGACACCTGGAAATTGCCCTAAAGGTCTTTACAAACTGGTTGTTTGCCCACACAGATAGGCGCAGAAATTCAGTTGGAGGGCTTGTGGCTCTGGGGTGAGAGTGAACATCTGCAGCCCCCATGGATTCAAGGTTGATCTTATCCCCAAACCTGGGGTCACTCAACAATCAGTTGCTTTAAGGAAAGCAACCTTTTAAATTTTAAATGTCATCCCCCTAATGTCTTTAACAATGCTGTACACCAGGCAGATGCAGGCATCCCTTGCACCCTGTGCTGCTAGAGCCCAAATGGCATTATAATACATTATAATTTTAGGGTGGGTATGTAATGCACCTGCCACCATCACTGCTGGAATTTGCTCTGGGCAGAAAAAGGGACAGGGATTCGATATTAACAAGGTTGGTCGCCAAGTTGCGTTCCCACTTGCCCACGTTGTCACAGAATCCCCACAGTGCAGATAGAGGCCATTTCGGCCCATTGAGCCTGCACTGACACATATCCCACCCTATCCCCGTAACCCCATGTATTTAATCCCCCTAACACTAAGGGTCAATTTATCATAGCCAAATCAACCTAACCCGCACATCTTTGGACTGTGGGAGGAAACCGGAGCACCCGGAGGAAACCCACGCAGACACGGGGAGAATGTGCAAACTCCACACAGACAGTCATCCGAGGCCGGACTCGAATCCGGGTCCCTGGCGCTGTGAGGTAACAGTGCTAACCACTATGCCACCGTGTGACCCAGATTTGCAGAATTTTGGATCTTTAAGACAGGCTTTATTGTACTGTACATTTAAACTGAATCAAATGATCGCTGTGTGATGCTTAGTGGAAATGTTCCATTACACAAGCAACAAATTACAATAATGGAAATACTGACACATCAAGGAGCTATTCTGTCCCCAGTTGCTGATTAACTTTTGACTGCAATGCAATGACTGGGCTAATGCAAAGTACAACAAGTTGGCCTCGTGCCAGGCTACAGTAAGGCTTGTTCCATTGCCAAGTTAATGTCTTGTGGTTGTTCCCTGTTGCTCAAGCGGCTGGTGTCCTAATATATCATTACCTATTGCTAAGCCAATGATGTCATTATACCACACTCTTTGAATTTGCTTTGGCCATTACACCCACCTGATAACATCATTATAGCCCAGAAACAATTGTAAGTCAGCAATTAAATAAGCATTATATTCTAAATGTTTCTGAAGTTGGAATTGTCTGAAATTTGAATGACTTTTCTTTTTCATTGCTTGAGCCCTTCACTAGATCTTGTCTATATACATGAAATATTACAGCTGTTAAGAGTAAGGATGAGAAGATTATAAAAGGTTCAGTACTTTAGTTCTGTTTTAATCAAATTAGTGAACCAGATCCATGAACTGCCGTGCCACAATCAAACCGAACGTCTCCATCCCCAAAACGTGTACTGCTATTCCTGTCTATAATGTCCCGTTTTAACCCTTAATACAACAGATTAAGATATCCATTTCTACTTCTCCTAACAACCCAACCATATTTATTGCTGCCTGGTACAGATCAGTCTCTTTACATTTCATCTATCCTCCAGAAGTCCATTCTTAATCTTTATCAAGTACTGATCAATTCAGTCGCATTGCCAGTGCTTCAGCTGTCTTATTACAGGCACAAAAGACTTCTTCACCCAGGAGCCAATATTTCACTCTAGGCCTCTCCAAATGACATTCCACACTTACCTTTGCAAAAGTTTCATGCACCTCCACTGATCTAAGACTTTTCCACCCCAGGGTCCACCCCAAAGAAATAGGTGAGGAAATTGCAGATGTATTAGTCATATTTTTCCAAATCTCTCTAGATTCAGGAATTGTGCCTTTGGATTGGAAAATTGCAAGTGTCACTCTATCATTTAAGAAGGGAAAGAGGGAGAGACCAGATAACTACAGACCTGTCAGTTTAACATCAGCTGTGGGACAGCGTGGGGCGGGGCGGGGGGTTACTGGAATCTATCATCAGAGACAGAGGCCTGATTTTAAAGGGGGCAGGTATGGGGGGGGAGGGGTGGGGGGCAGGCGGGGAGGTGTCAGACACAATTGGGGATCAGAGGGATCTTGTAGATGTAATTGAGGGGATTCCACTGCGATTGGAGGGAGGCTGACTGGGGAGGCCCAAGGACTCCTTGCGGGGCCTGTGGGGAGCAGTCCTGCTTCTCCTGGCCCAGAAGAAATTCGCACATAAGTCATTTTCCAACACTCACCATGGTCTGTTCTGGCCAGTCAGCGCCTCCGGTGGTGCTTCAACTGTCAGGTTGCAGTGGCACCTTTGCATATAAGGTTGGCATCTGCCTGTCTGTAGCAGGAGCCTCAGCCGACTTGAAAGTCGGTGAAGATGAAATGGAGCCGGGCGGGAACGGAGTGACCGTAGGCTGGTAAGTGGACTCAGTCTAATCTTAAATAAAAACAGAAAATGCTGGAAATACTCAGCAGGTCAGGCAGCATCTGTGGGGAGAGAAGCAGAGTTAGCGTTTCAGGTTGATGACCTTTCGCAGGCCAACTGTTTTCAGTGAGGGTAATGGCGGAACTGCGCCAAAGTCCCATGAAAATATGGAATGGCGTAATTAATAACGTAAGTCACTTAATCCGTAATTTGCTCTTTCTTTTGCACTGTTCAATGGTCCCGACGGTGCAGATGTCCCATTACATTTGTACAAGTGCTCAGGACAATCTGGGCCAAAATGCTGGAAATACACAGTAAGTCCGTCAGCGAAGGATGAGATAGGTTAACATGAAGGGTCTGAAATATTCATCTGTCTTTTCTCTTTACAGGGGCTGATGGAACTGGCATGGTTTTTCCAGCATGTTCTGTTCTTATTTATTCAATTTGGTCCATGTTTGTTTTGGTCAGCCATATTGCTGAACTTTAGATATCAGTCTCAATTACAGGAGTGTACACAAAGACAGGGATTCTGTGGAATAAATTTGTGCAAATAAAAGATAAATATAATCAGCATATCATAAATGTTTCTGATAGGCAAAGTTTATAAAAGAAACTTCAGTATTGGTGGTGATAAAACCTGAACACTGGCAACAGTTTAAGCTTGTAAAGAAAAGCATGCAACTGTAAACAGTCAGTGATCATTCAGTAATATCTGAACATTTATTTTCACCGAGCATGCCTGAAATGCTGTGTTTGTGCTGTGAGCCACTGACAGTCTGCTACTTCTGAACTCAGTGTCCTGTGTTGTTATTGGTTCTGCTGAGTAGGTAAGCAAAATTTAGCAGTTGAAATCCTCATTGTGTAAAATGTTTGACTTCTTGCATTTGATCTACTACTGTATTCAAACATGATTTTTTACAATCTTAATTTCTATCTAAACTAAATTAGTATCATGCAGATAATGCATTAAGCAGAAAATAATGGTTGAGCAAGATTGATTGGGAGAAAATAGTCTCATCGACCAGTTCAGATGGCTTTACAAACATCTGAAAGTGATATTCAAGCAGTTTATCTCATCTGAACCAAAGATGCGACTACTTTCATTGTGTTCCCCATCTCATCTATTTACCCATTTTCAAAATTATTTATAACAGTGTTATTTTAATCCTAAAAATGAATCCTGATTCATTGTGATGTGGTAGGAGACTGTTTATTAACAATAGGTGTGATGGGAGACTCTGAATGAATTTAGTTGATTCATGATAACATCATTACTGAAAGATTACACTTGTGATGTGATCATTGTGAGATTTCTAAATTTAATCTTCAATAAATGACTGAGAAATAAATTTGCTCTATATTATTTTTTATATAAACTGTTACCTGAAAGTGATTAAAAAGCAGTAATCTAATTGAATAGTTCAAATTATGTCATGCACCACCAGAATGAAGCTCAATCCTGAGATTAGGTTAGACTCTGATATATTTGTTTATATATATGTTGGCTTTGCATCGCTGATGAGAAGCCATGCCAATGACAACCCCTAATATAAATCCAGGGGGGGTGGGGGGGGCACACTGCACATGATTTTCTGGCCATTAGTTTAAATACCCTTTCACTGATATAACTTACAGGGCACAATCAGTCTTTTGAACTTTGATATTTACAGACGCATCCACAAAATACTAAATAATAATTCTGAATCTTATGCATAAATCTGTAAGATAGCAGAAAGCCAGAAGGGAATTGAAGTTTCTGATACACTTTCTTGTTCAATTTTCATTTCTGCTTCAGCTTTGCTATAACGGTTTCTGGCATTAGCCAACCCCCAAATTACAGCACTCCACCTGTGTAGCTCTCTCCTAAACACTCATTAGCATTTCTTAGCTGATCGATGATTTGTGATTCCAAATAATGAGAGAACAGGAAAATTGTAAAAGTGTCATTTTCTAGAACAAGCTTAAAAGGCACAGATCTATCTATCTATCTATCTTATATTAGAAGTGGTTTGTCAACTTGGTTTTGTCACACTCCCTGTGTCACACCTGCACATTGAAACTCAGAATCACACTTTGATATATGCAACGTTCTTACATTCAAAATCTTCCAGTTGCAGATTTCTTATATCCCAATTTCTTGTAGTTGATTTACTAATATGCAAATTTCGTGCAATTCAATGCAATTCTTTCCAGCTGATTGGTTTATATGCAATCTTATTAATTTATTTTCTTAATTACCCTCAGTCTTACAATTGCAGATTTAAAACAAGGCTTCTAACATAATTAAACATTAAAAATTATATATGCCATGATTAAATGTAACTATATTAGATATAAAACCTGCTGTCTTTAAAGAAGTAATGATACAGCCTTCTGAAGACTTCTCCTAGGACTCAGACAAAGTCTGCGGACAGTCAAAGCCCGTGAACTCAGTCATTTTTTGATTGAATAAGTCATACGGGTAATGTATCTCTCTTTTCTACGGGCTTAAGTTAAATCAGGTGCAATTCTGGTGTAAATGATGGAATTTCTGGGAAAGCAGCTTTTGCCCTCATTATCCTTGTTCACTTTGGGACAGGCACGCTTTTTGTTAGCAGCAACTTCTACCAGAAGTTAGCGCATATTCAGATGGATTAAACTGAGGCATATCTGACTGATGCTTGAAGTTCCAGCCCGCTCTGCCGGAACTAACCCACTTCTGCCCAAAAAAAGACCATGGAATTTCAGGCCCCAGGGACCTGCCTCTCCCTGGTGCATTTTGTCTCCCATCTTGATGTGTATCCTTTATCCTTAAAAAAGGAAAAAAAAGGAAATCATCATATAAATATAAATAAATCCTTTGATTTACATGAAAAAATTTGATCCCCAAAAGATTTCTTAAATTACCAGACCATCATGCAACAAAACACAATTTTACTTATTCATCCAACATAAATGAATGGCTCTGATAATAATATCTTGGCCACAAAATTGAAGCCTTTATCTCCAGCCATTAAGGCCAGTTTGGAAGAAAAAATGGCGGCGGCCGCCATTTTGGACAGGTCGGCAGCGCTTCCATTGCCTGTGCTCACTGCAAAAATGGAAATGAGGCAGATCATGACGTCAATGCGTGTGCAACGCTGATTTGATGAGCGATCTGCCATTTGGTCGTCGCCGCTCCATTTTTATCGCCCTCTCCTAAACACGACCAGCTGACAATGTGTTCAGCAGCAGGAAGGACCCCACCCCAGCAGTGCTAATTAAAGGGATCATCAACAACTGGCAGCTGACTTGCTTTTTCATTTCTACTGGCTCTGTGTAAGTTTGTGCAACTGTTTGGAGCTTTCTACAGTTATTTGAAGTTACTGAGCTGACAGGGAGTGTTGCTGCAAGTGGAGAATGCCTTGCTTCTCATTTAAAGGCTCACACCACTTGCTCCCAGTCATGGGGGCTCTACATGCAGTCCCCCTCGTGCTCGAGTATGGCAGGGAGATGGAGCGGAGGCAGCAAGAAGAGGACAAGATGCTCGCAGGGGGAGGAGGAGGAGGGGCTGGAGGGTTCTCAGCAGGATGCCTTACCTACCTAGGGTCTTCCGAGAGCACTTCTCCTAGCTGCATTTAACCCAGGAGCAGTGTATTCGGAGGCTCCGCTTCATAAGGAGGTGGTCACAGAACTCTGCCACCTCCTGCAACCAGACCTGCAGCCTCAGAGCAGGGAGTTCTTGGGTATCTGAAAGGAGAAAGGCACAAGGGTTGGGTTGTGGTGAGGGGAGGGGGGAAAGCAAGATGTGTATGTTTACACTATCAGCATCTTGTAAGTGAGAAGAGATTGTGGGATAAGGAGGAAGTGGGATGTGAGAATAAGGATTAGATATGAACATACTGTCATCATCAGTAATGCTTTCAACTTCCCCGCTTGCCACGGCCTCTGTGACGGCCCCTCCAATAATGTCTAGAACTCCTTGCTCTAGCTCTGTCAGGTTCTGGAGACGAGCTTCCCCTTCACCTGTCTGCTCCTGGCGGTTGTGAGCCACCTTTACCTGCAAGGGAGCAGGAAGTGTGTCAGTGAGTGTGGTGCAGTGTGTTTGGGTGATGTGCCTGCCTAGGTTGAATAGCTGGCAGTGTGTGTAAGGTGTGAGATGTGGGTGTGGGTCTTGCAGCAGTGATGAGTGTGTGACGGCTTCAGCAATCTCCTCCCACAGCCTGCTGATGTTCTGCCTTGAAGGCCTCCTGCCCCCCTGCGGGCAGAGGACCTGACAGCATCTTTGAACCCCCAGGACCAAGGCCTCCAGTGCTGCATCGGAAAATCTTCTTGCCCTTTCCCTTGGCTGTTGGGCCATAGCTCTCTACACAATGACAATGAGGTGCTTCTGCAACAAAGCACCTCCCCTTTAAATAGTGCAGAGAGCCTAGGCCAAACTTTATTGGCCAGTAGTCTGCACCCGATATTGGCCCCCCCCGTTCAGCTCTCAGCCAATCAGCAGCGCGTTTAGCACTGAGCTCAGCGCTCCAATCATTATAATGAGCAGGCAGCATGAATTTTGCATGCTGCCTGCACCACTTTGAACGGGCGTGGGCACATAGCGCTTCGCACTGCCTGTGCCCGTTTCGGGCCTTATCCAATTTCTAGGCCATTGTGTCTTGTATGGCATAACAATCCTATTATTATAAAACACCATGAACTGCAGTTCACAATGAGCTATGGGAGATCCACTAGTACATAGAAACACTTGGGGCTGAATTTCCACAGAACATTCACTGTAACTTCAGTGGAAGAACCGTGGAAACCCTGGAAAAATGAGGTAAATGCCATTCAGTCCATTTTTCCAGAGTTTGCCCGATTCTTTCATTAAAATTGTGGCAGTCAATGGGCGAACACCTGCAGAAATTCACTCCTCTTGCATGTCTGTCGCACCTCAATATGTCACAGAACAAAGTATGTGTTACATTTACACCTGCTTTGTTCAAGTATCAAATTCATAAAGCAGCAGCAAATCGCAACTGGGTAATCTTAAAAAGAAAATGTATTAGAAAAGAAACAGAAAGCCACTTAGTTCCTGGTGGTTTCCGTAACCATGATTAAACATAGTGCTAGCTTAACAGCAGACAGCTTTTTCAAGGCAGTTCCTTTACAACTATTGGGAAAATGCCATCAACATGTAAGCATTCCCCTTATATTTTTGTTAGGTGAGGGTATTAAGGGATAGGGAACCAAGGCGGGTAAATGGATTTGAAATCCAGATTGGCCATGATCTAATTGAATGGCAGAACAGGCTCAATGTAACTGTATTTACCCCCTTTTCCTTTACTTAGTGTCTGGGAAATGAGTATTCCCCGGGTCCTAGGGAGAACAATATCAGGGTCACTGTGCAACAGCACGGGAAATCTGCTAATAGTTACCTCATTATCTATGTATAATGCACATAACCAGGACCTGATCTTTATTATAATCATATTCATTCCCTAGGGGGTTTATTTTCCTCTGTTTACTCATTTTAGAAAAATGTATATATAAGTATTAAGTCTAATTCCCTGCTTTATCTCTATGTCTACTTTTTACTGAAATTAGTGAATGGAGGAAAATATAGCCCTGGATGTTGTTGGTGTTTTATTACAAAGAAATAGAGCAATGTTCCACATGCATGAAATATCACTTAGTGGCCTCCACTGTTCACTACATTCTGGAATGGATTTAAATGCCAGCCCAGTAAGACATTAGCTCATGGTGTGTTGCAATAGTTCAAAATGCACCCTCACCTGGTGTGATATTCCATTTATTCTATAAATGTTAAACATGTGTTTTTCTGGATGTGATTGCTGAAATCAATACAAAATTCTGTTGTGCTTGTTTTCATTTTAACATTTCTTGTCAAGTAAAAATTAACCTGACAAAAGAAAGCTTTGCCAAATAATTCTCAGTGATCAGCTATGGTTCAGGCATGTTAAACCTTGTGCTTTTTATGTAATAAGGAGAACAGTAAACAAAATGCATTTGAGGCACAATAAAAATATGAAAAGTTATAAACGGTGGAAGATCATGACAATATTTAACGTAATGTAGACTCAGTTCAATAAAGATCTCTTTTCATTACAACAGACTGTTGTTTCCAAGACAGAAGTATTAGTGACCCTATATATGCTGCATGATGCATACAATAAAACAACGGAAATTAATCCCTTTCCCATGACCTCTGGAAATGAAAATCCATTAAGCTAATTATATTGTGCTAGTGCCTTGATGTTTTCTTATTTCATTCTGAATGCTTTGATGTGATTATGTCCAGCTACTGATGAAGACACATGTACAGCTAATTATATAAAATAATCCTCTTTATATAGATGCAAGGTGACACTCTAACCAAGGTGTGACAATCAACCAAAGCCTGATAAAAACATGTAATCATTTGCCAGGTGGTTTAGTGAGTCTTCCATGAACTTGTACAAAAATATAATACAACATCACATGTAACAAAAAGATATATACTTGCCATATATTCATATTGTGATCACATTGTTTTTGATTTTTTTTTAAACTAAAAATCTTTGAGAAGAAATGCCATTACAAAATAATCCTGAGAAAACATCTGCATTGAAGGATGATATTAACATTTTTTAAATAGATAGCAAAACCATGTCACTTGTGATTGTGTGCTGTAGCTGTAACAGCATTAAAGGCTGTGTGCATCCAACAGGGAGGCAGCAAGATTATAGCAATGGCTATTTACAATAGCTTAAAGCTGTCACCATAGCAACAGAGACCGTATGAGTACCATGAAAGATGGCAGTGGAAATGCATGTCTGTTGTGACGTGTGCAAGAATTGTGTTTTTGGAGAACTCAGAAGTATTGTCTTCATATAAAAGTTATTAAGTGAAAATGTAATTCATTTTCTGCTAATCATATTTGTTAGAGTTGTTGTTACCTTTTGGGTATTACTCAAATATTTTCCTCATGCTCAGTGCCAAAGACCACTCCTGTAAGTGAACCCTCGCTCCCCATGAACTGGAATGTACCTTTATATGGCCAATATCTGTTAATATAGCAGGTCCAAGGCTATAAACTGCAAGCAGGTTTATTAAAAGTAACTGAAATGCAGTAGAAAAAGCAATACAGTACTTTTCATTATTTTTACAGAACTTTTCATTCATTCTCCCTCCTAATTTACAAAACACAAAAAATGTAACAATTAATTAGCTCTACTGATAATAAACCCATCTGTCTTTATAATATAACGCATACACAGTGGGGGGGGGGGGGTAAAACTCAACTTTGGCGGGGGTGCAAAATGGCAGTAGCAGATCGGCCACCCGTTATACACCCGACAATTTTCCTTTACACCGAAGTTAACAAAAAGGAATGTTGAGCAGGGTGTATAATGGACGCTCGATCCACTATGGTTCAATGTGCACCCCCGCCAAAGTTGAATCTTATCCCCGGTGTTTCACAGGAGCCACTGACTCTACAGCCCCATCTCAATATCCTCAGAAGAACTGGTGAACTGGGAAGTTCTCAGTTAAAGAGCATCTACTCTGGATGTGTTATGCAAATCAAAGCCATGGGTTTTGTTTGCAGTGGATTGTGTATTTAGAGCTGAATGCCAGGAATTGCTTTGAAGGTTCTCTCGGTCGACCACTGTAGCTTCAACAGCAGATTGACAAAAACCATGTTTATTCATCTATAAAGTTTCCACCAATCTTCTGCTAAAGTTATAGTGGCCGATCGGAAGAACTTCCAAGGAAATTCTCGATGGAACATTCATTGGGCCGTACAAAATTACCCCTTATAAGTATACAAAAAGGAAAATATATTTATCAGCATGTATATTGGCACTTTCAGAAAAAATGTAATTCATTCTCGGGATGTGGGCATCGCTGGTAAGGCTCATCCCTAGTTACTCTTCAGAAGGTGATGGTGGCCTTAAAGCACATGACCCAGTTGTTCTTTTTACAGTTTTTACTGATACCAGCTTTTTATTTCCAGATTTTTTTTATACAAGTGATTTGAACTCACGTTCACCTGGATTATTAGTCCAGGTCTCTGGATTACTAGTCCCATAACATAAGCACTATACTAGCGTATGTTACTAGATTTATAATTCTCTCACATTTATGCAGCATTTACAAAACCATCTACATGTCAGCAATGGAAGGACACTTTATACAAACATATTAAAGCAGCACGAAAAGACCATTAGACCCATCAAGGCAGCCCCATTAAGACGTTTTGCTAACGTATACACTATTAACCCACCTCCTATTTATGTTATTTCTTGAGAGAGGCAAAAAACAGGGTGAAATTCTGAGAAATTTCTCTCTGTTTCCCTAAGGCAATCAAGCAAACCTACAGGAGAATGTGGCCCCTATAAATCCTCACAATCACAACTACCAGCAATTTGTTCTCTATAACTGAAAATGTCCTCTTCACTCAGGATCCTGTCAAGTTCAGCAGCAAATCCATACCCACCACATGTTCAGTTCCAGAGGGCAATGACTCTCTATGAAAAGAAATACTTCCTGGCATCGAGCGCAACTCTTATGATTTTTGTTTGCATACCCTCTAGTTCTACCATCCCTATCCATTTCAAATAACCTGTCGAATCTGACTGAGATCAACCCCTTCATCATTTTAAAAACCTCTATCAAATTCCCTCCCTTCACTTTCTTTAAAATAAATAGCGCTAAATGATGGAATCTATCCTGATAACTAAGAGCCCTTAGACCAAGGGCTAGAAATTCACTTTAGCCCAGGAATGGGTGGGGTCATTAGAAAAGTTGGAGAATTAGCCGCAGGTGCTAATGCTTTAGACTGCACGGAGTGTCTGTGTGGGAGACTTCAGATGGCCTTGCGGGACGCCCTCGACCAGTTCTGGGCCTGGAAGGCCCAGCTGTAGACTGCACCACCTCAGCATAGGCGGCAGCAGTCTGGGCTGGCTAGATGACAGGCAGCGACAAGTGCAATGGCGGCATGGCAGTGGTGAGATCAGGAATGCTGTCATCCTGAGAGAAGACATCAGCTTCCTGCTCCACTGACCCACTGCCACTCACCCGGGGCAGCACCTCAGCATCCCTAGCAATCTGCGCAAAATTCGTGCTCACTGCTCAAAAAAATGATTGGAGTTCTAATTCATGTCTTATAGCCCAAGCTCATTGGCGTTACACTCAAAGGGTAGAGTCTAATCGCAAATCATGATTGCCATGGGCTCTTTTCGATACTTAAAGGGGAGGTTCATCGATGCTACAAAACCTCATTCTCAACATTGCTGGCTGTGCAGCTGTCTCAGCAAGCAGAAGCATGACAAGGAGAAGAAGCTGGAGGACTGAATCAGCTATACTCATGGCAGATCCATGCACCAGGGAGAGAGCCTGCAGATTCTGCGATCAAGCATTGGAGGTGTTGGTGTTCGCTGTGGAGAGATGGAGGGCAGTGCTCTACCCGGCAAGTGGCAGGAGGCCCTTCCCGCAAGTCTTCCGAACCATGTGGAAGGAGATAGCGCAGCACATCTCGGATAACACTGTGGTCGCCAGCACCTACACACAGTGCAAGAAGAAATTTAATGACCTCACTCAGGTGGTCAGGGTGAGTGAATGCTTCAACAAATGCTACATACCACCATCTGAACCATAGTCTTCACACACTGCCCAAAGCACCACACCCCCAGCACTCACCCACCAACAATCTCTACCTAACAACACTCACACCCACATCTCACACCTTGCACACAATGGCAGCTATTCAACTATGGCAAGCACATCACCCAAACGCATTGCTCCCCACTCACTCACACACTTTCCTTTCTCTTGCAGGCCAAGGTGGTTCATAACAGGAGGGAACAGGAGCACACAGGCAGGGGACAACTTGACACCCAACCACTGTCTGCGCTGGAGAATAGAGTGTTGCAGATTATTGGGCACCAGGTGGTGGGCACCATAACCACCAGTGACATTGACCCCCTTGGGGACAACAACGGTATGTTCATCCTTACTCCTTCTCTCATCCCACTTCCCCCTCATGCCACAAGCATTTTGCAGTTTCCAGCTAATCATGCTGTATGCATGCATTTCTCCCTTCCTGTCCCCTCCCCTCACCTTAACCTGACTCTTGTGCCTTTATGCTTTCGGATAATGAGCAAGCACCTGAGCAGTCTATCGCTGAGGGCACCGTAGAGAGAGAGGAGGGAGAAGAGGAGGAGGAAGAACACACCGCGTCACTGCATGTCCCACCCGCAGGCACCAGCTCAGATACTGGCACTACGCATTCTTTAGAGGCTAGTATAGTAGCGGGATCTGCACAGGGTGAGGCACTGGGGACGAGTGAGCTTTAGCAAAGCCAGGGGGAAAGGGTAGCTGGGGGGCCAGCTCCCGGAGGGCAAGTTCTGCTGGACAGGACTCAGATGAGGACCTCGATGGGGAGGCATTTAGAAGAAGGGTAATGGGCATGCACATGGAGATGATAGGTCCAATGACAAGAGTGCCCAAGAGCCTCTCAGCAATGGTAAGGCTTCCATTGCAGCACAGGCGGAAGTGATGCAACGACTTAGTGCTATAATGCAGTCTATGCTTGGTGGCATCCTATCTCAGATTGCTCTCATGCAGTCTCAACTTGATGCCATACAAGCTCTGACTGCTGCCATCATGGCTGGGTCTACCACCATCGACTGGGGCTTTCACGGTGTCGCAGCAGGCCTGCAATCTGTGCTCCAACAGATTGTTAGGGATGTTGAGGTGCTGCCCCGGGTGAGTGGCAGTGGGTCAGTGGAGCAGGAACCTGCTGTCCTCTCTCAGGATGACAGCATTTCTGCTCCCACCACTGGCACTCCGCCATTGCCCTTGTCGCTGCCTGTCATCCAGCCAGCCCAGATTGCTGCTGCCCATGCTGAAGTGGTTCAGTCTCCAGCCGGGCCTTCCAGGCCCAGAGCTGGTCGAGGGCGTCCTGCAAGGTCATCTGAAGTCTCCCACACGAACATTCAGCAGCCTTCCACCAGCCGATCTGCAGCCACTGGGCCAACACTTCGTAGGAGCACTAGAGTAGGCAAAGGCACAGTAACGAGAGGCACTAAGGGATTGCACAAGGGTGAATCGTTAATATTTTTGTTGTACATATATGTTCACTGATTATTGATAAATTTATTAATTCAGTTTCAATTCTTTTGTGGTGTGTCTCATTTCAGCTTTGCACTGTGCTATGGCCTGCGACAGGGATGGAATGTTGGGGATGTGGTGAGCAACGGGGATCTGGGGTTTAATTCATTCGAACCGTAGTCTGATGAGGCAATCAAGGACTGCCCTTAAGGAAGGCTGATTGAGTGGCTGCCTCCTCCCTCACTCCTGTTCCTCTTCCTCCTCGTCCTCCTCATCTTCCTCTTCCTCCTCCTGAGGTTGTCCACAATCCCTGGTAGCAAGGGCTGGGCCCTCTTGATGGCCAAGTTGGAGTATGCAGCAGACCACCACAAAATGGGACACTCGCTCAGCCGAGTACTGGAGGGCTCCTCCCGAGCAGTCAAGGCAGCAGAACCATTGCTTCAGCAGGCCGATCGTCTGCTCAATGATGTTCCTGGTGGCAGCATGCCTCTCATTATAGGAGTGTTGGGGTTGTGGAGGGGAGTCATGAGCCAGGGATGGCAGGAATGACGTATGAAGAGAGATTGGGTCGATTGGGCTTGTATTCGCTAGAGTTTAGAAGAATGAGAGGGGATCTCATTGAAACTTATAAAATTCTAACAGGACTAGACAGACTAGATGCAGGAAGGATGTTCCCGATGGCCGGGGAGTCCAGAACCAGGGGTCACAGTCTAAGGATAAGGGGTAAGCCATTTAGGACTGAGATGAGGAGGAATTTCTTCACCCAGAGAGTGGTGAACCTGTGGAATTCTCTACCACAGAAGGCAGTTGAGGCCAATTCATTAAATATATCCAAGAAGGAGTTAAATATATTTCTTAAGGCTAAGGGGATCAAGGGATATGTGGAGAAGGCAGGGACAGGGTACTGAATTTGGATGATCAGCCATGATCGCATTGAATGGCGGAGCAGGCTCGAGGGGCCGAATGGCCTACTCCTGCTCCTATCTTCTATGTTTCTATGTTTCTATGCCCAAAACGTCGACATGGAGCTGTATATGGTTAGACCAATTAACTCCAGTCTGAACACCATTCTGGGCACAGTAAACCCCTTCCCTGAAGAAGTTTGGCCCAAGGACTGGCACAGTAGTAATCAACACTCTATTCAAAAATACTTCATCTGGGATATGCCGATAAATATACAGCAGTGATTATCTGGTGTCTCAGTCTTTCTACATGTTTCTGTGGTGTGCTAGCAGCAACAAAGTAGCTTCATTTGTGCATGCTTTGTCTTAATGCAGATACATACACTGGCCACGTTTCAAATCATCAACTTTTCATCACCACATTCTGTTTGTCATCAGCTTGCAGGATAAGTAGAACATAATATCACTTGCTTTTCTTCAACATCAGGAGTCTAAAAAGATTGTAATTTTTTTTTTATTCAAACACATGGCACGTTTATGCAAAGACTGCAGTGCACTTTCATTTCTGTCACCAATTTTTCTTGCAATAAGAAAGTTCTGATGATATTACGGGTAATATTTGGTATCAGTGCAAATGCCAGTGACCTCTGTAATTTGTGACTAGGTAGTAGCAGTAGTAGTACTTTCATAAGGCAGGCTATTTTCCCTTATCGTTTAGCAGCAGAGAACAACCATCAGGACTTAGGAAAGTGTTAGGTCTGTCACTGAGGTGTGGCTTGGTGGTAATGCTGGACTGCCATTAGATTTTCTCTTATCATTTTATCAGTACTGGGCTATAGCCAGTGAAAGCTGGTGTTAACCCTGCTCTGATTATAGTCTTCAGCATGAAAGGGCTCCAGTTGTTTATAGAAAAAGTGTTTCGGGGAAAAATTCAGTTAGTTAGCGCCTAGCAGGGGCGCTGATGCAGTAGTACCGGGGCAAGGTGAATCCAGCTACGCACGCTAAATTCTGCCCCCTGTAGTGCCGCAGATCCTTCCAGTCTGCAACAGGAGATATAGGTAACATCTCGCAGTTGACCGTCCATTGCTGCATCCGGGAGGTCACAGAGGCGCTCTACAGTAAGAGAAGGGACTACATTTCCTTCCCATCACCAGAGAGAAGCAGGACGAACATGCATGTGGCTTTGCCAGGGTAACGGGCTTCCCCATGGTGTAGGGTGCCATTGACTGCGCCCACGTGGCTTTGTGGGCACCGCATAACAATCCTGAGATCTTCCGTAACCGCAAAGGCTACCAATCAATTAATGTGCGGATGGTGTGCGACCACAGACAGCGAACCCTCAATGTCAATGCCCGCTAATCTGGCAGCAGCCACGATACCTTCATCCTGCGCCAGACTGGTGTGCCAGCACTCTTCCAGCCACCACGTGAAGCTCATGGCTGGCTGGTTGGAGACCAGGGTTATCCGCTCTCCACCTGGCTCATAACTCCCCTCCACAACCCCAACACTCCTGCCCAGCACTCATAAATGAGACCTATGCCGCCACCAGGAACATCATCAAGCAGATCATCAGGGTACTCAAGCAATGGGTTCACTGCCTTGACCGCTCGGGAGAAGCCCTCCAGTACTCGGCTGAGCGGGTGTCCCATTTCGTTGTGGTGTGCTGCATGCTGCACAACTTGGCCATCATGAGGGCCCAGCCCTTGCCGCCAGGGATTGCGGGACCACCTCAGGAGGAGGGAGAGGAGGACGAGGACCAGGACCAAGAGCGAGGGAGGAGGCAGCCATATTCGGCCTCTGGAAGGGTGATCCATGACCGCCACATCAGACTGCGGTTCCAATAAATTAAACTCCAGACCCCCATTGCTCACCACATCCCTATCATTCCATCCCTCTCGCAGGCCATATCACAGCGCAAAGCTGAAATGAGAGACGCCACAAAATAATCCAAACTGAATTAATAAATTTATCAATAATCAGTGAACATATATTTACAACAAAAACATTAACTATTCACCCTTGTGCAATCCCTTAGTGTCTCTCATTACTGTGCCTTTGCCTACTTTGTGCTCCTATTAAGTGTTGGCCCAGTGGCTGCAGCACAGCTGGTGGAAGGCTGCTGAGTGTCTGTGTGGGAGACTTCAGATGGCCTTGCAGGATGCCCTCGACCAGCTCTGGGCCTGGAAGGCCCAGCTGTAGACTGCACCACCTCAGCATAGGCGGCAGCAGTCTGGGCTGGCTGGATGACAGGCAGCGACAAGTGCAATGGCGGAGTGGCAGTGGTGAGATCAGGAATGCTGTCATCCTGAGAGAAGACATCAGCTTCCTGCTCCACTGACCCACTGCCACTCACCCGGGGCAGCACCTCAGCATCCCTAGCAATCTGTTGCAGCACAGATTGCTGGCCTGCTGAGACACCGTGAAAGCCCCGGTCGACGGTGGTAGACCAAGCCATGATGACAGCAGTCAGAGCTTGCATGGCATCCAGCTGAGACTGCATGAGAGCAGTCGGAGATTGGATGCCACCAAGCATAGACTGCATTACAGCACTAAGATGTTGCGTCGCTTCCGCCTGTGCTGCAATGGAAGCTGCCAGATCGCCCATCACACGTGGCATCAGGTCTGGTTCGCCACGGTCTCTCTGGGAGTCTTCCATCCTTTGCAGACTGGAAATGATGGGCTCCATGGTGTGCGCAGAGCTTTGTGCAATGTTGGAGGCGGACGCCTCTACACTCCTTACCATTGCCAAGAGGCTCTCAGGCACCCTTGCCATTGCACCTATCATCTCCATGTGCATGCCCATCACCCTTCTTCTAAAAGGCCTCCCCATCAAGGTCCTCATCTGAGTCCTGTGCAGCAGAACTCGTGTGTGAACTCGCCCTCCGGGGAGCTGGCCCCCGAGCTACCCTTTCCCCCTGGCTTTGCTGTAGCCAACTCGTCTCCGGTGCCTCACCCTGTGCAGATCCCACTACTATACTAGCCTCTAAAGAATGCGTAGTGCCAATATCTGAGCTGGCGCCTGCGGGTGAGACATGCAGTGACGTGGTGTGTTCTTCCTCCTCCGCTTCTCCCGCCTCGCTCTCTACGGTGCCCTCAAGGACAGGCTGCTCAGGTGCTTGCTCATCATCTGAAAGTTTAAAGGCACAAGATTCAGGTTAAGGTGAGGGGAGGGGGGCAGGAAGGGAGAAATGCATGCATACATCATGATTAGCTGAAAAGTGCAAAAGGCTTGTGGGGTGAGGGGGAAGTGGGATGTGAGAAGAAGGTGTAGGGATCAACATACCGTTGTTGTCCCCAAGGGGATCAACGTCGCTGGTGGCCATGGCATCCACCACCTGGCGCCCAATAACCTGCAGCACTTGAATCTCTAGCTCAGACAGTGGTTGGGTGTCAGCTTGTCGCCCGCCTGTGCACTCCTGCTATCTCCTGTTGTGAGCCATCTTGCCCTGCAAGAGAAAGGCAAATGTGTGAGTGTTTCGGTGATGTGCCTGCCATAGTTGAATAGCTTTCATTGTGTGCAAGGTGTGAGATGTGGGTGTGAGTGTTGGTAGGTAGAGATTGTTGGTGGGGTGTGCTGGGCAGTGTGTGAAGACTGTGGTTCAGATTGAAGTATGTAGCATTTGTTGAAGCATTCACTCACCATGACCACCCAAGTGAGGTCGTTAAATTTCTTCCTGCACTGTGTGGGTGTCCTGGGGATCATAGTGCTGCCAGAGACATGCTGGGCTACCTCCCGCCACATGGTGCTGAAGACTTGCAGCGAGGGTCTCCTGCGACTTGCCAGGTTGAGCACCGCCCTCCGTCTTTCCACTGCGAACACCAAGGCCTCCAATGCTTGATCGCAGAATCTGCGGGCTCTTTCCCTGGGGCGTGGATCTGCCATCATTACGGCTACTTGAGTTGTCTGGCTCCTTCTCCTTGACCTGCTGCTGCTGGCTGAGACGGCTGCACAGCTAGCAATGATGAGAATGAGGTTCTGCAGCATCAATGAACCTCCTCTTTAAGAACAATGATGACTTGTGATTAGACTGCACCCGATAGTGGTCAGCATTTCGAGTTTAACCCCACTGTGCTAGGCCATTAGCGCTTGATTTTGCGCTCCAATCCTTTGTTTGTGCAATGAGACTGAATTTTGCGTGCATTCTGAAGCATTAGCACCTGGCGCAAATTCTCAAACTTTTTAAAAGTTACCGGCTATTCTTGAGCTATAATGAATTTCTCCCCCTTTGAGCGAAAACCTTTTCAAAAAGAAACAAAAAGTAACCTTCTGTTTACTGTACAGATGGCACTGCTAACAGCTTTCCACTGATGGCCATCGGCAATCCTGCCTCCCACGTCATATTAAAAACATTTGGTAAAAATAGTTTAATCATCTGTGCCTGCGAGGCAAAAATATGATTGCTGACTAGAAGCAGATTTCCTTCTAGCAAACCAGAATTAAAAATAGCCCACTATGGGGTGAATCATGGGCAAACCAACACCACATTTTTAAACAGAAAAAAGTAATTAAATTGCGTATAGATATTTCTCCAAACTGCTGTGTTTAGTATGCTTCTTATGAAATACTGTTGAGTATATTTATATTTTGTGGAATAAAGTGTTTGTTTGTGAGTGGAGGAAGAAGAGTTTAGTAAAAATGAAAGAAAGAAAGACTTGCATTTATATAGCGCCGTTCACAACCTCAGGACGACCCAAAGCGCATTACAGGCAATTAAATACTTTTGAAGTTTAGTCACTGTTGTAATGTAGGAAATGCAGCAGCCAATTTGCGCACAGCTAGTCCCCACAAACAACAATATGATAATGACCAGATAATCTGTTTTTTTAGTGATGTTGAATGAGGGATAAATATTGGCCAGGATACCAGGGAGAACTCCCCAGCTCGTCTTCAAATAGTGCCATGGGATCTTTTATGTCCACCTGAGAGAGCAGATGGGGCCTCGGTTTAACATCTCATATGAAAGACAGCACCTCTGAAAGTGCAGCACTCCCCTGGTACTGTGCTGGAGTGTCAACCTAGATTTTGTGCTCAAGTCTCTGGAGTGGGACTTGAACCCACAACCTTCTGACTCAGAGGCGAGGGTGCTACCACTGACAGCAATATGTGAAATTGTTTAAATGGCACCAATTCCAGAGCTGAATGCAATATGCAAATCAGTAGTAACAGACAGAGAGACCCCATTATTTCTGCAAGGAAATGTATCCTCTCCAAAGTGTTGGGCCAACACTGGATTTATCCAACGGTATGGTGGCAATAAAGGAGAGAATAGACAGCACCCTGCATACTGGCCTCCAGATCATGGCAGCTGCGATGCATACTACTGTCTCTCAGGGCATTTAGGATCTGATACCGATCATTAGGCTTGCCATCCTGTTGATCAGTGGGGCATAAATTCAACACCAGTGCAATGGCTGCCATCTCTCAGGACAGCAGCACATCCCAGGTCTCTGGCCTTCCCCTTCAGAGCACCATGTCAGTGGAACATAGGAGGCAACACCAGGCTGCCCAGGAACGAGCACCAGAGATGCAGCCAGCATCTGGAAGGCGGAGCTGTCTAGAGCAAGCTGCCATGAGAAAAAGGCCACCTCAGTCCCACATTTCATACATTGTCATTCATGTAGTTCAGACTCATACAGGAAAGAGTACTCTTCTTCTGAACTGACTTATTCAATAAGATGATGGTTATTGGCATGGTCATGTAGGGACAAAGAGGGCTGATGTGTTATCATAGATTGAAGCACTGTGCCTTTATTTGAAGGTGATGGGAAGAAGGTAAGGCATTACGCCTGAATTTCGCTCGGGTTCTCCCAATATAGGAACATAAGAACAGGAGTAGGCCATACAGCCCCTTGAGCCTGTCCCACCATTAAATTAGATCATGGCTGATCATATAGGAAGATAGGAACAGGAGTAGGCCATTCAGCTCCTTGAGCTTGTTCCGGCATTCAATTAGAGCATGGCTGATCATATATGCCATAACTTCAGCAGAAGATCAGCAGAACCCCTGGAGAAATAGTGTAAATGGTTGTTTTGTTGCTTGGAGTCATCGGCCAAGAAATTCCATGGCAACTCTGTCCACGTGGCACAAGTGACATTTCTAGCTGACTTCCTACCATAGACACCCAGCAGTTTGTGTCTCCTGATGTCAATTTCATTGAGGAGGGCTTGCAGTTAATTTGTGGCATCTTCTTCTCTCTGTCTGTGTGCTACACCCTAGCGCCTTGTTTATCTGCATGTGCCAGCTGTTTCTGTAGTATACATTCTTGTGAGGTGGCACAAAAAGATACATGACACACGCAGTCAAGCTAACTGACAGTCAAGTGAGTGAGTTGATCACTGTTCTTTACTCACTTCCCCAGCCTGGTGCTGCAATCTTCAGCCAGAACTGTCTTTTTAAAGGCTGCACTCTAATTTCCATGCACCCCAGTAGGTTATATTCATTTTTGCAGGATTTAAGCCAATGACTCCTCTAACGGATAAGCAAATAAGCAGACGTAGGTAACTCTCATGTTATTGGCCCAAAATTTCCTGTGGCAGGGAAATGATCATGCCCACTGTTAGTTAGACTTGCCCTTGCCCGTATAATGTCAATGATATTTTGCGTTGCAAGTTGCTGGAAGTGCAGGATGGAAATGGTGCAGCGAACGCTACGGAGCATCTGGGATCTGAGTGAACAGGAAAAGCAATTGTGTATCTCCTTAACCAATCAGATTGAAGTCATAGGGGGAGATTTTGCCAGCCCTGGGGAGGCGGGTTTGGAGGCAGGACTGCCGGGAAAATGGCAGAATTTGGGGGCGGGTGCCCAACCCGCTCCCAACCCGCCTCCATGCCATCTTGCCAGGAGGCAGGGTCCCACGCCGGGTCCCGTCTCCTTGGAGGCGGGAAGGGATTAAAGCCACTTAACTGCCTGTTAACAGATAGTTAACAGGCATAAAATAGGATTATCCCCTTTTTGCCCACACAAGTGCGGACTTCCCGAAGGCGCCGAACCCCGCCAGGGTCACCGAGGCGAGTAGAGGGTCTGCGGGGGTCTGCGGGGTCCAAAAGTGTGCTGTGGAGGTGAGTGATGGGTGCAAGTGTGGAGAGGTAAGTATCTGAGGTAAGTGCAAAGTGTTAGAAAAAGTGTACTTACCTTTGTTTCTTCCTGCAGGCTTCAATCGGTGGGTTTGTGGAGAGTCTCGCACCTCCATGGTAGAGATGACAGATGGCTGTTGCATTTTCCAATGCAGCAACCATCTAATTTCTACAAAAGAAAGATGTTTGATGAGGTCTTGAATTCAAGCCCTCATCAAACTACAGAGAATGTCACTGTTTCACAGCTTCACAGAGCTGTCAAACAATGACAATTCATCTGTCAAAAGAAACGTCATATGTTGACATTCTCTGCAATCGGCTTTCCCTTAATTGGCCTAAGCCCGCTGGGTGAGCTTAACAATGTCAATCAAGGGAAAATAGCGTGGGTTGGCCAGAAGTTGATGGAGGCGGGACTGAAACCAGACAAGTGGGAGTCCCGCCTCCAAAAGCTCCCCATTGGCAAAATCACCCCCATAGAGTCATAACGGCACAGGAGGAGGCCATTCGGCCCATTGAACCCCTGCCAGCTCTCTGTAGAGCAATCCAGTCAGTCCCATTCCCCCGCTCTATCCCTGTAACCCTGCAAGTTTATTTCCCTCAAGTGCCTATCCAGTTTCCCCTTGAAAACATTGAGGCCGTGATTTTATAGATCGATGTGGCTTGGGAGCTGGTCAGCTGGTTTCCGGGTTCCAGTCCCGCCCCCAACTTTATCCGGCCCACGGACGTGATTTTTCGTCAATTGGCCTTGTTAAGCCCGCCCTGCGGGCTTGTCGGCCAATAAAGAAGCCGGTCAGATGACGTCATTTGATGACGTATCATCTGCCAGTTTTCTTAAAGGGACCACGCATAATTTTTCTTTGACAGCTCATATCTCAGTGTTTGACAGCATTGAGGTGCTGCAAACACTGACAATGACTGTTCACAAGTGAGTTCTTGCACCCAGGCTCTCCAGTGACTCCCTCCTTAGGCTAGAACAGATGGCAGCTGCAGGTGAGGTTACAGAAGCGATCTGTCACTGGTGAGAGAGGTTCTCCCAATGAGGTGGGACTACACAAACACTTCAAAACTTGTTACCTACAGAAAAGTCTAAATGCATTAAAAATGAATTTTCCAACATTTACTTACCTCTGAAACTCACCAGTGCACCATTGGATCCTTCACACCACTTCTGCAGCTGTCATCAATGCAGAAACATTACAGCAGACTCACAACACGCCACACTTACCTGGTGTGGTGTCCGGACATCAGGAAGCCCGAAATAGAAGTGTCAAAATTGCAAAAGAGCCTGTTAACTGCCTGTTAACCTTTAACAGGCAGTTAAGTGGCTATAATCCTCTTCCCGCCACTAGGTGTCAGGTCCCCGAATTGCGCATGTGAAGATTGATTGGAGGCGGGTTGACAGTGGATTTCCTGTCCGCTGTCAATCTTTGCGATTTTGCCGGATGTCCCACCTCCAAACCCACCCCGAGCGCCAGCAAAATTCTGGCCTGAGTGTCTCGACTTCCTCCACTTCCGTCAGCAGCGAGTTCCAAGTCCTCACCACCCCTGTATCTCTTGCCCAAAACCTTAAATCTGTGTCCCCTAGTCCTTGTACCATCAACTAGTGGAGACAGCCTTTCCTCGTCTAGCCTATCCAAACCCGTCAAAATCTTGTACACCTCTATCAAATCACCCATCAACCTCCTTTGCTCTAATGAAAACAAATCCAGCTTCTCCAATCTGTCCTTGCAGCTAAGATTCCCCATCCCCAGAGCCATTCTGGTAAATCTCCTTTGCACCCTCTCAAGGGCCTTCACATCCTTCCTAAAGTGTGGTGACCAGAACTGGATGCAATAATCCAGTTGTGGCCTAACCAGCACTTTATAAAGGTTCAGCATAACTTCTCTACTTTTGTACTCAATACCTCTATTTATGAAGCCCAAGATCCCATATGCTTTGCTAACCACTCTCTCAATATGTCCTGCCACCTTCAGGGACCTATGCACATTAACTCCCAGGTACCTCTGTCCCTGCACACGACTTAAAACTGTGCCATTAAGTGTATATTGCCTCTCCCTGTTCCTTCTGCCAAAATGCATCACCTCACACTTCTCTGTATTAAATCCCATCTGCCACTTGTCTGCCCATTCTGCTAGCCTTTCTATGTCCTGTTGCAGTCAATTGGTATCATCCTCACTGTTTGCCACAACCCCAAGTTTGGTGTCATTGGCAAATTTAGAAATTCTACTCTGTATTCCAATATCCAGGTCATTTCCGGTCTACCATCCTCCAGTCTGAAAAACAGCCATTTACCACAACTCGCTGTTTTCTGTCCTTAAGCCAATTCCTTATCCAAGCTGCCACTGACCCACCTATTCCATGAGCCTCAATTTTGTTAACCAGCCTTCTATGTGGTACTTTGTCAAACACCTTCCTAAAATCCATGTAGACAACATCCATTGCATTCCCTTCATCAATCCTCCCTGTTACTTCATCAAAAAATTCAATTAGATTAGTCAAACACGATCTGCCTTTTACAAATCCGTGTTGGCTCTCCTTAATTAGCTTAAACCTCTCCAAGTGTCCGTTAATTTTTTCCTTGATTATTGTTTCTAAAACTTTACCCACCACTGATGTTAAACTGACCGACCTGTAGTTACTAGGATTGTCCTTACACCCTTTCTTAAACAATGGTGTCACATTTGCCACTTTCCAATCCTCAGGCACCTCCCCCGTATCTAGGGAAGATTGGAAAATTATGGCAAGCCCTTCCGCTATCTCCTCCCCCAATTCCCTTAGCAACCTGGATGCAAGCCATCTGGACCAGGCAACTTAACCACTCTAAGCATATCCAGCTTTTCTATTGTGAAATTACAGCGCAAGGACTGAGAAGGAAGTGTAAATTAGAGTGGATTAATTCAATGTCAAATCAGGTACAGAAAGAGAAAGAAAGAGAGGAAAGAAAGATTGGACTAAGAGACAGAGGAAAAAAAGAGGCAGAAAGGTAAAGTAAAAATAATTTTTCTTTTAAATCTCCAAGAATTAAAATCTGAAGGAATGAGTCTCCACGCTTGTAATAGTACATTTTCAGTGCCAGAGAGGTTGATTGGCAGTAATTAACACTCATCACATTGTTAAAAGGATACTTAGACTTGACTTAACTTTCTGTAGAAACTTCACGCCATTCATTGCATTTGAATGGGGAGCCAGACAGCGAGATGCTATTTTCACAAAGCTAATGGTGGAGAGACGCATCTCTGACAGCAACTCTTCGATTTCCGTGTTTAATCACGCATCTGCCCTCGCCTAAAGTTGCTGTGGCATTTGTACATAAATAACGCTGAGCACTATTAGGCTTGCCGTTATTTTGACAGCAAAATTTGGGCCATTATCTCTCCACACCATCGATGGTGCAAATCTTCTTCCATTGGCAGAAAAGCAGTACAACTCACTGTGTGGAAATTCTGCCCCTTAGTCTCATGCTGTATTCTACTGCTTTTGTGTAATTATCTTACTTGTAAATAAGTGTATGGGGGTTGAATTTCCATGGGGGTTCTCCCAATCATCCATTGTAATTTTGCCGGAAGATTCACAGAAACCCTGGAGAAATGGTGTAAACAGTGTCATTCACACGGTTTCTCCGGAGTTACTCCAGATCGTCAAAGTTACCGTGGACAATTCGAAGAGCTCCCTTGGAAATTAAACCTCTATTTGTTTTGGCTGGACTATTATGGTCTGACAGTATGATATTTAGTGCATTTCAGAATGGACAGGACAATGTGGTGCATAGTCTCCAGTATATAATCCTGTAGTAAAATGCTAATTGTTATTACTGTGGAACACCTTCTCATTCATGGAACATATAAAAGGTACAAGTTTCAGTTTAATAAGTGACTCAGGCAACTTATAGAAACTAATTGTTTTGCTGTGAATGTGAGTTTAAAATGTTGGTGGAAAGTCTAAATTCTAACATGGGTTATGAAAATTTTTACCGCGGAAAATGTAGACTGACATGACTGTTCTGCCTTGCTGAAGCAATTCTTTTGATCATTATAATCATCACCCTCCGGAACAAGAAACCGAAACATGCAATGAGTATGGATTCATGACAGTTCTTTAAAATGGAACTTGATGAGTTCCTGAGTGAAGAGGAAATTTCTAGTTATAGAGGATAAGTTGCTAGTTAGCTAGGACTATGAGGAGTTAAGGACTGTCATGGTTTTCTTGAACCTTGCTTGATTGCCTTAGGGAGTCAGAGAATATTTCCTAGAGTTTTTCATGAATTGTCTGCGGTGTTTTTTTTGCCTCTTCCAGGACATTGTGTCATTAGGGAGCAGGTCAATGGTGTTCGACTTGCACCATATCTGAATGACATGGTTTTGACGGACCAGATGGTCTTTTCCAAGCTTTCTTTTCATATGTATGAATGTATCTAATATATTGGCCCCTGAATTTCCGACCCCCACGGGTGTGTACGCGCCCATAGGGGCCGCGCAAGTTCCGGGTTTAGGCATGTGAAGCGCATACGCTGAAACCCGGAACTTGCGATCTTGACAGGTCATCCGCATGCCCAGAAAAGTGCCTCTACGGGTGGAGAGTAGCGCTATTTGCTCAACGTCCACCCGCTGAAAGGCCATAGAATTCTTATGCCTGGTAAAAGCAGGTGTAAGGCTTGCTTTTACCAGCATAAGAGTTTTAAAAAAATAGAAAAATAAGATTTTATCACTCACTTATAAATTAAAAACCCTGTCCAATAATGTAAGGTAAGCCCCGTGAAAACATACTAAAAAAAAATCAAAAAATTTATTTTTCTTTAACATTTTTGATTAAATGCTATTTCAATTAATATTATATATGTAATTTTATTTATTTCAGTGTGTTGGTGTATTTTTGTAGTCATCCCCATTCATACTTTTGACAGTTCCATGCGTACGAACTGTCAAAAGTATGAAGGGGGATTCCCTTCTTCCATTGGTTGAGCTGGCCCACGTGATCCCAGGGGTGCTTGTGAACCTTGGATATGTGGGCCTCTGCACATTTCCAAGAGGAGGCCCAGGATCGGAAGCCTCGGTACCTACGGAACCAGCAGGTAGGTTCGTAGAATTTTTTCTGATCGGAGGCATCCGCCCGCAGGAAGCCTCCAATCGGAAATTCAGGGCCATTATTTCTGTTGATTTGACTTTAATGTTGCTATGAAACCTCATGAGGAAAGACAAGGAGTGAGATGACAAGTTGTAGCTGCTGCATGCCTTGGGATCACTAGTCTTATCTCCAGTAGTGAAAAGTGCTTACAAATTGGAAGGGAAACAGGAACTCTTAATAAAACATGTTTAAAGTAAGTGGAAAGCTTAAGTTGGCTTCATTTTGCTTTTAGACAGTCTATTTTGCACTTCAGCCAGTAACCACTAAATTTGAATATTCAAACATATGTTCTGTGGACCTTTGCCAGTGAAACAAACATTTTTCACTGCCACAGTCGTGTGACAGTATGGAGAGGGTAGAAAGCCTGCCTGAGTGTTAAGTGCCGATCTGTTTATAAAGAGTAAAATCTTTGCTGAGCCCCTTCTTCCTTCCCCAAATGCCATTTGAAGTTAAAGCTGGAGTTTTGCCTTTTTAAGCACACACTCCAGCCATGTGTGAGACAAGAAGTAAAAAAAAGTGATATAAAATGACGCTGCTATCCAGCTGCTCTTATTTGTGCCTTTTTATAAAAATGGAAATTCTTCGTTCCACCAACCTGCCGTCATATTCTAATGATAGTTCACTATTCCTAGATTTAGAACAAAAAATAATTTTAGCACCAAATAGATCTGGAGGTGACCTCACTTTACTTTGGATTACTGCAACAAAGGAAAGGTGCTAAAAATATCTATGTTGACTTGTAACTTGTTTTGTTTCTATGTTGTGCAGTTACAGCACAGTGTCACTGATTGCAGGCAGGCAAACAACACCCCATTATTAATTATGATACACATCTGCAATTTGAGCTGTAGAAACAGCCCAATTTTTTAGAACATATATATTTCTTTGCATATGTTAGTAGAACATTGGAGTTAAAATCCCACCAGATCTCAAAGATATCTACAATACAAATTAATGCTTACATTTTCAACATAAATTTTTATTTTCCACTTATATTCACCCACACTGTATAGAATTAATGGTGCTGTACAACTGAACCTGCTTCAGGTGATGAGGGAACCAACAACCTACCTGTCGCATACACATTTATCTACAATAGTATTGGAAGAAGTTGCCATAACATAGTCCTTGTGAAAACAAAGTCTCATCTCCACTATGGTAACATTCTTCATTCTGTAGTGTGGCAGTACCACCATGCTAATATGGACAGACTAAGGAGAGATCTAAAAGCCCAAACTGGACATCCATGAGTCACTGTGGGATATCACCAGTAGAAGAATTGTATACCACCACAATCTGTAACCTCAAGGCCCAGCATATCCCTCACTTCTCCATCAACATCAAACCAAAAGATCAAACCTGATTCAATGCAGAGTGTAGAAGGACATGACAGGAGCTGCAACAAGCGTACCTCAGAATGAGATACAACACAGGGTTAACTAAATGCTAAACATCAAAAGCATCAGGTTATAGACAAAGTTAAGCAGTCCCATAAACAACAGATCTGAGCAAAGCAATGATGTTGGACAACCAGGCAACAGGAGGAGGCTCCATGAACATCCCCATCCTCAACTATGTTGGAGACCAACATGTAAATGCAAGAGATAAATCAAAACTGCCCTGAATGATCCCACTCAGCCTCCTCTTGAGGTTCCCACCATCATAGATAATTGGTATCTAACCAATTTGGTTCATTCCACATGACATTAAAAAGCAGCTGAGTGCACTGGACACAGCAAAGGCTACGGCCCCTGAAAAATCACAATTTAGCACTAAAAACCTGTGGCCCAGAGCCAGCCGCTCCTTAAGCTATGCTGTTCCAATGCATCTTCCTGACAATAAGGAAGGTTGCTTAGGTATGTCCTATCTACAAAAAACAATATAAATTTAACCCGGCCAATTATCGCTCTATCAGCCTTCTCCCAATCATCAGTAAAGTAATAGAAGACGACAACATCAAAAGTGTTATCAAACAACACATATTCATCAATTACTTTCACACCGATGCTTAGTTCAGTGCCCATCAGCACCATTTAGCTCCAAACCTCTTCACAGCCTTGATCCAGACATGGACACAAGAGCTGAATGACAGAGGAGAGGTTAGAGTAACTGCCTTTCACATCAAGGCTGCATTTGACCAGGTACAGCACCAAAGAATGCAAGCAAAACTGGACAATGGGGTTCAAAGGGTACACCTTCCAGTGGCTAGAGTCATATCTTAAGGAAGACAGTTGTAGCACTTGCAGGCCAGTCATCACAGCCCCAGGACATTGTTGTAGTGGTTCCTCAGGAAAAATCCTTGCCCCATCTACAGCTGCTTCATCAATGAAATTAGAGATGCGAGCAATAAGGGCACAGCAGTTATCATGGGTGACTTTAATCTACATATAGATTGGGCTAACCAAATTAGTAACAATACTGTGGAGGAGGAATTCCTAGAGTGTATACGGGATGGTTTCCTGGACCAATATGTCGAGGAACCAACTAGAGATCAGGCCATCATAGACTGGGTATTATGTAATGAGAAAGGATTAATTAGCAATCTTGTTGTGCGAGGTCCCTTGGGGAGGAGCGATCATAATATGATCGAATTCATCATTAAGATGGAGAGTGAAGTCGTTGACTCAGAGACTAGGGTCCTGAATTTAAATAAAGGAAACTACGATGGTATTAGGCGCGAGATGGCTAGGATGGATTGGGGAGCGTTACTTAAAGGGTTGACGGTGGATAGGCAATGGTAAACATTTAAAGATCGCATGGATGAACTACAGAATTTGTTCATCCCTGTTTGGCATAAAAATAAAACAAAAAAGGTGATTCAACCGCGGCTAACAAGGGAAATTAGGGATAGCATAAGATCCAAGGAGAGTACATATAAATTGGCCAGAAAAAGCAGCAAACTTGAGGATTGGGAGCAGTTTAAGATTCAGCAAAGGAGGACAAAGGGATTAATTAAGAGGGGGTAAATAGAATATGAGAGTAAGCTTGCAGGGAACATAGAAACTGACTGTAAAAGCTTCTATAGATATGTGAAGAGAAAAAGTTTGGTGAAGTCAAGCGTAGGTCCCTTGCAGTCAGAATCAGGGGAATTTATAATGGGGAACAAAGAAATGGCAATCCAATTAAATACATACTTTGGTTCTGTCTTCACAAAGGAGGACACAAATAAACTCCTAGAGATGTCGGGGAACATAGGGGCTAATGAGAGGGAGGAATTGAATGAAATCAGTATTTGTAGGGAAATGGTGTTCGGGAAATTGATGGGATTGAAGGCCGATAAATCCCCAGGGCCTGATAATCTACATCCTAGGTTACTTAAGGAAGTGGCCCTAGAAATAGTAGATGCATTGCTGGTCATCTTTCAAAATTCTATAGACTCGGGAACAGTTCCCATGGATTGGAGGGTAGCTAATGTAACCCCACTATTTAAAAAAGGTGGTAGAGAAAAAACGGGGAATTATAAGCCTGACATTGGTAGTGGGCAAAATGCTGGAGTCCATTATAAAAGATGTAATAGCAGAGCACTTGGAAAACAGTGACAGGATCGGACAAAGTCAACATGGATTTACAAAAGGGAAATCATGCCTGACTAATCTATAGGAATTTTTTGAGGATGTAACTGATAGAATAGATAAGGGAGAACCAGTGGATGTGATGTATTTGGACTTTCAGAAGGCTTTCGATAAGGTCCCGCATAAGAGATTAGCGTGCAAAGTTAAAGCACATGGGATTGGGGGTAAGGTACTGACTTGGATAGAGAACTGGTTGGCAGACAGGAAGCAAAGAGTTGGAATAAACGGGTCTTTTTCTGAGTGGCAGGCAGTGACTAGTAGGGTACCGCAGGGATCGGTGCTAGGACCCCAGCTATTCATAATATATATTAACAATCTAGATGAGGGAACTAGATGTAATATCTCTAAGTTTGCAGACGACACAAAGCTGGGTTGGCGTGTGTGCTGTGAGGAGGATGCAGAGAAACTCCAGTATGATTTGGACAGGTTGGGTGATTGGGCAGATGCAGTATGCGAGGTTATCTACTTTGGTGGCAAAAACAGGAAGACAGATTATTATCTGAACAGCAATAGATTGGGAAAAGGGGAAGTGCAACAAGATCTGGGAGTCCTTGTGCACCAGTCGCTGAAGGTAAGCATGCAGGTGTAGCAGGCGGTTAAGAAGGCAAATGGTATGTTGGCCTTCATAGCGAAAGGATTCGAGTACAGGAGCAAGGATGTCTTGCTGCAGTTGTACAGGGCCTTGGTAAGACCTCACCTTGAGTATTGTGTGCAGTTGTGGTCGCCTTATCTGAGGAAGGATGTTCTTGCCATGGAGGGAGTGCAGCGAAGATTTACCAGACTGATACCTGGGATGGCAGGAATGACATATGAAGAGAGATTGGGTCGATTAGGCTTATATTCGCTAGAGTTTAGAAGAATGAGAGGGGATCTCATTGAAACTTATAAAATTCTAACAGGACTAGACAGACTAGATGCAGGAAGGCTGTTCCCGATGGCGGGGGAGTCCAGAACCAGGGGTCACAGTCTAAGGATAAGGGGTAAGCCATTTAGGACTGAGATGAGAAGGAATTTCTTCACCCAGAGAGTGGTGAACCTGTGGAATTCTCTACCACAGAAGGCAGTTGAGGCCAATTCATTAAATATATTCAAGAAGGAGTTAGATATATTTCTTAAGGCTAAAGGGATCAAAGGATATGGGGAGAAAGCAGGGACAGGATGATCAGCCATGATCTCAGTAAATGGCGGAGCAGGCTCGAGGAGCTGAATGGCCTACTCCTATCTTCTATGAATGACCTTCCCTCCATCTTAGGATCAGGATTGGAGCTGTTTGCTGATGATTCCACAGTGTTATGATTCATTCACAACTCCTCAGGTAATGAAGCAGCCCATGCCAGCCTACAACAGGACCTGCATAAAATGCAGTCTTGAGCTAACAAGCAGCAGGTAACATTTATGCCACTTAAGTGGCAGCTAATGATCATCTTGAACAATAGAAAGCCCAGACATCTGCCCTTGATCTTCAATGGTGCCACCATTGCCGAGTCCCCCACTATCAACAGCTTGGGTGTCACCATTAACTAGACGCTTAACCAACACCGTGGCTACAAGAGAAGGGCAGAGGCTAGGTACTCTGCAACGAGTGACTCATCTCCTAACTCCTCACACCTTCTGCAAGGCTCAAGTTAAGAGTCTGATGGAATAGAACAACAACAACTTGTATTTATATAGCGCCTTTAACATAGTAAAACGACCCAAGGTGCTTCACAGGATTGTTATAAAACAAAATTTGACACCAATCCACATAAGGAGAAATAAGGGCAGATGACCAAAAGCTTGGTCAAAGAGATAGGTTTTAAGGAGCATCTTAAATGAGGCGGAGAGGTTTGGTTAGGGAAATCCAGAGCTTAGGGCCTAGGCAACTGAAGGCACGGCCACCAATGGTTGAGCGATTATAATCAGGGATGCTCAAGAGGGCAGAATTAGAGGAGCTCAGATATCTCGGGGGTTGTGGGGCTGGAGTAGATTACAGAGATAGGGAGGGGCGAGGCCATGGAGGGATTTGAAAACAAGGATGAGATTTTTAAAATTGAGGCGTTGCTTAACTGGGAGCCAATGTAGATCAGCGAGCACAGGGGAGATGGGTGAACGGGACTTGGTGTGAGTTAGGACACAGGCAGCTGAGTTTTGGATTACCTTAAGTTTACAGAGGGTAGAACGTGGGGGGACAGCCATGGAATAGTCAATAGTTGGAATAGTCAAGTCTAGGAGGTAACAAAGTCATGGACGAGGGTTTCAGCAGAAGATGAGCAGGGTCGGAGACGGGCAATGTTACGGAGGTGAAAATAGGTGGTCTTACTTATGTCGCAGATATGTGGTCGGAAGCGCATTTGAGGATCAAATATGACTCCAAGGTTGCGAACAGTGTGTTTCAGCCTCAGACAAGGAGAAGGATGGAGTTGGTGGCTAGGAGCGGAGTTTTTGGCGGGGACCGAAAACAATGGCTTCGGTCTTCCCAATATTTAGTTGGAGGAAATTTCTGCTCATCCAATACTGGATGTCGGACAAGCAGTCTGACAATTTAGAGACAGTGGAGAGGTCGAGAGAAGTGGTGGTGAGGTAGAGCTGGGTGTTGTCAGCATACATGTGGAAACTGACGTTGTGTTTTTGGATGATGTCACCGAGGGGCAGCATGTAGATGAGAAATAGGAAGGGGCCAAGGATAGATCCTTGTGGGACCCCAAAGGTAACAATCCAGGAGTGGGAAGAGAAGCCATTGCAGACGATTCTCTGGCTATGATTAGATAGATAAGAATGGAACCAGGCGAGTGCAGTCCCACCCAGCTGGACGATGGTGGAGAGGTGTTGGAGAAGGATGGAGTGGTCCACCGTGTCAAAGGCTGCAGACAAGTCAAGAAGGATGAGGAGAGATAGTTTACCTTTGTCACAGTCACATTTGTGACTTTGATAAGAGCCACTTCGGTACTGTGGCTGGGGCGGAAACCTGATTGGAGGGATTCAAACATGGGCACGGATTTGGGAGGCGACAGCACATTCAAGGACTTGAGAGGAAAGGGAGGTTGGAGATGGGGCAGTTGTTTGCAAGGATGGAGGGGTCAATGTTTGGTTTTTTGAAGAGCGGGGTGATGATAGCAGATTTGAAGGAGAGCAGGACAGTGCCTGAGGTGAGAGAACCATTAACAATATCAACTAACATGGGAGCCAGAAAATGAAGTTGGGTGGTCAGCAGTTTCGTGGGAATAGGGTTGAGGGAGCAGGAAGTGGGTCACATGGACAAGATGAGCACGATGAAGGCATGAGTGGAGATTGGAGAGAAACTGGAGAAAGATGCGAGTTCAGGGCTAAGGCAGGGGCACCTTAGAGGAAGTTTGGTCCGGTGGGCTCAGGGAAGGAAGGGAAGTGGCAGAGGCAGCTGATTGGATGGTCTCAATCTTAGAGACAAAGAAGTCCATGAGCTCCTCGCACTTGTTGTTGGAGGTAGGGTAGAGGAGACGGGGGAGAGGGGTTTAAGAAGCCATTTTGCAGTAGAGAAAAGAAGCCAGGGTTATAAGAAAATAAGAATTAGGAGCATTAGTAAGCCATACGGCTTTGCTTTCCAGAATGATCCTGGAATAGTGAGCAGTTTTGGCAGACGAGAGCAGGACCTGATAATGCTTTACGTGGTGCAGCCATATCTGGCGGTGAATGGTTAAACCAGTTGTCCACCATATCCATTCAGGTCTGCATCCCTTGGACTTAAGGGAGCGAAGATGAGGGCTACCACTACTTACCTGGATGGGTACAGTGGCAACAACAATCACAAAGCTCAGCATCACCCAGGACAAGCCAATTCACTTGATCAGTGCCCCTGCCCATAAAACAGCTGCAATGAGGTCTAATTTCTAACCCTATAGCTTCCAAAGCTGCCATTTAAATGCTATCTTGGTCGCACTCTCACCTCTGAGTCAGAAGGTTATGGGTTCAAGCCCCACTGAGGGAGAGCTGCATTGTTGGAGGTGCTGTCTTTCGGATGAAACGTTACACCGAGGTCCCGTCAGCCCTCTCAGGTGGGCATAAAATGTCCCATGGCACTATTTCAAAGTAGAGCAGGGGAGTTCTAGCCAACATTTATCAAAACAGATTATCTGGTCATTATCTCATTACTGTTTGTGGGACCTTGCTATGTGCAAATTGGCTGCCGGGTTTCCTACATTACAACAGAGTCTACGCTTCAAAAGTACTTCATTGGCTGTAAAGGGTTTTGGGACGTCCTGAGGTTGTGTAAGGCGCTATATAAATGTAAGTTTTTCCTTCTTTCTATTAAAGCTTGAGAGCTTCTATCAATGGGCATGCTTGTATGAGTGATACTGTAAGATGATTTAGAGGAATGATAACAGCAGACTTTTAGGACACCTGAAAAGGAAAAGATTGTGAGGGGCAATATGTATTGAGGTACAGCGTCGACAGCGGGGGAGGAGGAGCCTTTCTTTCTCTCTCCCACAGAGCGGTCGGCAGCGGGGAAGGAGGAGCGGACCTGGTTGGAGCGGCGGGAGCGGCGGCGAGTCAATAAAGGGAGGCCCGAGGCTCAGGTAGGCCTCAGACCAGCGTCGACAGCGGGGGAGGAGGAGCCTTTCTTTCTCTCTCCCACAGAGCGGTCGGCAGCGGGGAAGGAGGAGCGGACCTGGTTGGAGCGGCGGGAGCAGCGGCGAGTCAATAAAGGGAGGCCCGAGGCTCAGGTAGGCCTCAGACCAGCGTCGACAGCGGGGGAGGAGGAGCCTTTCTTTCTCTCTCCCACAGAGCGGTCGGCAGCGGGGAAGGAGGAGCGGACCTGGTTGGAGCGGCGGAGGCCTGAGGTGAGTCATTAAACTCACCTACGTGGCCTTTTTCCCCAGCGGGGAAAGAGCTTCGCGGGCTTTTTCAAAGGCAGGGGGCGGGGCCAATTCATTGGTACCCGTATATAGGTGGAGCGGTTGCTAAACCCGAGACACTACACTAGTAGTGACTCCCACCCTCCCACCTCCTCTAACCTTTAGGGGTAGAGGGAATTTAAAAGGTAGGTTCGATTTTATCTTGTGTTTTCAGGGACTTAACTCCTGGACCTAAGATAAATAAGTTAAAATTTTAGTAATAAAGTAACATAAGGGTTAAGTCATGACAGGAAGTCTCGGACCCGTTTCATGCTCCTCCTGTGCCATGTGGGAAACCAGGGACACTTCCAGTGTCCCTGACAACTACGTGTGCGGGAAGTGTGTCCAGCTGCAGCTCCTGACAGCCCGCATGGCGGTGCTGGAGCTGCGGGTGGACTCACTCTGGAGCATGCACGATGCCGAGAACTCGGTGAATCGCTCATTTAGTGAGTTGTCCACACCGCAGGTAAAGGCTAGGACAGACAGTGAATGGGTGACCAAGAAGCAGGGCAATATCAGGAAGGTAGTGCAGGAGTCCCCTGTGGTCATCTCCCTCCAAAACAGGTATGCCGCTTTGGATACTGTTGGGGGAGATGGCCTACCAGGGGAAGGCACCAGCAGCCAGGTTCATGGCACCATGGCTGGCTCTGCTGCACAGCAGGGCGGGAAAAAGAGTGGTAGGGCTATAGTGATAGGGGACTCAATTGTAAGGGGAATAGACAGGAGTTTCTGTGGCCGCAACCGAGATTCCAGGATGGTATGTTGCCTCCCTGGTGCAAGAGTCAAGGATGTCTCGGAGCGGCTGCAGAACATTCTGAAGAGGGAGGGTGAACAGTCAGCTGTCGTGGTGCATGTAGGTACCAACGATATAGGTAAAAAGCGGGAAGAGGTCCTACAAGCAGAATTTAGGGAGCTAGGAGCTAAATTAAAAAGTAGGACCTCTAAGGTAGTAATCTCTGGATTGCTACCAGGGCCATGTGCTAATCAGAATAGAGAGAGCAGGATAGTGAGATTGAATACGTGGCTTGAGCAGTGGTGCAGGAGGGAGGGATTCAAATTCCTGAGGCATTGGAACCAGTTCTGGGGGAAGTGGGACCTGTACAAAAGGGATGGTCTACACTTGGGCAGGACGGGAACCGATGTCCTCGGGGTAATATTTGCTAAAGCAGTTCGGGAGGATTTAAACTAATATGGCAGGGGAATGGGAACCTATGTAGCGAAACAGGGGGAAGTAATATGCAGTCAGAAACAAATGTTAGAAGGGTGAGAAACAATAGGGGAAGGCCGAGTAAACAAAGGCAAGAAACACAAAGGGCCATACTAAATCATAAGTCTAAAAGGACAAAGGATGTTAATAAAACAAGCCTAAAGGCTCTGTGTCTTAATGCAAGGAGTATCCGTAATAAGGTGGATGAATTGACTGTACAAATAGATGTTAACGGATACGATGTGATTGGGATTACAGAGACGTGGCTCCAGAACAATCAATGCTGGGAACTGAACATCCAGGGGTATTCAACATTCAGAAAGGATAGAATAAAAGGAAAAGGGGGAGGGGTAGCATTGCTGGTTAAAGAGGAGATTAATGCAATAGCTAGGAAGGACATCAGCTTGGAGGATGTGGAATCAATATGGGTTGAGCTGCAGAACACCAAAGGGCAGAAAACGTTAGTGGCAGTTGTGTACAGACCTCCAAACAGCAGTAGTGAGGTGGGAGAGGGTATGAAACAGGAAATCAGAGGTGCGTGCAAAAAAGGCACGGCAGTTATCATGGGTGACTTTAATATGCATATAGATTGGACTACTCAAACTGGAAGCAATACGGTGGAGGAGGATTTCCTGGAGTGTTTAAGGGATGGTTTCCTAAACCAATATGTTGAGGAACCAACTCGAGGGGAGGCCATCCTGGACTGGGTGTTGTGTAATGAGGAAGGACTAATCAGCAATCTTGTGGTACGAGGCCCCCTGGGGAAGAGTGACCATAGTATGGTGGAGTTCTACATTAGGATGGAGAAGGAAACAGTTAAGTCAGAGACCATGGTCCAGAACTTAAATAAGGGCAACTTTGAGGGTATGAGGCGTGAATTGGCGAGGTTAAATTGGCAAGCGATATTTAAGGGGCTATCAGTGGAAGGGCAATGGCAGACATTTAGAGATTGCATGGATGAACTACAACAATTGTACATCCCGGTCTGGCGGAAAAATAAAAAAGGGAAGGTGGCTCAACCATGGCTAACAAGGGAAATCAGGGATAGTATTAAAACCAAGGAAGTTGCATACAAATTGGACAGAAGTAGCAGCAAACCCGGGGACTGGGAGAACTTCAAAACTCAGCAGAGGAGGACGAAGGGTTTGATTAGGGCAGGGAAAATAAAATATGAAAGGAAGCTTGCAGAGAACATTAAAATGGACTGCAAAAGCTTCTATAAATATGTAAAAAGAAAGAGGTTAGTAAAAACTAACGTAGGTCCCCTGCAGTCGGAAACAGGGGAAGTCGTAATGGGGAACAAGGAAATGGCAGATCAATTGAACAAGTACTTTGGTTCGGTGTTTACTGTGGAGGACACACACAACCTGCCGGAAATAAAAGGGGTCAGAGGATCTGGTAAGAGGGAGGAGCTGAGGGAAATCCTTATTAGTCGGGAAAAGGTATTGGGGAAATTGATGGGACTGAAGGCTGAAAAATCCCCGGGGCCTGATGGTCTGCATCCCAGAGTACTTAAGGAGGTGGCCTTGGAAATAGTGGATGCATTGACGATAATTTTCCAACATTCCTTAGACTCTGGATCAGTTCCGATGGAGTGGAGGGTGGCCAATGTAACCCCTCTTTTTAAAAAAGGAGGGAGGGAGAAAGCAGGGAATTATAGACCGGTCAGCCTGACATCGGTCGTGGGTAAAATGATGGAAGCAATTATTAAAGATGTCATAACAGACCATTTGGAAAGTGGCGACATGATAGGTCCAAGTCAGCATGGATTTGTGAAAGGGAAATCATGCTTGACAAATCTTCTGGAATTTTTTGAGGATGTTTCCAATAGGGTGGACAGGGGGGAACCAGTAGATGTGGTGTATTTGGACTTTCAGAAGGCCTTCGACAAGGTCCCACACAAGAGATTGGTGAGCAAAGTTAAAGCACATGGGATTGGGGGTAATGTGTTGACGTGGATTCAGAACTGGTTGGCACACAGGAAACAAAGAGTAGGAGTAAATGGGTACTTTTCAGAATGGCAGGCAGTGACCAGCGGGGTACCGCAGGGTTCGGTGCTGGGACCCCAGCTGTTTACATTATATATTAATGATTTGGACGAAGGGATTAAATGTAATATCTCCAAATTTGCGGATGACACTAAATTGGGAGGCAGTGTGAACAATGAGGAGGATGCTAGGAGGCTACAGAGTGACTTGGACAGGTTGGGTGAATGGGCAAATGTATGGCAGATGAAGTACAATGTGGATAAATGTGAGGTTATCCACTTTGGTGGTAAAAATAGAGAGGCGGACTATTACCTGAATGGTGGCAGATTAGGGAAAGGGGAGGTGCAACGAGACCTGGGCGTCATGGTACATCAGTCACTGAAGGTGGGAATGCAAGTGCAGCAGGCAGTCAAGAAAGCAAACGGAATGATGGCCTTCATAGTAAGGGGATTTGAGTACAGGAGTAGGGAGGTGATGCTGCAGTTGTACAGGGCCTTGGTGAGGCCACACCTGGAGTATTGTGCGCAGTTTTGGTCTCCTCACTTAAGGAAGGACATTCTTGCTATCGAGGGAGTGCAGCGAAGGTTCACTAGATTGATTCCTGGGATGGCCGGACTGACATATTAAGAAAGATTGGGTCAACTGAACTTGTATCCTCTGGAGTTCAGAAGAATGAGGGGGGATCTTAGAGACATTTAAAATCCTGACTGGTTTCGACAAATTAGATGCGGGCAGAATGTTCCCAATGTTAGGGAAAACTAGAACCAGGGGTCACAGTCTAAGGATTAAGGGGAAGCCATTTAAGACTGAGCTGAGGAGGAACTTCTTCACCCAGAGAGTGGTGAATCTATGGAATTCTCTTCCACAGAAAGTTGTTGAGGCCAGTTCGCTAAATATATTCAAAAGGGAGTTAGATATAACACTCACAACTAGGGGGATCAAGGGGTATGGCGAGAAAGCAGGAATGGGGTACTGAGGTAGCATGTTCAGCCATGAATGCATTGAATGGCGGTGCAGGCTCGAAGGACCGAATGGTCTACTCCTGTACCTATTTTCTATGTTTCTATGTTTCTATGTTACACACAAGAACACCTCCTTGGTGAGAAGGATAGTTATCCAGTGGCCTACCTTGCCCCTTCTGATGAGGTCAGTGAGCTTCTTTCAGCACCGCATCCATGTGGAGTGAGAGTTCAGCTCTTCTACTATCTGCTGCCATGAATTGCATGCAGAGGCTTTTGGGACTTTTTTTGTCCCATGTGAGTAGAGCACTACCCTCCACCTCTCCACAGCCTATGGCAGCTCTTCCTTTTCTTGTTGCTGCCATCTTTTCCTGCCAGAGAAAACAATTATCAGTGGAATTTTAAAACCAACAAAGAGGACTTACACCAGGGCAGACTTCAATCAAGAATAGATTTAAAGCATTTTTCACAAAGCCTTCAGGCACCCTTAATTTTGAACATTTTAACACTATCAGGATCAGCCAACCACTCACTTGCCTTCTTCCAGGAAGCCACTCAACAATAATTCTGCAGCAGTTATTTCAATGTTGCCTCTTGTTGCTCCGTCCTGCTTTAAGCAGCCTTGAGCCTTAAATGCATTCAGATGCATCTCTGATGCCAGTTAAAGGTAGCCAGCACCTCTTAGACGGGAGGTGCACTCTGGCCGCAGACAATAGGAAGACAGCTCTGTATACAGAAATGCCTGCAGCAAGTTCTGAGGGTACCCAGGTTTTCCAGCTCTGCCTTGCAGTCTGTGATGCAGGCAGTAGACAGGAGGAGGGAGATCCTGTTCCCCCCAGGGACAGAAAGCCCTCCAGGCAACAGCTCCACCGACAATGGGAAGACATGGCAAATGATGTCAATGCCAGGAGCTTAGCTCCCAAGACATGGTTGCAATGCCAAAAGAAGTCCAATGATCTCACTGGAGTTGTCAAAGTAACAATATTGTTTCTTTCTTTCTGCTCATACCTCCACCACCTCCAGCCTCACAGCACACAATACTCACAATACTCCCATCCCCTGTTTCCCTTCAATCTCCTACAATCACTGCACCACACTTCACTACATCTCCTTCTCCTCACACTCAACACTTTTGCAACCCTCACTTCCCTACAACTCACATCTAACATTCTGGCTATTGCACCATGACAGGCACATTCTCTAAGCACCTCACAAGAATGTCACTAATACACGCCCTTCTTTCTTTTAAAGGAAGATCGTCCACAACTCCAGACAGCACGTGGCCAGCGGAGGAGGCCAAGCTCGCCTGCACACCGCCTCCCCACTCGAAGAAAGTGTGCTGGTCATCACAGGCCGGGCCAGAGACATGGCCACGATGACAGGGGATGCTGGAGGAGACGTTGTGCAGGGTTTATTCGTCCCTTATCCTCTTTTTCCCTTATTACTTCTATCTCACCCTACACACTTTGATAAATTTGAAAAGTTTGTTTTTTGTTCTGGATTTAGTGTTTATATTTGTAGTAAATTGGGGGCAAGACCCAAAGGCTGGACTAATGGTGGTAGTAAGGATTACGGCACTGTTGGTGTATTGGGGGATGGGAAGAATTGGTTCACGTGAAGTGCTCTTCAATGAGTTGCTGTCTGAGAGCTTTGGCAGCTAGGGGCACTGGTGGTCGATGCCTTTCCTGCTCTTCCTCCTCTGCATGCTCCTTCTCCTCCAGCTGCACTTCATGTTGCACAGGTGGTGGTGGGAAGAGCTGGTCCCTCATGATGGCAAAGTTATGGAGAATTTATCAGATGATCACAAATCTGGATACTCACTCAGGAGTGTACTGCAAAGTTCCTCCGGAACAGTCCAGGCAGAATGCGATGTATAACATACACCATCCCAATTTAACTGCAATGAATCATACATTTTCTTTCCATTAGTTAAGTTAATCCCTTACTCAGCCCAGACTTTCTGGCTTTACTTGCAGGATTTCAGCTCCACATAACCAGAGGCTGTTCTTCTGCACACGGTGTGGAACATTCTTCCAAGAAGCCATTTTATTTAGCACCCAAAGAAAATCAAATCCAAGTTCAATGAAGTTGGATTTAGAAATAAAGACCAACTTTAGACTAGTTGGGGCTGATTTTCACGGAAAAATTGGCGTTAACGGGGCTGTAGAGGCCTAAAAATGAGGTTGGTAGCTTAACCGCCCTGTTAACCCCGACAATCGGCCCACATTAACTGTCACAGAGGCCTGCTGCTGGGCAGCCACATCGCCTGCCTGAAACAAGCGGTGGGCCTCTTTCCCATGCAAATCAGGGGCCTAATGATGTAGTTATTGTTTTAATTCATTTTATGGGATGCATGGGCAGAGCCTATAATGTGAATGCTTCGCCTATGTGTACTGGTGTTTTGATCAGGAAACGGACAGAAAAATTTGCAAATTTGTTTTTTGTGGAGCTGGAAGGAGCAAGAATTCTCCCCCTGGCCCCATATAAATGCTGCAGACCGCTGCTGTCAGGCCTCGCCCTACCTCAGCTCACGTCCCTCCCCTCAGAGCGCCTAGCTGTGGGCTTCTGCCAGCATGTCAGCTGAGGCCAAAGTGTGGCGAGCACCATCAGGAAGCATGTTTGGCATCTGCAGCTCACCTACCAAATTCAAATGAGGCCAGGGCCTCAAAATTATGGTGGCCTCTTTGTCACTGGAACAGGTGGCCAGTCAGCACTCTCCGCCATCCGAAAGTCAAAATAATCCCTGTTATATTTAAATTTTTAACTGAATGTATAAAGCATAGAAATAGTCAGTTTACAAATAACAGCAAGCATTTTTATAGTACCTTTAGTATAGACAACGTCCCATGGCAAATAATATTAATAGTTACAGGCACCAAAAAAAGTGCAAGACAAAGACTCAGTGAAATGAAGTCAAGACACATTACAGACTCAGCGAGCAAGCAAAGGAGCAGCTCAGGGCCCGACCCTCTGTTCTATGGCTGGCAAAATGGACTTTATGATGTATGAAGTGGGTATAAAAAAGGTTGCCCTTTTAAGGCACTGCCCTGGTACCTCCCCATAGGTCAGCAGTGCAGCATACCTGGAATGAGCATGAGGCATAAGGGTTGAAGTGACCTTCACAGCCACTGGTTTGTTTGCAGGACAACACAATTCTGTTAGTGCCTTTCTCATACACATCCAGATAATGGCGGATGAGCACAGTCCTCTTGAGGTGCAACCATATATGGCATTCATCCTTCTCATCCACCTCAAGAAAATGTAAATAGAGCAGGATATCCATAGGGAAATCGATTGTCCGGATTTCTCGAACCTAAGCAAAATGTGGTTGTGTCAGACCCATGGCACAAACACCTCTCACCAACTAAGTGGGCCAAACAAATTTACAAAAGAAAAATGCACAAAGCACTTACAAACTATTCTTTAAAACCAATAGATTGTTTTCCTCTATCCCCTTAAATCATCACTTCCACATTCAATGGATGCCTAATAATTCCAAATTGCCACTGTACATAGGCATTTTCAGGAATTAATGCAGATCTGGCATAAACACTGGGAAATAGCAAGGGTATCTATTGACATCATTCTCCTCCAGTTTAATGTTCGAATGATGTGCTCGCCTCTTCCTGATGGGAGTTTCCTACACTGTTTAGAATACCCAACAAGATCCAGTGTAAGTAACTTCCACCCATTCTTGCACTCCGTTACACCCTCACTACACCCATTTATGGGGTGTAACACAACCAGAAGTCCTAGCTGTTAGGTCTATACATCCTCTCACTGGAGTAAGGCCTTCTCCTTGTTGCACTCCTCCTGTGTACTTGCACCTCACTTTATGTTTCCCACTCTGATAGCATTATTGGATCAGCTAGCAACACTGTCTAGGGCTGATTTTAACTTGGCCATCCAGTGGAAATGGGACAGTAGTGGCCCTAGAATAGCTGCGTTGCACTTATGACCCTGTTCCTGTCTGGATCCCGCCCGCCGCCATATTTCCCAGGGCCTCCCGTTGGGCAGCCCAGGTGCCCGTCTGAATCAGACAGGAGCCTCATTACTGCATGCAAATTGGGGTCCTATGACATACCCTCCACCCAGTTGTACTAGGCAATGAGGCAGAAAAGGCCCCAACAGGTAAGTGCAGAATTATTTTTATTGGGGCCAGGCGGAGCAGGACTGCATCCTGGGACATTGCCGCCCTGGGCTAGCCCCCTCCTGCAATGGGTCCCCTATTCCGGACCTACCTTCCTGCTGGGCGAGCTTAACAAGGTCAATCAAGGGAAAATAGCGTGAGTTGGCCAGAAGTCGATGGAGGCGGAACAACGACCAGACAAGCAGTAATCCCGCCTCCAATGTGCCTCCATTGGCAAAATCGCCCCCATGGATGCAGGCCATCGGGTCCAGGGGACTTGTCCACCTTTAGTCCCATTAGTTTGCCTAATGCTTTCTCTAGTGATAGTGATTGTTTTAAGTTCCCCCCCCCACCCCCACCCCAATAGCCCCTTGATTATCCATTATTGGGATGCTTTTAGTGTCTTCTACCGTGAAAACCGATACAAAATATTTGTTCAAAGTCTCCACCATTTCCCTGTTTCCATTATTAATTCCCCAGACTCATCCTCTAGGGGACCAACATTTACTTTAGCTACTCTCTTCCTTCTTATATACCTGTAGAAGCTCTTACTGTCTGTTTTTATATTTCTTGCTAGCTTACTCTCATAAGCTATCTTCTCTCTTTATCATTTTTTCGTCATTCTTTGCTGGTTTTTAAAAATTTCCCAATCCTCTGGCCTTTCACTATTCTTCGCAACATTGTATGCTTTTGTTTTCAATTTGATACCATCCTTTACTTCCTTAGTTAGCCACAGATAGTTCATCCTTCTCTTAGAGTCTTTTTTTCTCACTGGAATATATCTTTGCTGAGAGTTATGACATATCTCCTTAAATGTTTGCCACTGCTTTTCTACTGTCTTACCCTGTAATATATTTTCCCAGTCCACTTTAACCAAGTCTGTCTTCATACCTTTATAATTACCTTGGTTTAAGTTCAGGACACTAGTTTGAGACCTAGCTTTCTCACCCTCAAACTGAATTTGAAATTCTACCATGCTATGATCACTCTTCCCAAGAGGATCCTTCACTTCGAGATCATTAATTAATCTAGCCTCGTTACACATTATCAGATCTAAAATAGACTTCTCCCTGGTTGGTTCCACAACATATTGTTCCAAGAAACCATCCCGTATACACTCTAAGAACTCTTCCTCAAGTCTACCTTTTGCCAATTTGCTTTGTCCAATCAATATGAAGATTAAAATCTCCCATGATTATAGTCGTACCTTTCTTACAGGGTCCTTCCTAGCCACTCATACTTTTATACACCTCAATTAGGTCTCCCCTCAGCCTCCTCTGTTCCAAAGAAAACAACCCAGCCTAGCCAATCATTCCTCATAGCTAAAATTCCCCAGCCCAGGCAACATCCTCATAAATCTCCTCTGCACCCCCTCTAGTCCAATCACATCCTTCCTGTAATGTGGTGACCAGAACTGCATGCAGTATTCTAGCTGTGGCCTAATTAGTGTTTTATACAGTTCAAGCATACCCTCCCTGCTCTTATATTCTATGCCTTGGCTAATAAAGGCAAGTATCCCATATGCCTTCTTAACCACCTTATCTACCTGTCCTGCTACCTTCAGGGATCTGTGGACATGCACTCCAAGGTTCCTCTGATCTTCTGCACTTCTCAGTGTCCTACCATTTATTGTGTATTCCCTTGCCTTGTTAGCCCTCCCCAAATGCATTACCTCACACTTCTCCAGATTGAATTCCATTTGCCACTATTCTGCCCACCTGATGTTGATATCTTCCTGCAGTCTGCAGCTTTCTTCTTCATTATCAACCACACGGCTAATTTTTGTATCATCTGCAAACTTCTTAATCATACTTCCTACATTCAAGCCCAAATCATTGATATATACCACAAAAAGCAAAGGTCCCTATACTGAGCCCTGCGGAACCCCACTGGAAACAGCCTTCCAGTCACAAAAACACCCTTCGGCCATTACCCTTTGTTTCCTGCCTCTAAGTCAATTTTGGATCCAACTTGCTACTTTGCCTTGGAAACAAACCATCTTTGCTGGCATGCCAGCTGCCGCCATCTTGGCAAGGGCTATTAGATGGGCAGCCGGAGCGTCCGCCTGTTTCAGGCAGGAGGTCACTTTTAAGATGCATACGGGGGTCCTGTGATGTACAAATGAACCTGATTGCGATTGTGAGGTACAAACGGCTAGCGTGTGCACCCCACATAGTTCGTTCATTTGTACCGGCTTTGAGCGGCCCAGCCAGTGGCCACTCAAAGCCGGTATAACTGAACACAGTACTTTACAAGCAGTCTGACCAAGGCATTGTACAGTTTAACATGACATCTTCAGACATATACTCAACTCACCAGTAATATAATTAAGCATTCTAGTTGCTTTTCTTATTGCTGTCCCACAGTGCTTTGACCTGCCAAATCTACTATCACCTCCAGATGCCTTTCTACTTCACCTTTACCTATTTCTACACCCTCCATGGTATTCTTATGACATCCAGTTCTCCTTCCAATGTGTCATACGTTGCACCAATCTACTGAATTTCATCTGCCACTAATTTTTCCAATTGCTGATTTTATTTCCTTTTGTTGGCCTCTGACTGTTTCATCCATCCTGACTGCCCCAAAGCCCAATACATGTCTACATCTAATTCACTAATTTAGATTAGGAATAGTACAAGTCCCAGCACTGATTCCTGTGCTACTTCACTCAATATTTTCTCACCAATCTGCAACAAGCACTGACTGTTTTCTTTCCTTCACCCAATTTTGTATTCAAGATGGCACTGAGAGGCTGGACAGTAGCAGCTGGCACCCCCCGGAATGACCAGGAATTTCCCAGAATATCAGGGGTACCTCTTCCGAGCTGTGCGTCCGGCAGCCCGGGAGGTCAGCTAGGAGCCGCAACCATGTGGAGTGCAGTTGGCAGGGGGCTGGAGAGTCAGGACTGTCAGTCAACATTTTCCACAGATCCACGAGTAGCTGCAGCAAGGTGGTGAGTGGGAGCGGCACTGAGAGAGGAACAGCCAGTAAAGGGATGAATAAAACCCAGAGACCTTCCTGTGGGTAAATAGTGGAAGATTATTTCCACTGGTGGGTGAATGGGGAACGAGGGAACGGAAAACCTTCGCACAAAACCGGAGTCGAGTCCAAACCAGAGTCCAAGGAGATAGGGAGCAAGATCGGGCCTGTTAAAAGAGGCATCGACTGAGGAGCCTGACTGCACCTTGTGCAGTACAGGGGGATTCTGGCTATGGTTTCAGGGTGAATATCAGTGGGTTATAGGATTACAACAACAAAAACAACAATAACATTTATATAGCGCCCTTAAAATAGTAAAACGTCCCAAGATGCGGGTAGTGTGTTTGATGTAGTCTTTTTGGATTTTAGCAAGGCTTTTGACAAGGTTCCACATGGCAGACTGGTCAGAAAAGTAAAAGCCTATGGGATCCAAGGGAAAGTGGCAAGTTGGATCCAAAATTGGCTCAGTGGCAGGAAACAAAGGGTAATGGCCAATGGGTGTTTTTGTGACTGAAAAGCTGTTTCCAGTGGGTTTTCCCAGGGGTCAGTACTAGGTGTCTTGCTTTTTGTGGTATATATCAATGATTTAGACTTCAATGTAGGGGGCATGATTAAGAAGTTTGCAGATGATACAAAAATTGGCCATGTGGTTGATAGTGAGGAAGAAAGCTGCAGAAAGATATCAATGGATTGGTCAGGTGGGCAGAAAAGTGGCAAATGGAATTCAATCCGGAGAAGTGTGAGGTAATGCATTTGGGGAGGGCTAACAAGGCAAGGAAATACACAATGGGCCATAATTTGCGGCCCCTACGGGTGCGTATGAGATGTGTACACGCCCGTAAGGGCCGCACAAGTTCCGGGTTTTTGTGCATGAAGCGTATGCGCGAAAACCCGGAACTTTCTTGACAGATCCAACGCATCCCCAGGAAAAGGGCATCCGCGGGCAGAATGTTGGGCTATTTGCCCAACTTCTGCCCAGCGAATGCCCGTGAAATTCTTACGCCTGGTAAAAGCAGAGTTTTACCAGTATTACTATTATTCATCAGCGCAATTTCAGTGTGTTACCATTGATACTGGTGGAATCAAAGTTCCTCCCACCTCTGTTTTCCCCTCTGTGAATCGCTCTCCCACTTTTGGATTCCACGCCCTCGGTTTCCCTGCTCACGGGTGGCCTCCTGGTTCTTGGAACTTGTCGCACAACAGCTGCTGGCGCAAAACCACGAGCAAAATAACTCAACTGCCGAGGACCCAACCTTTATAAGGTAAATGCAGTAACATTTGTAAAAGTCATGTGATCAGCTATCATGTGATCAGGCATCACGTGGTCAGATGTCATGTGGTCAGAATGTCATGTGATCAACCCGATACACTGCTAACCCACCTGCCGTTAAAATCGGGGCCTTTGAATTTCCACTGCTTTCAGCTTCAGAAGCAGACTTCCACGAGGAACTTTTTTTCAAAGGTTTTTTGGAAATTTAAGTAAACATTTAGACTTAAATTAACTGGATTAATTAACCAACAGTAATAATAGGAATTAGTTTCACAGCATCAAATATCATATATCTAATATGCTATTGGCTTTATATCGGCCAAAGTATTCTTAACATCTTGATCATAGCTCCCTATGTTTTTTTATGGCTGGCGGAATCAGTGTTAGGACCTGAAAAAAATCTAAACAATGGCGATTTTGAAAATATTTAAATTATTACTGGCGATCACATAAATACTATAGGCTAAATGATAAAACATACTCTGATTAATGAAGTCCTATTCATTTAATTGTAACAGCTGTCAATAGCTTACTAGAATTACTAAGTTAATTCCTTTAACAGACAAAAGAAACCTTTGGAAAATGGCAGAAGCAATAAATGAGAATGGAAGCATTTTACATAATGTTTGAAAGCGGCAGACTCGCTGACAGCAATCATTGGTGCCTGCTACCTTCCTCCTTGAGTGAATTCATAGATATTGTTGGGGGAGGGGTGGTATTTGCTGATTTTCAGGCAGGCTATGCCCTTAAATAGGGTTCAAAAAATCTTGAAACATTACCATTTTGCGACAGAGAAGTAAAAGAAAGCATGGACTGTGAGGTGATATGCACAATCAGCATCCAAAACAATAGAATTTGGCACAATGCCAGGAAACAAATGCATATAAGCTTTAAAGCTGCTTAGCTAGTCACGGTTTCCTCACTGTAATAGGCAAATACACCCCAGCCTTTTGCCCCATACCTTAGGTTCGAATGATCCTAATATTAGCGTTATGGATACAGGGCTGCCAATACAATAGACGATACCCCTGTTTCTTGCATGAATCCTTTGATCCCTCCTCACCTGTTTTTGCAAAATTTCTACAGCCTTCTCATCCTCTTTTTTATAGGTATTCTGTCTCATTACACTACAGCAATCCCTCTTTGCTTAATTGCTTCCCTTTTTGTTTAACTTTTCTCATGCTTCTACCCTTTCTTGCTTATTTTTAAAAGCCTCTTTTAGGTTGTTTCCTGCTTAATATCATAATGTTGGCTGACAAGTTGGGTACAAGATGAATTAATTACAGACACCAAACCTTACTTGGAGAAAGATAAACATACAAAAAAAATCTCACTAAACTGAGTAAGGCTTACTATGCGCATGTTTAATTTGTGTTCTCTTTGTACACTGCACTGGAATATAGACATGCTTCAAAATGAATGGGAAAATGAATGGGTGCCTTCTCCGTGTGTTTAAAAAATGATCAATCTGGTTTGTTCCGAGATGAAGAGGTTTTGTATGTCGAAGATTTGTATATGTTAACACTTTAGGAATGTGGTGGTAATATATTTGAAATACAATACCTAACCATCCTAATCTTTGTGAGTGCAAGGCAGAAAAGGCTTTGAAGTGTAAATTTGAAAACTAAGTGATGTTGGTTATTCTGGAAAAAACATGAAAGCTAATATATTAAAGAAAGATATATTACCGTGACAGTTTGCTGCGAAAGGCTGGTATAACAAACAGGAATCTTTATTTACATAGAATGTTGATTTTTTTTTCCTCTTGAATACTGTAAGAAATAGCTGTGTTGCCACTAGGTGGCTTTTTCTGATCAAATATTTTTTTCTCACAATTAGTCTTTAATACCTTGGCAATATAAACAAAGATAAAATATTAACTATCTAACACATCTGGGCTGCTAGCACAGTCTACTAATTTTGATCTCATTTCTCTGCCACCTTTAATTATAGTCTCAAATCTAAGTTTTATAGATCAATAATTTTAATTTCTGAAGTGTCTTTTGATCCTTACATTTCAAGTTTGTTTGTAAAAAAAAATGAGCTGTAGAACAAAGCTGATAATTTATGCGGAAAACAGTCTCCCAGCAGAGCTTACAAGCACATTCCTAGCCATCAACAGCAGAACGCAGACTAGGCTTGACACTGGTCTAATTAGCATGCAGATATGCATCGCCTCATTGGAAATTCAAATTGCTTTTTTTATAATGTACCTCAAATTGTGCTACTTCAAACATTGTATTTGATTTCCAAAGCCCCCTGGGCATCACATAATGTCTAGCTTCATCCAGGGTATGGAGCATTTATTGAACAATCTGCCGCGACTGTGCCTGGCTTTCGGAAAACACCCAAACATTGTAGCCCTGGGACCAGCTTTCCATCCTGTCAGACAGCAAATATTCTCCTTTGGAATTCGGGATGCCACGTTTTGTAGGTTTAGTGACGATACGTGAAATCTTCATCCCACAGTGGCAGCTCTGTGGAGAGTTGCCTCTTTGTGCCACACGTTGTGGGGAGGGAGTGTTCATTTTCAACTCAGCACACATGAATATGTGGCACATAACTGCAGCTGTGAATGCCAGTATTCCATTCTTCAATAAGCAAAATGGCCAGATCACAGTGATTGTGCTTCTTTTCCTTCTCTTACACAAGGCGCCGTCTGTTGTAGCGTATCAGTGTCAGTGTTGTGAGTTATGTGTGAAAAGTTGTCTGAGGCATACATGACATGTAAGGATATTCCTGCCAACATCAGGGCCCCTATTGCCATGCAGCAACAAGTGGCAGAATCAATGGTGTACAGTTATTCAGCAATGTAATTCATTTCACTGGCTTTGGCTTCTGGCCAGCTCCGCCATCTGTCTCTCTCTCTCTCTCTCGCTCGCATTTGCCCTAGATTTCGTAATGTTACGTGCTTGCCATCCTTATTCCATGTCAGAGGTACAGCACAAGTCTCGTCCCCGTTCCGACGCAAATTTTACATCAGTCCGGTGCAGTGGCATATTGGTCAATGCCATGCGAAAGGAAAGAGTAAGTGAACGCAGAGGTATGACTGTAAGGACATGGTATTCTTGTTTCCGATACCTGGTATATCAGCATTTATTTAAAGCAGTGAAAGGGATCTAACTCACATGGTGACTTCCTCTGCTTCGTTAGACCGTCTTCGTTATCCTTATCGGATACTGGCATTGCATGCCACCGCACAGCTCGTGGGGGTGCCTACAGTATAATGCTTGTAGATAACTGCCACCAAGCAGCCTCCTGCCTTGAAAATAGGGCGACTACTCCAGGATCTTATGCATGCTTGCTGTTTGAAGCTGCAGAAAAGTGAATAATCAATTAACTATTGATTTCTTGTAAGTTTTGGTAAATTTCAAAGGCAAGACAAAGAGCATGGTTTAAACAGAACACAGCGGGGACCTGGCGTAAATTAGACAACAAACAGCAGTCTGGAATAAACTAACGCCTCATCAGAAAACCATCTTGGAAGAATTAATGCTAGCTGTTGGAAGACAATGGTTGCTTTAATCAAAGCGGCAGGCAAACAACAGTATTACTCGTGAATGTGAAAGCGGATCTAATTATAACTGCCCGCAATTTTATGGTGGTTTCGAGTAGTGTAACAGATGCAAAGGTGTTCTCTTTATGAAGCAAGAAGCGAACCTTGAAATATGGCTTATGGATTATAATGCCTTTTTGAGATTTTAAAACCTTCCAATTCATCAAAACTGCAGTGCAGTTTAATATGTTTATCAGGAGGTATTTCTATTCCATCATAAGATACGTACACATCGGTCGTATCATCTGACATAGATAATCTCTGTTTGTAATCCTACATTTATTGCTTGTTTTATTTCCGGTATTAAGTAAATATATTGAACGTGGTCTGTAAGTAGGTTGATACTGTATATGTTTAAATGTTGCAGTCCTTTCTCTATGTTTCATTTGCAGTTAAAAAATACAGATAAGAATTGATTGGCGTAAATTTTGTTATTAAGCACTTTGAAATATAGTACAATGGTGAAGAAATTGTCAGCTGATGAGATCTATAATTACCGCGGTATTATTTCCAGAAAAAATGAGCTATGGATTTTGACTATAAAGCAGAATGTTCTAATCAGTGGTGTAGCCTGTGATGCTGTTAGTATGCAAAGCACTTCTTTTATGTAAGGCAGAGTGCAATAATATTTTAACTCTTTCTTCACTTGCAATATTACTACAGTATATTGCGTTTTCCAAAAGCAATTGCTTTATTTTGAACACTGGTCTTAAAAAGGTTCATTTCTTTCCAGTTTGCTTTGTATCTTTAAACCATAAAAATTATGCTGAGAGTTGTAAATCAGCAAGATCAGACGTGGGCGATTTTCCTGCACAAAGAGAAAGTCATCCAGAGGCCATTCCATTCTTTTTGTATCCAGAAGAACCAATTTTATTCAAACTGCCACACAAAGCCGTGTCAGAGAACACTATAACCCTATTCACGCAGGCATTTTTAATTTGATCTTGCTCTTAGCAGAACTGTGTAAACATGGCCAAGTACCAACATCTAAACTGAATACAAACTAGAAACTCAAGTTATACTTGGAATCATAATCACTTTAGCATGAGAACATGAAAACTGAAGTAAGTATAGGTTAGCGATCCAGAATCCTGTGCACTGAGTATGCTTACTAATTGTATGTGATAATAATAGATCAAAAGTAACATGCACAGTAAAGTCGTCAAATGAGGACCACTTCTGGATTGATTTCAGATGTCATTTATAGGCAAGTGGTCTCCTATTATAGGTGCAAGGCACAAATATTCTAAGACTGAATTTAGGGCATATTAGTGGAGTATGAATGAGATACGCCTAGTCTTGTATTGATATTATATGTGAAGGGAGTTATGTTAAGCTCCCTTAAGGTATTTATGTATAAGTTTGAATTTACAGTATGTTTTACAACACTTCCCTATGTAAAATCAAGGTAGAATGATTTCTTTTAATTGACCAATTGGACTTAAAATGTGCCCGACATGCCAAGTTAAATGGTACAAAAGCCAATTTGATGACATGTCATAATTGGTAACAGATGAGCTTGAAAATGTTAAATTCTGTAGGGACCAAACATGTTGCTGTCTCAATCAGATTAAACGGGTGGATTCTGTAAGCAAGTTTTCTATTTATAGGCTTGCATCATCTTATTGTTGGGACTGACATTAAGTAATCACTGTGGACCCATTGTTCTTCCATACAAATGATCTAAAAGACATGTTTCCCTCAAGATGCACCAGTTGCTGCTTTATGTCCTGCCAGTTAACTTAACAAACTAATACCACATGTCAACATTTTATTTTAACTAAAATATATATTAAAATCAATTTATTTATACTTAAATATAGTTTAAAATACTTCATTACAATTTGCACATTAATTTATCATAGTTTCTTCTTCATACATTAGTAGGTGGCACGGAACATATTAATCTAATAATGTGTTAATTGTGTTATGATCCAGAGGCCACAAATTAATCATTCAAGAAGTGTGGATTTGCCATGAATGAGGATCTTTTCCATTTTGTAAAGACAAGATCACCATTTTAGTGGATACAGAATCATAATGTAACTTTTGGTAAATTCAGATTTGCTGTTTTAACTCCCCTTGTATCAAGTGTCAGTACAACTGGAAATATGCTGTGGATTGATTTGGTGCCTCCTTTTTGTTATAGAACTGCTATTACTAGAACCTTACTGTTAACAGAACTATAGGAATGGTTCTGTCATATTCTGGAGCTCCCAGTGCTGTGGAACACATCTAACATGTGGGCAGCTTTTCGTAAGTCATGAATTACAACTTTCATTCCTGGCTGTGGGATTTCCTCAATGATGAGAAAAGATTGGTGCAAGCCAGTGAAGAAGGAACAACATTTCTGGCCTGTAGAGGCAATGTTTATAGTTGCTGCTGACAGCTTCACTGCTGCCAGAGGACCATGGGAGTAGCAGCTCTTTAGGAACTACCACCCGTTTGGATGTAGTAGACTACCCCATTACATTACTGCGCCACCACCCAAGTCAGTACTACCAGGAAATTACCTTATTTTAAATGGCACATCCCAAAATATTACATATCCATCAAGAGTATTCTGGGAAAAACAGCAAAGGGCACTCACTTGCAGTATTCATGTTATTAAGAATTAATGTGCATATTAGCATGGTTCATTCTCTGCACCAGCTTTAAAAAGTAGTACAATGTCACTGAAAGTATCAGCCTTGCACATTGGTACAGAGAATGTGGAATGATTGCAGATTGTGCTTTGACTGCATGATCGTCAAAACGGTTGCAAGTCTGAGCATAGCATTATATGTGTATAATGATAATATTTTTCAGTACAAGCATCTCTTCTTGTCAACTAACCTTATGATAATGCTTTGCTAGCATTACATTCTTGTTGAACCGTCACATACTGCTACATAACATAAAATTGCATCATGAACTTGGGTGGTAGTCAGCAGCAGAAAGAAACAGTAGGAGCAGAAAATTTAGACTTGAAATTTAATAATTAGGCAGGCATCCTCAAAATGATTTTTTTTAAAAAATCAAGATCCTGTATATATGACGAATGAAAATGTATTTGGGCATGTGTTTGATGATGCTGCAATGTTGAGAGTATGAATAATGTTCATAAACATTCTTGCAATTTACAGCATATTACCATCCAAACCCCAAAACAACCTTGTCTGTTATTCTCTACATTAGTAAGGAAGTGCACTGATAAAGGCAACTACACCATTAAAAATACATATGTGTACGGCTACATTCCATATTATGTCATGTGGGTTCTAAAATTTAGCATTAGTCAATTAAATCTACACAATCTGTAAAATGCTATAAATGAAAATATCAAATACAAGATAAGTCCTCTCAGTTCATCTAGGTTACACTTGTTAATCTGTTGTGTGTAGAGAACCCCCTCCCCCAGATCACTCCATTCCCTATTGAGTCAGGAATCTTATAAAATTAGAAATCTGATAAGCGAATGTATGCTAAATTATAGAAACCACAAGCAAATATAATATACATTAGATACCTGTACGTGAACTTAAGAACTCTGGGGCTAGCCAGACATCCAAAATGGTCTTTTCTGATCCTGTACATTCCTACGTAATCCAATTTTGAGATTTAAATGGTTAATTTAAAGAAAGTATGGTATTATTTGAATCCTTCAACCTTTTTTATTCTTTCTCGGAATTGGGCGTCATTGAGGGGGCTGACATTTATTGCTCTTCTCTAGTTGCCATGAGAGGATGGTGAAATCTTGAACCGCTGCAAATGGTTTTTGTTGCAACTGAGTGGCTTGCTGGGCCATTTTAGAGGGCAGTTAAAAGTCAACCATGTTGGTGTGGGACTGGAGTCACATATAGGCCAGGCTGGGTAATGACAGCTGGTTTCCTTCCCTGAAGGATATTAGTGAACCAGTTGGATTTTTACAACAATCCAACAGCTTCATGGTCACTTTTACTGATACCAGCTTTTTATTTCCAGATTTTAAAAAAACTGAATTCAAATGAAGGGTTTTGATAGAGTAATTAAGGAGCAATTGTTTCCACTGGCAGGAGAGTCAATAACCAGAGGACACAGATTTAAGGTAATTGGCAGCGAGTTGTTATGATTTTGAATGCACTGCCTGAAAGGGTGGTAGAAGCAGATTCAATAGTAACTTTCAAAAGGGAATTGGATATCTATTTGAAAAGGAAAAAAATGCACAGTTATGGAGAAAGAGCAAGTGACTGGGATTAATTGGATAGCTCTTTCAAAGAGCCAGCAGAGACATGATGGGCTGAATTGGCTCCTTCTACGCTGTATGATTCCTTCAAATTCTCAAAATACCATGGCGGGCTTTGATCTCACATTCTCTGGATTGTTAGTCCAGTAACATAACCACTATGCCACCATATCCATGTATCAGTATTCATTATTCACTGTATACTCAGGTAGGTTCTATAAGCTGGCATATGCTTACTAACTTTCAAATGTTACATAATTATTCAAGGAGAACATTTATGCATGCTGCGGCATGTTGTATTTTCATGTTTTACTACTTTAACTGTGTAAATGTGCCATGTCAAATTTAAAGAGGTTTGTGATAAATCATGTACCTATTAATGTATATCAGAACACAGCCCTCCTGAGGACATAGTAACTCCATTGGAAAAGCGTTGCACTCCTAACCAAATGGTTTCAAGTATAAATCCCAGAATTGACTGGCACTTAAGCTTGTCTGCCCTCATTGGGGGAGTTATGGCAGTTTGCGACAGGGTCACTAGGAGTGGAACTCTCCATTTCAAGTAGGGCAGGCAGAGGACCAACTGGCAGGAGCGAGCTCTGCTCCTGGGTAGAGCACATCAAGTGGGTAAATGACACAGTCAGAATGATGGTGACAGTGGGGAATTCTGAAGCCAGAATCCTGCCATTCTGTGTGAAGGACAAAACACAACATTGGCGTGGAGATTGAGGACATGGGGGAAGCGTGGAATAATGTAAAACAAATGTAAACTCTAGACTATTATGCATAAGAACTAGACTTCACAGAGAAGTTGAAATAAATATAATTATAATTTTATGTAAATAAAATACAATGCTAATCTCTATATTTTAGGCCTATTTTAATGCAAGCAATAACTTAGTCCAATTCCAAATGTTCTTAAGAACTCAATTGGTCAAGTGTTCATTAAATATGTCTATATGCTAAATACCACTTAAGCACCCTATTTTTATTAGTGGGACCTTTTATTTATAGGGGAGGTGCTCTGGCACTGAATCTATCCATACAGATTGTAGAGTGATTGTTTAATACACACAGTAAAATAATAGAACGTCTTACCTGACACATGCGTCTTCCCATTAAGATGCCTCTGTGTATGTGTTTATGTATGCACACATGTGTATATATAAAATGTATAAACACACAGAAGCAGACCAGATGTCTAGCTGTGATTTATTTTTCTTCCACAAGAATAACTGATTAGAAAATGTGAAGTTACAAAATGCACTTTCAGTTATTTCATTAAATAATGTAATTCAGGGTTCTGATAGATCCATAGAAACACTATTACCAACAACTTCCTGTAGTAAATGAAATTTAAAAAAAATCATTGTCTAGGAAGCATCAAATTTACTTAATGCAGTTTAATAAAATTGGTGTAACCTAATACTGTTATACCGCAGTATACTGAGCACAATGTTGTAGAGTTAGCTTTTGTTAAATTAAGGGATCTAGAAGTCAGTCACAGTGTGACATTCTTTATATGACTGTGTCTGGGGCATAATATGACAGGAAAAATATAATGTTTGGTGAATGACAGTTTCTAGATTTGTGTTGCCCGAGGTGGTTCAGCTGAACAATAAACTGTAATTTGATTGATGGGAAATTGAAGTGGTTCATCTAACATGCCAGTCCGTCTTACCCCAGGCTTTACCACTGCACGTATGATGATGTATCACAGTTTTAGGAGTAATGTCATTTGTATTGTGTGATATGATTTTGTGCATAAAATGAAGATTTGATTGTACTGTAATGATCTAAATCAGCTGCGGATTAGCAAGAGAACACATTTTATTGGGGAGGTGAGAGCAAAGCTGGATTTGCTCCAATTGTGTAGGCCAATTACAAGTGAGGCCACAAGAGCATTAATACAGTGCTAATATTCATACAGAAAAAGCAGCCTTTCTACTGGCTGAGGAGTTGTACCTCATAGTCATAAGGACATCATCAAAGAGCAGCTCAGAAGAGCCAATCAGATACAGAGCCAATAGTCACCTGATTCTGACTGCAGTAGTTTCTGGTTTCTGTCAAATTAATCTTGCACGAAAAACATCGTGTGTCGTCACACTACATAATGACTGCTCCTGAGACAAGAATGTTCAGTTGTGTTCCCAAAACAGTAGTGTTTTCAATTTAAGAAAAAAAATACTTCTATTTAAGCATGGGTAACATTAGAAGGCATTATAGAAACAAATAATAACCAGTAAACTCTGTTAATTGTTTCTGTGTTTATATTAATATGTTGTATGTCATAGGGACAACTACATGGATAAACAGACACCTATTAACCCTATTTGGATCTATACTCTAATATGACTGTGTTTTCTAACATTGGATAAAATGTTTAATAAGATTCATACAATTCAAATTATTGAACTATTGAAATATTGCATTGGAAAGATTTTGCTTCTTATCACTATAGCTGCTCATTTTTCATTTGAATACATCAATTTTATCATTTTTATTGCAGGAATTGAACCTTTTTGTTTCTTTGACAGAGATATCTATTCCTAACCCAAACAAAAAAGTGGTGCAGGCACTCCTATATGTTCTAACTCAATTATATCTTTGGCCATTTTATTAACTTTATGCTGAACTGGTAGAAATATTTACTACAGCTCAGCATAGGACTTAGTGAAAGGAACTAGATTTAATTCATTTTAGTTTTTAACAACTTTTTTTTAAATCTGGAAGTGCATTCTTTATGATGAATGTTCTATTTCAAAACAAGTTTTTAATTTCTAGAGACCTTTTTCAATATTCAAACTGAAATTATATCATTCCAAAAATATTCAATTAAAACCAACTGGTTGCCAAAACACCACTCCTGCTTTTCTAATGCTTTTGTAATGTGTGCAGTGCAAGGTAGAAGATTAAATAATATGCACATTAGCTTTTTATTCCACCCCCGCCCCCCCTGTTTTCTCTTCCTTATCTCAAATCCATACTATCCTCATCCATGGACAAGGAGGATGGGACTGATCCACCCACAAGTCCCTCAGCAAATGGTGTCAAGATTGCTCTTTAGATGACTTGCCAGAAGGTACATGCTTGAGGGGCACTGCCACTAGACAGCTTTCCACTCTTCCCACAGGCAGTGACACATTTCAGATTGAAGCTCACCCAATTTGAGAAGCCCAAGTGCACACAGCAGTCTAGCTGAGGATATAAGAATGATTTTCTAGCCCACGGACCGTTGGATCTTTAAGACACACTAATTTCATTTGGGAACTTTTATTTATCAGTATTCTTTTTTGTCTTAGAACTTCCTCAAAACAATCATTTACTGTCACTGTTGTAAGTATATTCCACAATTGAATATGATACAAGCTTCAAAAATATTCTGTACTCTGACATTTAAACCTTTAAAGGGAAGTAATTTCTGTCAAATTGTCTTATAATCCTAATGTTATAAAGGGAGATATATGTATACTCACGGATGTTTCTTAGTTACCCCTTGTAACTATATTTTATGCTTTAGATTTGCTAGTTATAAGCAGCCTGGGAGCCGACATTTTGTGTCGAACTCCCCCTGATGTGACATAATGAAGTTTTGCTCCAGTGGCAGTCTTTCTGGGGATTGCAGCTCATGGTCCACTGTTCCCATTCATGATGTCACTGAAACAAAACCCTGTGAATTCACATCAAGGGCAGTTCTATACAAAATGTCTGCTCCCAGGCCGCTTATAACCAGCAAGTCTAAAGCATAAAACATAGTAACAAGCGGTGACTGAGAAACATCAGTACATTTATAGATATATTCCTTCATAATATTTAAGGATTATGACACATTTTAATAGAATATATTTCTCCTTTAAGGGTCTTCAGAATATTTATTATCCCAGTGAACTTAAATGCAGTAACACATACCACCATGCAAAGAAAATACCTATAGTACAAATGTGTTTGATTTTGTTACGTTGAAGTAGATATATTTTCCCATGCCGATGCCTTTTGTATTGAGTCTGCATTGCAATAGATGATACACATGAAGATAACAATGATGTTTTCTCGCAAGATTACACATTAACCACTGAAATAAATGGTCCAAGGTCAACAAGCAAACATCAAAGGGCCAGGTAAAGATTTCATTTGTGGTCTTAACTAGTTACAGTTGACCTATCACCATTGTCATGATTTTCATGGTTTACAATGGGTTGAATAGAGAGAAGAGAACCGCCCATTAATTATGTGTTTTATATACTGTGCTTTGTTACTGTATCATGATATTCCTAATTGTAGCCAGATTGAATCTGCAGCAACTACAATTGTTAGACATGTGTACAGCAGATCTTCCCTTAAAGATGACTGCACAATTATTTCATATTAATAACATCTACTCTTTTTAAGCAGTAGTTTTGTAAATCAATCTGTCTAGGATAATTGAACATAGGTAGAAATATTCTGAAATTATTCTTAAGACATCAGAATAAATTAATTGCACAGAGTCACGTGAAATACTGCAACAGATGTACAGCAGTTATATAGAAACACTTCAAATGGTATCTCAGTCATTGTCATTTCTGAGGTTCTGGAAAAATTCACTTCTGGTAGCTTGGCTTCAGAATGATCAAATCATTGCAGTCATGCTGAAAATGGCTCTCATTAAATTTGAAATGATGTGATAATATTTGGACAAATTAATTTTTTGTTCATTTTAGAACACTTAGTCCAAATTAATTTCGACTCTTGTGTTTATTGACATTGCTTCCAACGTGATGACTGTGACATTCATTTCCCCAACACATGGATTAATGTCTCTTTTTTTTAATTACTTCACCTAGGCAGGTGTTTCCTGTCTAAATCTGACATGAAATTAAACACAGCTCCAGATGTTTTGTCTGTAGAGCAGCCAGCTAAGTTTATTAGAACATTTAATCACAGGTCAACAAATCAGTATAACAGAAATACACTGTGCACAAAGCAGACATGTAACAAATCCGCCTCAGTACAAAAGAATCAGAAAGCCACGGGTAGTTTCATCTGCGTACTGATCAGATCACTCACCATGCACTGCAATTTCTTGCCTGTGTTGCTGAGCATTTAGAAAATCCCTGATGTCGCGTATCTTTTGAGTCCAGAATTGGCCCCAGCAACACTGAGCTTATGTGCATAGTGCAGTTGAGCTCCGTGGCATTCACTTATTAAACTCGAGTAGTGGTTTGCATACTATGTAACCGAAGTAACCAAACAGATGTAACGACTCCTCTTTGATGAATGATTTGTTTTACTTGCCTGTACAATGAATGGAGTTTTGTGGCTTTATAGAATGATTTTTCAAATAAATATTTTATAATGCTGTTGATTAAATATTCTGACTGCTTGACAGTTAGTAAATACAATGTAAGTCACGTCTGTTTAAACAAATATTTTTCTAAATTATTCATTTTTACAGATCAGTTTTACTAGATGCCATATTGTTGAAAGTCAGTCAAGTATTTGTTTTAGTGCTGCTGCGTCAGTTTCAGAGCTGGACAAATTCATCATTTACTTAAAACAAGTGTTAACTTAAGCACCGCCATCATACATTTCAACACAAAATGTGCATCGTCCCACAGTCGTTTAGAGTACACTGTGCCTGGTGTATGTGTGGAAAACAGTATGAATTATAGCAATGGATGGATATTGATGTTAAGTGGACCTCTATCTTTTATTTATTATCGTAAAACAAAGTTAACATGGATAAAACAAGATTAAAACTGGAAATTTCTGTTTAATAATCAAATAGCCATTCTCTTTAAAAATAAAACAAAATCATGGTTTTCCCAAAACATTTTTGACTACAGCAGCTCACTTTGACACCCTGGACAGTATGTTCAGAACTCATTTGTTTGAGCGGTTTTAATCTGAGGACATTGAAAAGTTACACCCGCTGTGATGTCGTCAATCACACCAGGAGGAAAAATCGTGGCATGATTTGTTATCTGTTATTTCCCTTGCTGTGGTGACTATCTCCCAGTGCCAGGCCTGTCCTTAAGGCCATCACTTATAGGGACCACTGTCTGTCAAAACCACAGCCAACTTTAAGGCTGCCTTTGTTGCTGCAGACAAATGAGTATGACCTTTAACAATAAAATAGGCACCTACTGAGGGAGATGAAACAGCAGCTGAAATTAAGAACACCACATAGTCATTTCAAACACTCAAGAAAAGTTAGATTTTGAACTATAACTTAATTATAGGAGTAAATGTGGACAGATGTTGTCAATAATGAAACATACATGGTCAGGGACATTGATTAACAGCTAGGAATAAAACTTCATTCATCCAGGAATGATCCTCCAATTTATTAATTATGAATGATATTGATAGAAAATATAACAAAAAGATGAAGTTATTTCAGTTGAAGGTTCATCTGCTTTATTCTATCACATGAATTACAAGTCTCCAATTCATTTTATGAATATTCTAGAAGGGCAAAGAGAAAGATAAGAACGTGTACAACCTTTGATTTGCACTAATAGCTACTTCAAAAGATCTCCAGAAAGTGCATCTGTCGGAGCAGTCATTGGATGTGGAACTGTCATCAATATTTTGTAGTGTTTCAAAGCACAGCCTGAGCTTTCGAGGAGCAGCAAGTGCAAAAGACCACAGCACAGTTTGTGGTTTTGAAAGTCTCTTGTAACCAAACCTGCCAAGTGATCAGCAGAAAAAACATTTTACAGTGCAATGGAAATCAATTGAGCACTTTTCAGGTAATATAATACTCTTCATGTGACATTAAAGAAATTAGTGTAAAATATTGTTTAACTGTTGAAGCAACAATGTGAGCATGTAGTTGTCATTTTTTTATTTGTGCTTTATCAATGAAGGGTTATAATTCATTTAATTATTTAAATAATCAACATTTCATTCATTTGCATGTTTGTTTTCATCCAAAATATTAGAATCTTGGTTGGTAATATTACAAATTAATAGTGTTGATTTCAATCATTAATTTTGTTTCACAACTTTTTCATTGAAGCCTAAGTGTGATACTCAGACAGTTAAAAGCTCTCAGTAAGTCTACAATAAGTTGAATGTATGGAAGCTATCGGGTCCTTTCTACTTCAGATTCCTATCTCAAGGATAGTGCTGATACAAGTGTTGTGCCAGTTGTATGTATAGTGAAACCAAAGCCACTGTGTATTTCTGTGCAATCTGCTGTCACATTAGAAGATTGTGTCAAGAATGTTGATTCTTTTGACCAGATTTGCTTTGCGTGTTGCAATTCAGATATGTTTTTAATCTGTTGCTAAAAAAATTGGTTTTATAAGTAATTGTGTTGAATTGAATTAAAATTACATAGCAGTCATGCTGTTTTTCCTAATCTCCATAAACTTGAAAAGTTCCAAAATTCTGATATTGGACAATGATATTGCTGTAGTCCTGAAACATTTAAAGCTACAGGGCCTGAAATCCAAATTGGATCTGCCTACATATTTAATGCAGCACAAATCCTTACTGCTCATCTGATTTTTCTTAAAGGCATTTGAAGTTGCACAGTACATAAGTAACTGAAGCATCTCCAGAGCCTAATTATTATACAGCAACCCTTTTGGCATTTTAAATCAGAAATAAGTGATGCCTTGATTAACCAATGCTTTGTTGGTGGGAATGTTTGTTTAAAGGAGACATTTCTTTCTGCCAACAATATATCCCTATACCTCTACATTCTTTACTTAGTAGGAATATTTGGACAAAGGGAACATTATTTTCACCTTGGGGATGTTCCTGTTCAGAAGCTCCTGCTGTATTTGTTTCTGATGATGCTGATGATAGATCACTGTGCAGATTAACCAAATGTTAAATCGAGCTGCTCTGCTGTCACTCTACAGTAAAACCTGTTAGTACAGCCATTGTAGATATTTGCCAAAGTAAATGTGGAAACTTTGGAAGTTTTTATCCAAAAAATGTTCCCGAAGCCAGAAGTCTCTGAAAAGTCTCTTTTTAGTAAACAGGACATCTAATGTTTGGAATTTAGCAGTTTGACACACGCTGGGGTAGATCTTGACTTTGTGCATTTGTGTAAAACAGGTGATAGCGAGTCAGCAGCCCATTTTACATCTTTGATTTTTGTTTCCATTGGCACAAAGTCCCCACTGAGTTTGGATTTCAGCTTAGGTCTACCAGCCTAATACAAATTTGAACTGCTGTTATAATGTAGCAGTTCGCTGACTTTCATCCACACAGATTGCGGATGTTGTTGCCTCAGTCACATAGAAATAGACAGCATTATGATCATTCTGCACTAACATAAACAATTAACTGTTTAAAGTTTTACTGGTGGCAACTTAACATGAATTTGTAAAACTATGTGCCAAATTGATAATTTGTATATGATCATTGTGCATTCTGGGGAACATTGAACTTGCATGCCCAAAATGTCATTTTCCATTTTTGTAGTTTCGCTCTGCTTCGAAATGTTTTTTAAGTGTACGTCTTGATGCTAACTGGTGCCACTGCCACCATTTTGACTTCTAAACCAGAAAGTAATGGGCACGACCTTTTCTGGTAGATTGAATTATCATTCCCTCTTTCTTTATGTATCTGAATATAAAGTAGAACTCTCATGTTTTGGGGGAGAAGAAGTTTTTTTGTAGGATAGTAAGAGTTGGAATGTTGGAAAATAAATAGTACACTTTTAATTAGATGTATTTAGACCTGGCAGGTTGTTGATGGTAGAATCACAACCTCAGCCATTCTGTCACCAACAATGTCAACTAAGTATTATCACTGTGTTGAACAAGCAATTTAGTGGAATATCAGTGGAGGAGGGCAAAACCAGGTTTTAATACAGTTACAGCAGCTTGAAAAATACTGACTACATCTCTGGCTACATCGAGTGCCGATACAGCATCTCTCATATATTGGCACTGTAAACGTCTGTACAACTGCCACTTAAATGTTTATAAAGAGGGATTATTTATACCTGTTCGCAGCACAGGGTTATGATACAAGCCTTCCTTTGCTGGAGGATATATATATTTTACTGAAGCATCATCCCTTCCTTAGTGGATTTTATGAAGCTGCAGTTTCAGAAAAGAAAACCCAGCGCAGCATGCTCCAAAGATTCCACTTTATTTACATTCAAAGATCTGCCTACTTGGCCTGATTCCAATGTCAACATCCCATTCTGCACTAGTAGAATGATCCATTCAAGACTTCTGGTAGCAAAAAGGCTTATCAGATTTGCCTGGAGGACTAGAGTACCACCTTCAGATTCTTATTGGTCTTAGGCTGCACTTATACTGCAACTTACATTGTTTTAAAGCAGTTTTTAATGCACATTGATGCAAAAGTGTTATTATGTCCCAGAATGTTACCGGGTTTACCAAAGCACTGAGGTGTAAGACCCTTCCAGAAAGTTCTCTACCATCAATTTAAGTTTGCAAAGAGTACAGTATAACTCCAGCCTCAGAAAAAAATACCTTGGAATGTTTGAAGTTCAGAAGTGGGGAGGAGCATTAATTTATTACATCAAAGCCAAGAGAAAATTAAAATGATTCAGGAGTGAGGCTGAGCATGATGTTGGACTGTTAATAAGTGAGCTTCATGAGGATGGGGTTGACTAATTATCGGCAATGTAATAGGACATATGTGTATAATGCTATATGGTGGAGGTACAATTATTTACCCTCTCCCTCTATTTCATATGGGGATGTGTATGATAAAATCAATAATAGTCTATTCCAAAAATATAACCATAATTTGTGATGGAATAATATCATAATGTCATTTATGACATTTCACCAGGATGATGACTCCCTCTTTAAAAACAATTTGTTTTAATAACTGCTGAAGTGTATCTACTCACAAACAACTTCCACAAAATTTACTTTTACAGTAATGCTGCCAGGCCTCTTCTGGTGCCATGCTTCAGCTGTCCACCAGGAGGTGATAGAGAGCATCTTTGGGTTATTCCCTCTGATTTGTCTCTCCCTCCCCATGGAGATGTGTTGGGTACTTTCCCTTTTGAGGTTGATAACTTACCACATGGGCAATTGTGGCTACAACCCAACATCCTACCAAACTAGTGGATTGCATTTTGAGGCTTCTGTGCATCACACCACCATGCACATAATATAAGGGATTTGTTTCCAAATTGATTTAAGACATTTGATTGAGAAATCCTTAATAAAGCTATAGTTGTGCTGTGTGGACTTCAACAGCATAAGACCTTGGAGGTATGCTGCTTAAATATTAATGTGCAAACACTTAACACAGTCATATGAAATTCCTTTGTCTACTATTAAGGCATAACAGGGGTAACTTTCACCTTCATCATTTGTGCAGTAAAATGATGGAGCGGAACACCTGCCTGTTTTGATTTCAATGGTAGTGAAAATCTGGCAAGTTCTAGAACAAGTGGACAATCCATTCCACCAGTTTATCATCCAAGCAGTTTAAAAGAGATGGGTTAATGTTAAAAAAGTAGAAAAGGAATTTCATATGAAGAAACAAAGCATTCATACATGAATATTCAAATAGAGTAATTTCATGGCCTAAGATTTGTCTTTGAGCAAGAAGGTTGCGTTCAACCCTACTCCAGGCCTTGAGTGCAATCTAAACTGACAATCTGGTGCAGCACTGAGGGAATGCTGCACTGTTCAAGGTGCCGTCTTTTGGACAAGACCTTAAAGTGAGGTTCTATCTGCCTGTTCAGATGGATGTAAAAGATTCCATGGCACTTTTTTGAAGACCAGGGAGTCCTGGCCAACATACATCCCTCAAACAACATCATCAAAACAGATTAATTGTCATCCATCTAATTGCTATTTGCAGATCTTTGCTGTGTGCAAATTGGATGCCAACTTTGACTGCAAAACATTGATGATTAAAAATAGTTAAAAGCTATGAAGTGCATTGGGACATCCTGAGATCAGGAAATACATTGTATAAATGAAAGTTCTTTCTTTTCCTACACCTCTGAGGAGCTCTGTATAACTTCTATACATGCACACTAATGTAGATGAGAAACAGCTGCTAATGACTTAATACTACGGTTCTGTTACTCTAATAAAATCCCACTTGCCTATCTTCAGAAAATTCTGATGAAATGAATCATCTCTGTCTCAACATTTTCAGCTGTGTAAATGAGATTGCCCCTGCCCCTTCACTGTGGATTGTTGTGAGAGTATATTTGGAAAACATGTTCTGCAGAATATTCCCATTAAAAGGCTTCCCTTGTACTTCTCCTCTGATGTTGTTTGTACCGAGTCTGTCTGGATTGCCTCTATATAAAAGATAAAAGGATGCGGTTTTGTAAGAAGGCCAGTTTGTAATCAGGAAACACTGATTATAGCTTCATGATGCTATTCATTGCCTTTGAGTGTTCCTTTTATTGTGGAGAATGTAAGATGCAACTTTTACACCAGCACAATTTGCATATGGATTCCTGCCAACAAGAACCTCCAGGAAAATTCAGAAATAGTCAGTGTCTGATGAGGGCTTCAAATAAGTGGCACTGAAGTCCTCATGAGAACAAAAATAGGAAATGAGAACCACAAGATACTAACTGCAATCTTTTCTTGAGAAACTTTGTAGATACTACAGAGAAATGGTTTTATATTGTCTTAACGTTTCAGCAGTACCATCATACATATGAGAGAATCAATATTATCAAAGAAGCAGAAATGAATATCTTGAGGTTAAAGAACATTTTCCCTTTACAATATCCATGGGATAGATCAGAACCAAGTCAGAAGTATAGCTATTAAAGAGGGTGTGTCATCCTCAAGACCCTGCTCATAACTCAAGTGGTTGAAAAGAATGATTAAGCTTTAACATCCTTTGGTGTCTCTTTTGTTCTATTTCAATTGATTTTTGTTTGAATATTTTGTATAAAATCAGAAATGCACTGCTCAAATTCCAATTCTAAAGATCAGTTCAAACCAGTTGATCTTCCTGAACTGGTATACACTGATTTTAACTGATAGCAATTGGAATTTAAAACGGGGTATTAATGAAATCATTGGTTAACCTGGCTTTAAGGAGTTACCAAGCCAGGCAGTTTGAGAGATCTGTATAAATATCAGATCAATGGATATAATGATTTACACAGAATATTTCTGTGATTATATAATTTTAAATGTGTTTATTAATCCAATGCCATCCCACAATCAGAATCATTAACCTCTCTAGGCTAGTTCTCCAAACATATTATGTACTCATTATTCAAATATATTTGTTTAATAAAAAATCAACAGAACTAAGCATAAAAATAACAGGAAAAATGTAAAACTTAATTTAAGTTCTTTCGAACATTTTCATATTTAAACATGACACTCCTTATTAGAATAGTCAGACACAGTGGGCTCCTGCTCAATGTTTTCTGACATATTAAGTTCCCAACTTCAGCCAAATTCTTTCCCGTAAGAAGGCACAACCGTCAGACAAGTCATTCAGTGTCCTCCTATGCGCTTTCTACAGGTTCACGAACAGAGGTATCTTAACCAGAAATGGTATGCGAAACCAGGTGACCTAGGAGTGATAAAAAGTAAACAAAGAAAAGGAATAAATTGATGAAGCTTTTCCCAACTAAATATAAATCAAATTAATTAAAAGTTTTGTAAGTCAGAGGGAGGGAGGGAAGCCTGGGGCAAGGAAGGCCCAAGGTGTCATTGTGGGGCCTGGAACCACATTCCTGCTCCTCTTGGCCCACAAGGAAACCTAAAAAAAATTTGAAATTCCTACTTTAGTCATTTTTCACTGGCATATCCAGCACTGAACATCACGGCAGTTAATACTGCGTCACAGTCTGAATTACATCATCAAACCCTGACATTTAAATATTAACGAGACCGCTGCCTGTCCTGGCACTGCCAAAAACCTGAAATTAAAATGGTCACAGACACGATTGCATTGGGAATACAGCAGGAAGTGCCCGACTGCCATTTTAAAAACCCACCCTGATCCCACCAGGCAGCCATGTTTAAAATAGGCCTTAATATACTTTGTCACACAACTATTACATTATACAGCAAAGTGACAGATGCCTTTCTCCTTAGCTATTCCCAACTAAATATAAATCAAATTAATTGGAAGTCTTGTAAGTCAGGGGGGAAGAGAGGGAAGCCTGGGGCAAGGAAGGCCCAAGGTGTCATTATGGGACCTGGAAATGCATTCCTGTTCCTCCTGGCCCACGAGGAAACCTTTTCTTTATATAAATCTCTCTTTTGTTGGCCACCTTTCACTAGCATATCCAGCACTGGATGTCACAGTATAACCTAGTGAGAAGTGAGAAAAGAGATGTAGGGGAGGAGAAACCTTTTAGTGCTTTTTTAATATTAGATGGCATGACAACAGGATGCAACTGGAGACAATTGTAATAAAGACAGATGTCTAACAAATTTGAGAGTGGTGGCTGATGCAAAGTCAAGAAAGAAATAAGTAAGTACAGAAATCACTAAAAGCTAGTGGACAGGTAGAAAAAATTATTTAAAAGGCTAATGGAATGTTAATCTTTATCTCAAAGGGGCTGGAATATAAATGGGTGGAAGTTGCGCTACAGTTATATAAAGCTCTGGTTAAGCCCCAGCGTACTGCTACAGTTCTGGGCACCGCACCTCAGGAAGGATATATTGGCCTTGGAGAGGCTGCAGCACTGATTCACCAGAATGATACCAGGGCTAAAATGGATAAATTATGAGGACAGGTTGCATAGAGTAGTCTTGTATTCCCTTAAGTATTGAAAATTATGGGGTGATCAAATTAAGTTGTTTAAGATGATTAAAGGATTTGATAAGGTAGATAGAGAGAAATTATTGCCTCTAGGGGTGGGAGTCCAGCACAAGGGGACATAACCTTAAAAATAGAGCTGGGCCATTCAGGGGTGATGTCAGGAACCACTTCTTCACACAAAAGGTTGTGGAAATCTGGAACTCTCTCCCCAATAAGCTGTTCAGGCTCAGTCAATCAACATTTTCAAAACAGATTGCTAGATTTTTATTAGGTAAGGGTATCAGAACCAAGGTGAGTAAATGGAGTTAAGATACAGATTAGCCACGATCTAATTGCATAGCGGAACAGGCTTGAGGACCTAAACGGCCTACTCCTGTTTCTATGTTCCTATGTCATTGGTGAACCACGTTTGCTGAAGCTTTTAGTTATGTGAAATCTGAGACTTGCCCATTGATACCAAGCATAGTCTCTGCAATTAAGCTCTGGGAAAGGGTGCAAAGAGAAACCTTACTTATTTCTTTCTTGACTTCACTGCAGCCACCACTCTCAAATTTGTTAGACACCTGTCTTTATTACAATTGTCTCCAGCTGCATCCTGTTGTCATGCCATCTAATAGTAAGGCAAGCACTAAAAGGTTTCTCCTCCAGGTTGTGTTAGCAGCCCTCAGGCAATGACATTGTAACAGGGAGGAGTGGTGCTAGCTGCTGTAGCAGCTCCAACAGGCAAGTGCCATTAACATAATGATACATCATTTTACATGTAAAGGAAGCCAGAGTTTAGGCATCAGTGTCAACAAAATGATTAAAGTCACAATTTCCTTCTGGTGGTGCTGAGACAAGCTGCCAAAGAAACTGACTGTGAACCCGGTGCAGATATAAATGGAGTCACAGTTCCAAAACCTGCATTCATTTACAGTTAAATCCAGAAGTGATATAATCAGGGCATCTTGTCACCATTTAAAAAAAACAGCACAGCAATTAGTAAAAATTGACAAAAAATATTGGTGGGGGAGAGTGGGAGGATAATCTCTCTGACATAGTGTTAGCTGTGATCACAAGAGATTGAAGAACCTTAAAAAAAGACTTGCATTTATATAGCGCCTTTCACGACCACTGGACGTCCCAAAGCACTTTATAACCAATGAAGTGCTTTTTTTTGAAGTGTAATCACTGTTGTAATGTAGGAAACATGGCAGCCAATTTGCACACAGCAAGCTCCCACAAACAGCAATGTGATAATGACCAGATAATCTGTTTTAATGATGTTGATTGAGGGATAAATATTGGCCAGGACACCTGGAATAACTCCTCTACCACCCCCAGCACCCCTTCCCCTTCGCCCGGCACCTTCCCATGCAAGCGCAGGAGATGCAACACATGCCCTTATACCTCCCCTCTTCCCACTGTCCAGGGCCCCAAACACCCCTTCCAGGTGAAACAGCGATTTACTTGTACTTCCTGCAATTTAGTATACTGTATTCGCTGCTCACGATGTGGTCTACTCTATATTGGGGAGACAAAACGCAGATTGGGTGACCGCTTTGCGGAACATCTCCGTTCAGTCCGTAAGGGGGACCCCGAGCTCCCGGTCGCTTGTCACTTTAATTCACCACTTCACTCCCACTCTGACCTCACCGTCCTCGGCCTATTACACTGTTCCACGGAAGCGCAGCGTAAGCTCGAGGAACAGCACCTCATCTTTCGTTTAGGCACGCTACAGCCCTCTGGACTCAATATCGAGTTCAAAAATTTTAGATCATAACCTTAGCCCCAATCACATTTATATTTTATTTTTTCATCCACCCTTTTATTTGCCCCCCCCTTTCCCACCCACCCCCCCTTCCCCCCCCCCTTCCCCCCCCCCTTCCCCCCCCCTTACTTCCCCCCCCCCTTTCCCCCCCCCCTTACTTCCCCCCCCCTTTCCCCCCCCCTTTCCCCCCCACTTCCCCCCCCCTTTCCCCCCCACTTCTCCCCCCCCACTTCCCCCCCCTTCCCTTTCCCCCCCTTCGCCCCCCTCTCCCCCCCCCTCCCTCTCCCCCCCGCTTTCCCTTTCCCCCCCTTCGCCCCCCTCTCCCCCACCCCCCCCTCTCCCCCCCTCCCCCCCCTCTCCCCCCCCCCCCCCCCCCCCCCCCACCCCCCCTCTCACCCCCCCCACCCCCCCTCTCACCCCCCCCCCCACCCCCCCTCTCACCCCCCCCCCCACCCCCCCTCTCCCCCCCCCCCCCAGCCCCCCTCTCCCCCCCCCACCCCCCCCTCTCCCCCCCCCCACCCCCCCCTCTCCCCCCCCCACCCCCCCCTCTCCCCCCCCCACCCCCCCCTCCACCCCCCCCTCTCCCCCCCCCCTCTCCCCCCCCCTCCCCCCTTTCCCCCCCCCCTTTCCCCCCCCCACTTCCCCCCCCCACTTCCCCCCCCCACTTCCCCCCCCCCCCACTCCCCCCCCCACCCCCCACTTCCCCACCCCCACTTCCCCCCCTTTCCCCCCCCCGCTTTCCCTCCTTTCCCCCCCGCTTTCCCTTTCCCCCCCCCTTCGCCCCCCTCTCCCCCACCCCCCCCCTCCCCCACCCCCCCACCACTGGAAATAGTGGATGCATTGGTTTTTATCTTCCAAAATTCTATAGATTATGGAACAGTTCCTGCAGATTGGAGGGTGGCAAATGTAACCCCACTATTTAAAAAAGGAGAGAGAGAGAAAACCGGGAACCACAGACCGGTTAGCCTAACATCAGTAGTAGGGAAAATGCTAGAGTCTATTATAAAGGATGTGATAACAGGACACTTAGAAAATATCAGTGGGATTAGACAAAGTCAACGTGGATTTATGAAAGGGAAATCGTGTTTGACAAACCTACTGGAGTTTTTTGAGGATGTAACTGGTAGAATAGATAAGGGAGAACCAGTGGATGTGGTGTATTTGGATTTTCAGAAGGCCTTTGATAAAGTCCCACATAAGAGGTTAGTGTGCAAAATTAAAGCACATGGGATTGGAGGTAATATACTGGCATGGATTGAAAATTGGTTAACAGACAGGAAACAAAGAGTAGGAATAAATGGATCTTTTTCGGGGTGGCAGGCGGTGACTAGTGGGGTACCGCAGGGATCAGTGCTTGGGCCCCAGCTATTCACAATATATATCAATGGTTTGGATGAGGGAACGAAATGTAATATTTCCAAGTTTGCTGACGGCACGAAACTAGGTGGGATTGTGAGTTGTGAGGAGGATGCAAAGAGGCTTCAAGGTGATTTAGACAAGTTGAGTGAGTGGGCAAATACATGGCAGATGCAGTATAACGTGGATAAATGTGAAGTTATCCACTTCGGTAGGAAAAACAGAAAGGCAGAGTATTATTTCAATGGTTATAGATTGGGAAATGTTGATGTATAAAGGGACCTGGGTGTCCTTGTACACCAGTCACTGAAAGCAAACATGCAGGTGCAGCAAGCAATTAGGAATGCAAATGGTATGTTGGCCTTCATTGCAAGAGGATTCGAGTACAGGAGCAAGGATGTCTTACTACAGTTATACAGGGCCTTGGTGAGACCACACCTGGAGTACTGTGTGAAGTTTTGGTCTCCTTACCTAAGAAAGGATATACTTGCCATAGAGGGAATGCAGCGAAGGTTCACCAGACTGATTCCTGGGATGGCAGGACTGTTGTATGAGGAGAGATTGGGTTGACTAGGCCTGTATTCACTAGAGTTTAAAAGAATGAGAGGGGATCTCATTGAAACGTATAAAATTCTGACAGGGCTAGACAGACTGGATGCAGGGAGGATGTTTCCCCTGGCTGGGGTGTCTAGAACGAGATGTCACAGTCTCAGGATACGGGGTAGGACATTTAGGACTGAGATGAGGAGAAATTTCTTCACTCAGAGGGTGGTGAACCTATGGAATTCTCTACCACAGAAGGCTGTGGAGGCCAAGTCACTGAATATATTTAAGAAGGAGATAGATAGATTTCTAGATGCAAAGGGCGTCAAGGGGTATGGGGAGAGAGCGGGAATATGGTATTGAGATAGAGGATCAGTCATGATCATATTGAATGGCGGAGCAGGCTTGAAGGGCCGAATGGCCTACTCCTGCTCCTATTTTTCTATGGTTCTATGTTTCTAATTTTTCATGCACAAGGCGATTGTCATTTTGCCTGATTCTTCATCACAATGTGCATTTATACCTCTGATATAAATACCACAGACTGATTGTAAGTAAGTGCCTGTACTGTGATTGAATTTGTTCTTTACTTTGGTGCCCATTCAAGCAGTGTCCATTTTCTTACAAAATATGGTAAAGTGCAGGGATCCCATCATACACAAGATGTTCCCTTCATCCAATCTTTAGTATTAAGCAAATACCATTAAAAGGACTGTACTGATTGAGCTCCACAGTGCAGCATTATGCTGTTCTGACATGCAGTGCTACAGAATTGTGGAATATGAAGCTGGGCTTGTGATTTTCCTATGATGAATCCTGTTATCTGGGTAGCAAGGGAAAATCAGAGGGCACGTCACTCACATTCGGTCACTGTTACACACCTTCCAGTGGGCAGTTACAAAGCAGAATTGGGAAAGGCTGGGGACCAAATCAGCTGGCAACCTTTTTAACTGTGGATAGTACTTGGTGGGAGGAAGCCTATAAAAGGAAAAGAGAAAACATAAAATTAAAAACTAATGAAAAAGATTTTGTATTCGTAGAGTGGTAAAGCAGTTAGTATTTAACGCTATGCTATATTGTGGTTTGATTTGTGTTCATGCCTGCGATTTTGCAGATGCTGAGTTCCTGAACCAAAGTAGAACCTTAGTCATGTGATGAGATGAGCTCTTCCTGCTTGGGAAGGATGGAAACCAGAAGAGAGAAGAAAATTGTGGCATTTATATTCAGCTCCGATGTATATTAACAACAACAACTTGTATTTATATAGCGCCTTTAGCGTAGTAAAACGTCCCAAGGCGCTTCACAGGAGTATTGTAAGACCAAAAGCTTGGTCAAAGAGGTAGGTTTTAAGGAGCGTCTTAAAGGAGGAAAGAGTGGTAACGAGGCGGAGCGGTTTAGGCAGAGAATTCCAGAGCTTAGGGCCTAGGCAACAGAAGGCACAGCCACCAAAGGTTGAGCGATTATAATCAGGGATGCTCAAGAGGGCAGAATTAGAGGAGCGCAGATATTTCGGGAATTTGTAGGGCTGAAGGAGATTACAGAGATAGGAAGGGGTGAGGCCTTGGAAGGATTTGAAAACAAGGATGAGAATTTTGAAATCGAGGCGTTGCTTCACCGGGAGCCAATGTAGGTCAGCGAGCACAGGGGTGATGGGTGAACGGGACTTGGTGCGAGTTAGGACATGGGCAGCCAATTAAATTTGTAATCACACATTTTTCAAGTATTTCTGCTCCATATACCCTTCCACAGAAAAGACAGCTGCCAACAAAATTCTGCTAATGCTGCTCTCTAACTGGCATGGAATTTGAAGAGGCTGGCTGGCTCCAGGTAGGTAGGCCTACGGCACTAGGCCGCAGAGAGAAGGGAGGGTGGGGTCGTGTGGGGGCCGGGGTCGCAGCACGGGGGTGGGGGGTTGGGAGGGGTGGGGTGTAGGGCGGGTGTCTCAACAGGATCGCGGGCTGAGATGAGCAAAGGTGGGTGTCTGCAGAAGATCGCAGGCCGGGAGGAGGGGGGCTGTCTGCAGAAGATCGCAGGCCGGGAGGAGGGGGGCTGTCTGCAGAAGATCGCAGGCCAGGAGTAGGGGGGCTGTCTGCAGAAGATCGCAGGCCGGGAGATGGGGGGGTGTCTGCAGAAGATCGCAGGCCGGGAGGAGGGGGTCTGTCTGCAGAAGAACTCAGGCCGGGAGGAGGGGGGCTGTCTGCAGAAGATCACAGGCCGGGAGATGGGGGGGTATCTGCAGAAGATCGCAGGCCGGGAGGAGCGGGTGGATCTGCAGAAGATCAGGGACAATGGACCACCAGGCAGCTGGAGCAGCACGGGGAGGGGCGGGGGGTGCTGGTTCTCAACAGGATTGCGGGCCGGGAGGAGCAGGGTGCGGGGTTTGAGGGATTGGGGGTTGGGAGCAGCACAGGGAAGGCCGGAGGAGTGGGGGGGGAGGCCTCGTGGAGGCATCAGAGGCCTGGGGGGAGGGGGGATCGGAGGCCTCGTGGGGGGTCTCCAATTGCGGAGGGTGTGTTAGGCAGGGTCCCTGGATCCACGGGGTAAGTGTAAAGGCACTTATCTCCTGGATGCAGCAGTCCTCGCCTTGCTGTAGCTGCCGGGTTTTACGAGTTGTGTTACACGCAACCAGCTACAGTAAAACACAAAATGGAGGTTAAAGAAGAGGCTTCCAGCCTCATTACAATCATAGAAAGTTACAGCACGGAAGGAGGCCATTTCGGCCCATCGTGTCTGCGCCGGCCAACAAAGAGCTATCCAGTCTAATCCCACTTCCCAGCTCTTGGTCCGTAGCCCTGCAGGTTAGAGCATCCCAAGTGCACATCCAAGTACTTTTTAAATGTGGTTAGGGTTCCTGCCTCTACCACCCTTTCAGGCAGTGAGTTCCAGACCCCCACAACCCTCTGGGTGAAGAAATTTCCCCTCAAATCCCCTCTAAACCCTCCACCAATTACTTTAAATCTGTGCCCCCTGGTTTTTGACCCCTCTGCTAAGGGAAATAGGTCTTTTCTATCCACTTTATCTAGGCCCCTCATAATTTTATACACCTCAATAAGGTCTCCCCTCAGCCTCCTCTGTTCCAAGGAAAACAGACCCAGCCTATCCAGTCTTTCCTCATAGCTAAGATTCTCTATTCCCGGCAACATCCTTGTAAATCCCCTCTGTACCCTCTCTACTGCAATCACATCTTTCCTGTAATGTGGTGACCAGAACTGTATGCAGTACTCTAGCTGAGGCCTAACTAGTGTTTTATACAGTTGAAGCATAACCCCCCCTGCTCTTGTATTCTATGCCACGGCTAATAAAGGCAAGCATTCCGTATGCCTTCTTAACCACCTTATCTACATGGCCTGCTACCTTCAGGGATCTGTGGACATGCACTCCAAGGTCCCTTTGTTCCTCTACACAACTCAGTGTCCTACCATTTAATGTGTATTCCCTTTCCTTGTTAGCCCTCCCCAAATGCATTACCTCACACTTCTCCAGATTGAATTCCATTTGCCACTGTTCTGCCTACCTGACCAATTTATTGATATTTTCCTGCAGTCTACAGCTTCCTTCTTCAGTATCAACCACACAGCCAATTTTAGTATCATCTGCAAACTTCTTAATCATACCCCCTATATTCAAGTCTAGATCATTGATGTATACCACAAAAAGCAAGGGACCTAGTACTGAGCCGGGCGGAACCCCACTGGAAACAGCCTTCCAGTCACAAAAACACCCATCAACCATTACCCTCTGCTTCCTGCCTCCGAACCAGTTTTGAATCCAACTTGACACTTTGCCTTGGATCCCATGGGCTTTTAACTTCGTGACCAGTCTGCAATGGGGAGCCTTGCTAAAGTCCATATACATTACATCAAACGCACTACCCTCATTTACCCTCCTTGTTACCTCCTCAAAAAATTCAATCAAGTTTGTCAGACACAATATTTAAATAGACCGCCCGCCTCCTGGCAGCAGGTTGGCTGCCTGCCCCCGTCCTGCCTCCCATCCCGCCTCCGTTAAAACCGGAAGTGGGCGGGTTCAGGTCGGGATTCACATTTTTAACACTTTAACTACCCCACGCTCCCAACCCACCCTTTTATAATTCCCCCCAAAAAACACTTGAACCAGGAAGCAATTTCCTCTGCTATGTGTAAAGAAAAACCATAAACCCATTTATAAAGAAGCACAAACACAAAGATCTTTCCCCCATGTTTCAAAACACTGTTACACAGCAAATAATGGTACATGAAAAATAGGTAGGGAGTGTTAGAAAATGTTATTTGTACTGGTCTAACTTAACACCAGCGCTCACCTTCATTCGTCTTTGAACAGACTGCAGTGCCCTACTCAAATCCATTCCCAAAAATCAGCACTTTTCTTTTCCCATTGGAACAAAAGAAAGTCACCAATGCAGTAAATTGGTTCCCAACAAATATTCCCTTTAAACAGACACTCTTATTAGCAGGCTGCCTGTTGACTGGCCTGTACTGTGCCATAGTGTTAACACAGAGATTTGTATCCATTGTGTTGATGTAGCCCATGGCTACTGACCACCCTGTAGTAACTGCGCCCAGTGAAAACTGCTAAAGGATTTTTGCTTCTCCCATCAATCGCAGTCAGATTTACTTTAAAGTATTAATTTATTAATACCCAATATAAGTAAACCGAAATATATTAATTATTTTGTTCAAATAACTATCTTTTTGTTTTACATTAATTTGAATAAATGCAACTTGTATAATATTTTCCTGATATATTGCTGCCTTATACATAATCCTTGCAGCCTGCCACTCATATGTAATGCTAGCCAGGTGAGAGTGTTGACTTCATGGGCTAGAAATTCGGCTCCATGGTGCCCGATATTTTGGCGCTACGGGTGCCATTTTGTGACAAAAATGGCATCCACGCACGCACACTTCTGGTGCGTGCCGCGTCGGCACCACCTTGGTGAGGGCGTTAGCGTCGGCACAGGGAGTGTGTGCCAGAAGTATTTAGGGGGAAATATTCGGTTGATTTGCGCCTCCCGCTAACACCCTAAGAGGGTGCTAACGGGGCGCAAAGCAACTAGCGCCTGGGCGCGGCGCCGCCAACACCTCCCACGAAATTTAGCAGGAGGTTAGCGGCGGCGGAAACCGTTAGCGCCCCACGGTTCTGCACCGCCAGCGATGACGTCATCGCCATGCGCAGCGCCCCGGCCGCGATCTTCGGTAGTGTCCCTTGGCTTACCGCCGGACGCTTTGTCCGATGGGGTCAAGGGGGCCTAACTGCAGCCGGGGCAGCGCAAATTAAAGGGGAGGTACCAGGCGGCCATTTTTGTTGCTGGCCACCTGCCAGCACCTGCCCCCGTTGCTGTCCCCGGCCTTCTGTGCAGCCCCCCGCAGAGTGCCAGCTGCGGTCCGTGAGCCCCGCACTTCTCTGGAGTGCCGGGCTGTTCTGCCGGCACTCCGATCCCTGGTGGCCCAGCTGGGCTCCGGGTTGCGCTGCGCTAGGCCCCTCCCCTTTAATAAGGGAAGGAAGGCCTGCAGTACCACAGCGTGACGGGCTGCAGTGCATGGCGCTGCAGCGCGTAGCGCCATGATATTCACTCGCAGCACCCCAAAAGGGAGGCGGGGAGTTTCCAGTAGCGCCCCGCCTCCCTCTTGTGGCACTACCATTGAATTTTGGGCGCAGGGGGCGCTAATTTTTCCGGGGCGCTACTTTTAGCGCCCTGGCGAAGTTAGCACCCCAAAGGGGGTGTGACCCAATTTTCCCCCTTAGAGTATGCAGACCATGACGTCAATCCGCATCCAATGCAAAGAAGAGGACAAGCTGCTCGCAGAGGGAGGAGGAGGAGTGGAAGAATGGCTCTCGGCAGGCAGCTTTACCCACCTAGAGTCTTCCGAAAGCAATTTTCTTACCTCAGCCTGAGCCAGGAGCAGTGTGTGAAGTGTCTGTGCTTTACAAAGGAGGTACTCACAGAACTCTGCCACCTCTTGCAACCAGACCTGCAGCCTCACACCAGAGCAAGGACAGCGCTGCCAGTGGCTGTGACAGTGACCGCGGCACTGAATATCCTCGCATTCGGAACCTTCCAGCTGGAGCAGGCGACATCGGCAACATCTCCCAGTTCACCGTCCACTGCTGCATTCCCAATGCAATACTATTTATGTCAGGAAAGGGAATTTCATTGTCTTCTCTCTGACCAGAGAGAAGTAGGCAGAGTGTGCACATGGCTTTGTCAGGATAGTGGGCTTCTCCATGGTGCAGGGCGCCATCGAATGCATGGACGTGGCTTTATGGGCGCTGTATCTAAATGCTGAGATGTACCACAACCGCAAAGATTAACACTCGCTGAATGTACAGTTGGTGTGCGACCATGCTCAGCACATCATGATGGTGAATGCCCAGTATCCTGGCAGCAGTCATGATGCTTTTATTCTGCACCTGTCCGCTGTTCCCTCAGTCTTTGAGCCACCAAGACAAACCAGAGGGTGGCTACTGGACGACAAGGGCTATCCGCTGACCACCTGGCTCATGACTCCACTCCGCAACCCAACCACACGTGGGCAAGATATGTACCATGAGAGCCATGCTGGCACACGGAATCTGATAGAACAGATCATTGGCGTCCTTAAACAATGCTTCTGCTGCCTGGACTGCTCTGGAGGAGCCCTGCAGTACTCGTCAGAGCGCGTCTCAAGATTCGTCGTGGTCTGCTGCATGCTAAAACCTCACCCATCACGAGGGCACCGTCCCTGCCACCAGGTATACGGCGACCAGCTGAGGAGGAGAAAGAGGAGTAGGAGGAGGCGGAAGGGAGGATACTACCCAGACAGCTGCTTTCTACCTGGGGCTGTCCGTGATCAACACATCTGACTACGGTACCAGTGAACACAACCCCAATTCGCCAATCAGCAATAGTCCCGCCCCTTACCTGCCCTCTGTTACTGACCATCACAGCGTCCTCTTGGCCGCAATGCTGAAATAAAAACTACTACAAAAGAAATATTCCAATTCAACTTTATACATCAATTCATCCAATATTACATAACAAAGTCAACTAATCACCCTTGTGCATTCCCTTAGTGCCTGTCTTCAGTGTGCCTTTGTCTGTTCTACAAAGTGCTCCCCCAGTGGCTGCAGCATGGCTGGTGGAAGGCTGCTGACTTTCCATGGGGGACACTGCAGATGGCCTTGCAGGATGACCTCGAGCAGCTCTGGACCTAGAAGGCCCAGCTGCGGACTGCACCACCTCAACATGGGTGGCAGCAGTCGGGGTTGGCTGGCTGACAGGTAACAGCAAGGGTACTGGCGGAGTGACAGTGGTGGGAGGACGAATGCTGTCATCCTGAGAAAGGACAGCAGGTTCGTGCTCCACGGAGCCACTGCCACTCCCCCGGGGCGGCGCCTCAGCATTCCTCGTAATTTGCTGGAGGACAGATTCCTGGACTGCTGTGATACCCTGCAAACCCCTTTTCCATACTGGTAAACGCAGCCATGATGGCAGCAGTCTGAGCTTGCGTGGCAGTAAGCTGAGCCTGCATCGGAGCAGTCTGAGTTTGCATGATAGAAGTCTGAGCATCCACTGCAGCACTCAGAAGTTGGGTGTCTTCTGCTTTTGCTACAACGGAAGGTGAGACATCAGCCATCAGACTCTGCATCACGTTTGGGTCCACAAGTGCGCTAATGGAGTTGTCCATCACTTCCATGCTGGAAATCATGGGCTCCAAGCTCTGCACAAAGCCCTGTGCAAGGTTGGTGCGGACTCCTCCATGCTCCTTGACATTGCACGCAGGCTTGCCAATGTACCAAGTATTTTGTGTGTTTACCTGTCAGCATTCTTCAGTAGTCTGCGCATCGAAGTCCTCATCTGAGTCCTCTGCAGCAGAACTCGTGTGCGACCTCGCCCTCGCTGACACCTGTGCTACCCTTTCCCCCTGCCCTGGCTGCAGCCCACTCATGCCTGGTGACTCACCACTTGCAGATCCCATCTCTAAGCTACCCTCTAAACTCTGCGCAGTGCCAGTATCTGATCTGGTGGCTGTGAGTGTCAGATCGAGTGATGGTGTTTCTTCTTCATCATCACTCTCCTCTCCCTCTTCTTCTTGCACTGCTGGCTGGACAGGTGGCATTTCTTGAAATGAGAAAGGCACAAGGGTAGGGTTGTGGTGTGGGGTGGGGAGGGGGGTTGGGTGTGAAGCAAGAGGTGCGTGCTTATACCATATGCAGATTGTAAATCAGAAGAGATTGTAAGATGAGGGGGAAGTGGGATGTGAGAAGGAGGATTATGTATGAGGATACTGGCATCTTATATTCTTTCAGCCCACCGCTGGCCATGGGCTCAGCGACACCCATTCCAAGAATGACTAGTACCATCTCCTCCATGGGGGTGAGGTTATGCAGGTGCGCCTGTCTCCTGCAGGTTAGTTCCTGCTGCCGCCGGTTGTAAGCCATCTTTTCCTGCAAGAGTGTCAGTGAGTGTGGTGCAATGTGGAAGTGTGTCAGTGAGTGTGGTGCAATGTGGAAGTGTGTCAGTGAGTGCGGTGCAATTTGGAAGTGTGTCAGTGAGTGTGGTGCAATGTGGAAGTGTGTCAGTGAGTGTGGTGCAATGTGGAAGTGTGTCAGTGAGTGTGGTGCAATGTGGAAGTGTGTCAGTGAGTGTGGTGCAATGTGGAAGTGTGTCAGTGAGTGTGGTGCAATTTGGAAGTGTGTCAGTGAGTGCGGTGCATTGTGGAAGTGTGTCAGTGAGTGTGGTGCAATGTGGAAGAGTGTCAGTGAGTGTGGTGCAATGTGGTTGCGTGATATGTCTGTCATCGTTGAATAGCTGACTGTGTGCAAGCTGTGAGATGTGGGTGTGAGGCTTGCAGCAGTGGTAAGTGTGTGAGGGTGAGGTGAAGCTATGATTGTAACATATGAGTCATGATTGCTAGAGATTGTTGGTAGGTGAGTGATGGGATGTGGTGCATTGAGCATTGTGTGAGGTTTGTGGTGCAGATGGTGGGACATGGCATTTGAAGATGAATTCACTGACCTTGACCACTCACGTGAGGTCATTAAATGTCTTCCTGCACTATGTCCTCATCCTCGGGGCTAAACTGCTGGCATTCACCACAGCGGCTATCTGCCCGCATTGGACTTTACACTGTGGCCTGGCGGGCCTCCTGGCCCCCTGTGGAAACACCACCTCTCTCCTCGAGTTGACCTTCTGCACCAGTGCTGCATCGGCGAACCTAGGTGCATGCTCTCTCCCCTGTTGTGACATAATTTTTCTTTTCTCCTCCTCTCACTGTCTTTCCCAGGCATTTCAATGAGCTGTTGCAGGCAGAATGCACCTCCCCTTTAAAAGGGGCACACTGCCATTAAGTAGTGCCGGCTAGCTTTAATTGGTGCCAGCTATACACAAACTCAGGCCCCCTGCTGCGCGTTCAGCCACTCAGCAGTGCGTTCAGCGCTGGGCTGGACGCCGCAATCATGGAAATGAGCAGGCAGCATGAAGTTCGTGTGCTGCCTGCAGTCCTCTGAACGGACGTAGGTTGATCGCGCATTGCGATTCCCGTGTATGTTTTCAGGGGTTAACGAATTTCTGGGCCCAAATCTGCTCTCAATATGTAATTCTGGCTCTCCCAAAAATATCAACATTTTTAATTGTTTTTAATGAGATACTTTTGACTGTTTTGGTTAGTTTCAAATAAATATACTGCTTCAGATAGTTTCAAATTCAAAATACATAGCTTGTGCCATAGATATAGTGCATTTTGGAGATTAGGAATGGACTCAGAATCAGGCAAGATCTGACCTTCAAAATCAGTATGTTTCTACTGATTTATGCAGTTTCAATTCATTTCCAAGCCTCTGTAACCCGACAGCTGATTCAATGCAGCATTGCCCCATTACTGCTCGGATTTCCTCCATTGGGATCTCTACATCCCGTCCCTTTAGCATACATTGTACCCAATCCTTTCAACCTGCCATTAGGTGGTTTCCCTTCAATTAAATAAACATTTTAAAAGAATTACTAGGAGTATTATCAACATAAAATAGTTCTTCCATCCAGATAATAAAGTTAAACTTGTCAACTGTGTTGGAGCTTTTTGTAGTTTGAAACCTACCATTTTTGATTACATTCAGCAGGGAGCCACTCAGCTGGCATCAGCTACAAGGTAATCACATAGCAATCACACAGATCGACATCCTTTCCTGTCCAGTGTCAGGCAGGAAACATCCAAACCCAGAAACTAGAGGAATACACATGCACACAGTTCTAGTCAGCTGTGACTGAGGTTCTGCAGCTTGAACACCTCCCAATCAACATTCAGAAAAGGAAAGAAAGCCAATTAACACTTTCCAATGACTCTACTTGCTTTTGGGCTCGACACTGATGTTGGCTGATTAATGCTCTGCTGAGTGTGGAGACTTTAAAAGGGTAAAATTCCACATGTCAGAATTCTTTCTGGTAGCAGAACAACACCTGGAAACTGTTGTGTTGCATGGGTCAACGTATTCTTCACTGGGGACACATTTCCAACACCTCTTTCTGACATCAAAAGCAGGATGGTTAAGGTATTCAAAAATCACCAATTAAGGTTGTTAACTATATGTTTTTTGATCAAACTTAGAAGGCTATGTTGCAGTTTCTCCACACTTAAGGGCTTGCAGGCCTGTTGCCTATAAGTCAATGAACAGTGCTGGTGCTAATGGGTTGATGAAGTCTGCACCAACCCCAGCAACAACACAACACTGATGTTAATTCTTTGCACTGCCATCATCCTTTCAGATGAAGAGCAGCATAAATGGGTGATTCATGAAAATCTGACTGTCACCCATTTCAGTTAAGGGAATCCCGGGAGCAATGCAAATGCAATTTGGTACTGGTTGGGCTGATACTGGGTCACATATACTAACCATTCAAAATAACCCAGAACCCTTAGGGAATATTGCTAACAAAAAAAAACACTCGCACCAATCAACAGTCTGCTTTTATTGAGTTTGAACTTGGATAAATGTCAGCATTCTCCACAGCTCTATATTTCAGGCTGTTTCTGGCTGCCTTGGAAAAGACATTTCAGGATTCCCAAGTGTTTGTGCATTGAGCTACTTGCACATATAGGGCTGGATTCTCCTCCACAATCTCAACAACAACAACTTATATTTATATTGCGCCTTTAACGTAGTAAAACGTCCCAAGGTGCTTCACAGGAGTATTATAAGGCAAAAAATTTGACACCGAGCCACATAAGGAGAAATTAGGGCAGGTGACCAAAAGCTTGGTCAAAGAGGTAGGTTTTAAGGAGCGTCTTAAAGGAGGAAAGAGAGGTACAGAGGCCGAGAGGTTTAGGCAGGGAATTCCAGAGCTTAGGGCCTAGGCAACAGAAGGCACGGCCACCAATGGTTGAGCGATTATAATCAGGGATGCTCAAGAAGGTAGAATTACAGGAGCGCAGATATCTCGGGGGGGAGGGGGGGTGTGGTTGTGGGGCTGAAGGAGATTACAGAGATAGGGAGGGGCAAGGCCATGGCTGCCTCTTCCCCACCTGCCATATTCAAATGGTGGCGGGGCATGGGTCTCGGGTTCCCAGTGTATTTCTCTCCCTTCTGGCCCAGTTACCACCGCTGCCTGGAGTCGCCATGGGGAAGCTGGCAGGGGTTGCTGTTTTAAATTAGAGTAAATGTAGTATCATTTCATAGTGAGTTGTACCTCAGACCCCACTTATATGCTGGAATCAACAAATATTGTGCAGAATAATTTGTTCAGCATTGCACACTCCAAATAATGAAATGACTCAAATTCTGCTTTTATTTTGCTGGACTATTAGATTGCTTAACACTTAATTTATGGTTCAGGCTATGTATGCTTTCTTTCTTCATTGGGAAAAAAATTGAGTGGAATTTCTTTTGTGATCAGATTTCCCGCTCCTTGGGGGCATTACACAAATTTGAATGGTAATGGTCCTGAGGTGTCCCCTTGGAGAGAGAGGGCCTTGTAGAGGCCTCCTCTCCCTCCATTTCGGCCTCCACTTACCTTGTTTTGTAGACCTTGAACCCCCATTTTAACCTAACCTGCCCAGCAGGAACAGGTGGATTTGGTTCAGTCACTCATTTTACACCCCACCTAGATTTATGCTCCATTGACCTCAATGTAGAGTAAAATCAGGCGGGGTATAAAACGGGCATCCATAAGAAAATAAGAACATAAGAATTAGGAGCAGGAGTAGGCCATTTGGCCCTTCAAGACTGCTCCGCCATTAAATAAGATCATGGCTGATCTTCAACCTCAACTCCACTTTTCCGCTCGATCTCCATATCCCTTGGTTCCCCTAGAGTCCAAAAATCTATCTATCTCAGCCTTGAATATACTCAACGATTCAGCAACCACAGCCCTTTGGGGTAGAGAATTCCAAAGATTCACAACCCTCTGAGTGAAGAAATTCCTCCTCATCTCAGTCTTAAATGGTCAGCCTCTTATCCTGAGACTATGCCCCCTAGTTCTAGACTTTCCAGCCAGGGGAAACAACCTCTCAGCATCTACCCTGTCAATCCCCCTCAGAATCTTGTATGTTTCAATGAGATCACCTTTCATTCTTCTCAACTCCAGAGAGTATAGGACCAATCTACTCAATCTCTCCTCATAGGACAACGCTCTGATCTCAAACCCACCTCTTTTCCACCAGGCGAGTTAAAATCAGGGCTTTAGTCTCTGCCAAGGTCTACTAGTTTGGCGATCTTCCAATCTTCGGGCCCCTTTAACTGCCTGGCCACCTTTCTGTTGCTGATGTGATGGTCGCACTGCAACACTGCCAGGATTTTGCAGCCAGGCAATAATGGGCTCCTTCTTGGCGGCACGAATCTCGCTGGGAGATCGTGCATCTGTGATGAACCCCAATCCAGGAAAATCAGTCAGGGTTGTGGTGATGTCAGAAGAGTGGGTGGAAGTCTCACCCTGCTGGAACACTGCTACTGGGAGTAGAATCCCAGCCATAATTCCTAATGGGGGACATCTGGAAACATGCTTCCCGTTGTGTCTCAAATTGTTTCCACTACCAATTAAATATTAATTTCCCCCTGTCCAAAATTTAAATATAACTAGTGAAAATTGGATCAAAATAGTTAACCTATTGAACTGGTTTGAACAAATGCCAATGAATATCTTTACTGCTACTGTCAATACAGAATTGTTTAGATTGCATACAGTGCTTTATCAGTCAGTCATGGCTCACACTAGTGACATGCTGAAACAGTGATATCACCCCCAAGTAACAAGGTATATTGTGACTGAGACACTGAATTGCAGCCCACATCTCATTTCCTCTGAGGCATCTTGAAAATCATGAAGCCAACCTCCTAACATATTTGGAGAGTGCAATGCTGAACAAATTGTACTGTAGAATATTTGCTGAATCCAGTATGTATGTAAGTGAGGTCTGAGATGCAAGTCGCTGTGGAATGATGTGGTGTTTACTGTAATTTAGGACAGTGCTATTAAGGTTTGCTGTACATGTATTGCTGTATGAGAAACCTGAAGTTTTAGACAGTCTTAATCAACTGTTTGACAGCCTGCTGGGTCCTCAATCCTATTATATTGGAAGTGTGCTTAGATCAATCTGATTCCAATTTGCTGAATCCACTTAGAGAGTTCCCCTTAATCACTGCACAGCAAAGTTGCAAAGAGAGAACTTAATTTATATTATACTTCACATGATGACCTCAAATCCATGGAATAAAAATACAGTTGAATCTGTATAGCGTGTATGCAAAATCCTGATATGGGAAAATTCTAGGTCAGGGTACAAATTGTAATAAAGTCCTACTTTGTCTTTTGATGCAGTTAATATTGATAGTCTACCTTGTTCCGTGGAATAACACACTGATTATATACGTGAAAATATAACAGAACCCTTTTTTAATGGGGTCTTGTGCCTCAGTAAAGTTTCACTGTACAAGTAGACGTGTGAGGCAGCCATTAAACTAGAGGCAGAATGAGGTCACCATTTCTACATCAAATTCTGCTGATTACTTGAGAAAACCTAAAACATTGCCCACAATGCTTTTTTTCCCCATTTAAGTTCAAAAACTTTCCCAAAACAGCACTAACCTGTGAATGTATGGTTCATGCAGTTCCAGAAGGTTTAGTGCTTTATGTCTGGAGGCATTGGTTTCCACGAGTCTAGGATACCCATTTCGTCACTCCTTATAAGCTAACCAATGGAAGACAGTACTCCGATTTTCTCTATAAGCATGTAGTAATTTCATTATAGCAGAAATGTCACTTTACCCAGTTACCCAATTTTGGGGATTTTTTTAAATGTGGGCAGTTCTGCTGTGTCAAGGGTTGAGTGTTAGTGGAAAGTTCACATAATATAAATAAGAAACACACCAACTGTAACAAATGCACAAAAATGTGCAACCTGCAGCGAAAAGCATTAAATATCTATCATATGATGTCAGCATAAATTGTCATAGGAATTTCAGAAAAAACACAAGATCTTTGTCAAAATAACCTTCAACTGAGGTGAGAGTGTCACACAAAAAGTCTGTTCAGGACTTTGGTATGATAGATTAAAATGAAAATTCCTATTAGTATTTCCACAGTTCATAGCGTCAAATCAGCAATGCTCCACACACAACAAAGGACTGTCGCTGCATGAAAATCAAAACTCTTCCAGATAAAATAAGTCTGGGTATAAAATAATCTGAACATGTTCAGAGGGCAAGCTGTGTCTGCTGTAAAACAAACATCGTCACATGTCTCAGAAATATCACAAAGCACTTCATGTACAATCAATGACTTTGAAATAAAGTGACTGCTGTTATATAGGCAAATGCAGCAGCCATCTTGTACACACCAAGATCCCACAAGCAGCAATGAAGTAAATGCTCAGTTAAATTGTTTGAGGTTGAGGAAAGAATGTTGTCCAGGAGACCAGGGCCCTAAATTTCCTCATTGTCTTCAACGCTTCCATTGTTGTTATGCGTTATTGCGCCAAAAGATCGAGGAAATTTGCTTTTTGATGCATTAAACCACTTATGCACCATTATTGCACTAAATGTAGTGCAAATCTTATACCCATCAAAGCCCCTCGGGACTCATTTGCATAATGGCACTGTTCAAGTACACAGACGTTTCCTGGGTTTACGTCACTTCTGCGATCAGTGTAAAACTTGAGGGCTGCCGTCACTTTAATTGCCAGAGTTGAGAGCTCTTCTAGTACTTCAGACAAGTGTTTGTGAGGAGTTGGTGAGTGGAAGAGGACACCAATGTCTCTTACTGATTACAGACTTCCAAAGAACTTTTTTTAACCCCTTCCTTCAGAATTTTCGTCACTGACACCTGCTCTTCATTTTACTGTAGTGCTTTCCTTACTTCCTAGAAAAGATTTTGGGGATCCCCCAACTTCCCGCACTACCAAACCCACACTTAGATCGACTTTACACAAGGGATGACTTTCCCCATGGGAAAACCACTCTATGCCATCATAATAGAGGGGGAGTTGCAGGCCCGAGTTCTCGTGCCCAGGCCAGGAGAATCAGGCAGCTTGGCAGAGGACAGCAGCCCATCAGGTATTATTTACCCCAATGCGTGTGCAGGCCACACCGGTCCTACAAGGGCCTCTCTGAGGAACTGTGCATCCAATGGTTGTGCCTCTCCAAGGATGTCACTAACTTCATATCGAAGATTTGCAGACTCGCTCCACTGTCATGACTATTCTGTCTCTGGCAATTAAAGTCTCAGTTGTATCTTGCTATGTCTTTGATGTGGTGCCTTCCTGGCTGACCTGATTGTTTCTCTGCCGAGGTGTGACACAAAAGGCAGTCAGGAGGATTAAATGTAGTCGTCTGCCATTGTACGCCACACATGCATTGTTCTCTGTCTATATATGCTTTGTCGATTTGTATTCCTTTACTTCACCTGACGAAGGAGCAGCGCTCCGAAAGCTTGTGATTTCAAATAAAACTGTTGGACTATAACCTGGTGTTGTGCGACTTCTCACTTTTGGCAATTAAAGTGACAGCAGCCCTCAAGTTTTACAGCTTCACATCCTTCCAGGCTACCACAGGATATCTGTACAACATTAACTAGGGAACAGTCAGGGCCTGACTTGTGCAGGTGACCGACACCCTCTTTCATAGAGCAGCCAAATTCATCCACTTTGACATCAACCCCAGGCAGCTGAGGCACAGAGCCAGGACCTTCTACAGGACAGCTGGATTCCCCAGGGTGCAGGGTGCCACAATGTCATGCACATGGCAATGAAGGCACCAACTGAGCAGCCGTTGATATGTGTGAATAGGATGGGGTTCCATTCTCAGAACGACCACCTTACCTGTAATGCAAATCAAGTCATGTCTTCACTCACTGCTGAAAGGGACATCACAGGGCAGATTCTGCAGGACTTTTTGATTGACTGACTGACTGCTGTGGCAGCAGCTCATTGATTGATTGACTGACTGCTGTGGCAGCACCTCAGCCTTACCTTCTTCTACCTGATGACACCACAGCAGATCTCTTTGGCCCAGCAGTATCTTGCAAGGAATCCTCACCTATGTGAAGAAGTTGAACCTACTGAATGGTCTATTTTCTGACTTACTGCAATGTTCATAAATAACAAATCACGAGATAAGTGCCCAGTGTATTTCAAAGTAAAGAAGCTAAGGGGGTGGAAGGTTGTGTGTGTGAGGACAGGGCTGTCAGCTAAGGAGTGTGTGGAAATTGTGATAGGTGAGAGATGTTGGGGGAGGGCTGTCTATGTTAGAGTGGAATTAGGATTTCTGGGACCGTAAAAGGCAGTTGGTGTGTGTTATGGGAGTTGTAGGCACCCTTACCTAGAGTGTAGTGCGAAGGATTACTAGTGCAAGTGTTGTTTTAAGAGGGTGAAGAGTGTGGTAGTGCCCAGGGTGGGCAGGGAGGAAGGGAACGTGTTCTACCTTTGCCTGCTCTTGTGAAGTGTTTACATTTCTTTCTGTACTGTTGATCAGTCCAGTATGTGAGGAGTTGGTCAGTGCAAGTGCCAGCTTCCTGCAGGCAACGCGACTGGTGTTAGTATCTAGCTTGGTAATAGGAAGACTCAGGAGTGTGAGGCTCCTCTCTTGTACCTCTTGGAGGAGGGCTCGGAGGTCTTCAGCAAAGAAATCAGTTAGGCTTCTTCTACCTGCTGCCTGGCATGGTGCCCAGTTGGAACAGCTGGCACCTAAGTGGGCACGATGATGCCAATCTGGACTGATTTTTGTAGGTGAGAAGTGAGTTGGTGTAAATTGCCAGCAAAACCACTTGTCGGCTGTTTGCCTTGCTGTCGGACAGTGTTCTGCTGCCATTCAGAGTCTGTAGAATGCTTTTAAAGAGTTACAGTGTCGTCATTCAGAGGTTTATGGGAGGCGGGGGTTCAGAAACGTACATAGTTTCCACAGTCACGTTACACCAGAGACACTGCAAAAATACTTAAGTTAACTTACACCAGGAAACTTGTGTGTAACTCCCTCTGCTGGTTAATGACATAGCTCTCTGGCGTAATAATGGCGTGACTGACATCAAGGAAATTTGGGGCCCAGGAGAAGTCCCCAGATCTTCTTAAAATAGTGCCACGGGATCTATAACATCTACCATGAACATGCAGTCAAGACCATGCAAAGTGTCATCTAAAGGATAGCACTTCTAACGATGCAGTATTCCTTCAGTACTGCACAGGTTAACAGTATCAGCCTAAATCTTGGAGTGCACTTTGAACCCACAACTTTTTGATTCACTGAGTTAACTGACAGTATAGTCAGGGGGATAGATACTGTTCTCTGCAGCCGCGACTGGGAGTTCTGGAGGCTGTGTTGCCTGCCAGGGTTAAGGATATCTCCTCACGGCTGGAGAAGAATTTGGAGTGGGAGGGGAGGATCCAATTGTCATGGTCCATGTAGGAACCAACGACATAGGTAGAACAAGGAATGAGGTCCTGCTGGGAGAGTTTGAGGAACTAAGGTCCAAATTAAAATGCAGAACCTCAAAGGTAGTAATCTCTGGATTGTTACCTGAGCCACGCGCAAATTGGCATAGGGACAAACCGATCAGAGAGTTAAGTGCGTGGCTCAAAGAGTGGTGTGGGAGGAAGGGATTTTGATTCATGGGGCACTGGCACCAGTACTGGAAAAAGAGGGAGTTGTTCCGTTGGGACGGGCTCCACTTAAAGCGGGCTGGGACCAGTGTCCTGGCGAATCAAATAACTAGGGCTGCAGATAGGGCTTTAAACTAAAAAGGGGGGGGGAAGGGTCAGGTCAGGGGGAATTTAGAAATCTAAAGAGAAAAGTCAAGGCAATGGAGCAGTGTAGCAATTTGGGTAACGATAAGCAGAGTGTGACAGAGAGTTTAACAGTAATAGTGCATCAACGAATAAGGTGAAAGCAGGGAATAATGATAAAAAGTTAAAATTAACGGCGCTTTATCTGAATGCACAAATATTCATAACAAGGGATCTACAAGAAATGAAACCAGCCTAAAAATAAATGAAACTGGAAAGGAAAGCAGAGGGAAAACTAAACTAAGGGAGGACATAGGTGGCGAGGGAATAAATAGAGTTATAGAACAGGAGTGTAAAAAGATGGTTAAAATAAAGTGAGAGGAACTGCTATTAAAAATGAGTTAAACTGTCTGTACAGCAATGCACACAGTATCCATAATAAAAATGGGGAACTGGAGGCGAAAATGCATTGCAAGGAACCAGATATAGCAGGGATTACTGAGACATGGCTACAGAAAAATCAGGACTGGCAATTAAACATTACAGGGTACAACATATTTAGAAAAGATAGAGAGGGAAAAGGGGGAGGTGGAGTAGCTGTACTTATTAGAGATAACATAATGGCAGTAGAAAAAAGTGACACAGTTCTCAGTAAGACAGAAATAGAATCCATGTGGATAGAGATAAAAGATAATGAAAGATCAATCACACTAATAGGGGTAGTCTACAGACCACCTAATAGTTGAAGGGAGGTGGAGGAAGAAATATGCAAACACATTAGGGAAACATAGAAACAAAGAAAGATAGAAGCAGGAGTAGGTCATTCGGCCCTTCGAGCCTGCTCCGCCATTCAATATGATCATGGCTGATCCTCTATCTCAATACCATATCACCATTCTCTCCCCATACCCCTTGATACCTTTTGTGTCTAGAAATCTATCTATCTCCTTCTTAAATATATTCAGTGACTTGGCTTCCACAGCCTTCTGTGGTAGAGAATTCCACAGGTTCAACACCCTCTGAGCGAAGAAATTTCTCCTCATCTCAGTCCTAAATGTCCTACCCCTTATCCTGAGACTGTGACCCCTCGTTCTAGACCCCCAAGCCAGGGGAAACATCCACCCTGCATCCAGTCTGTCTAGCCCTGTCAGAATTTTATACGTTTCAATGAGATCGCCTCTCATTCTTCTAAACTCTAGTGAATACAGGCCTAGTCGACCCAATCTCTCCTCATATGACAGTCCTGCCATCCCAGGAATCAGTCTGGTGGAACCATCGCTGCACTCTCTCTGTGGCAAGTATATCCTTTCTTAGGTAAGGAGACCAAAACTGCACACAGTACTCCAGGTGTGGTCTCACCAAGGCCCTGTACAACTGTAGTAAGACATCCTTGCTCCTGTATTCAAATCCTCTTGCAATGAAGGCCAACATACCATTTGCCTTCCTAACTGCTTGCTGCACCTGCATGTTTGCTTTCAGTGACTGGTGTACAAGGACATCCAGGTCCCTTTGTACAATTATCACCATTTAAATAATACTCTACCTTTCTGTTTTACCTACCAAAGTGGATAACTTCACATTTATCCACGTTATACTGCATCTGCCATGTATTTGCCCACTCACTCAACTTGTCTAAATCGCCTTGAAGCCTCTTTGCATCCTCCTCACAACTCATAATCCCACCTAGTTTTGTGTCGTCTGCAAACTTGGAAATATTACATTTGGTTCCCTCATCCAAATCATTGATATATATTGTGAATAGCTGGGGCCCAAGCACTGATCTCTGCGGTACCCTACTAGTCACCGACTACCACCCCGAAAAAGACCCATTTATTCCTACTCTCTGTTTCCTGTCTGTTAACCAATTTTCAATCCATGCCAGTATATTACCCCCAATCCCATGTGCTTTAATTTTGCACACTAACCTCTTATGTGGGACTTTATCAAAGGCCTTCTGAAAATCCAAATACACCACATCCACTGGTTCTCCCTTATCTATTCTACCAGTTACATCCTCAAAAAACTCCAGTAGGTCAAACACAATTTCCCTTTCATAAATCCATGTTGACTTTGTCTAATCCCACTGATATTTTCTAAGTGTTCTGTTATCACATCCTTTATAATAGACTCTAGCATTTTCCCTACTACTGATGTTAATCTAACCGGTCTGTAGTTCCCTGTTTTCTCTCTCCCTCCTCTTTTAAATAGTGGGGTTACATTTGCCACCCTCCAATCTGCAGGAACTGTTCCATAATCTATAGAATTTTGGAAGATGACAACCAATGCATCCACTATTTCCATGGCTACCTCTTTTAATACTCTGGGATGCAGATTATCAGGCCCTGGGGACTTAACAGCTTTCAGTCCATTAATTTCTCCCGCACTATTTTTTTACTAATACTAATACTATTCTCAGCCCCTCAAAATTGACTTTTCTCCAATGAGTAAAGAACATCGAATAATAATCATGGGGGATTTCAATTACCCCAAAATTAATTGGCCAGAAGAGAAAGGTAAAGTGGATAAGGGAATGGAGTTCCTACAATGTGTACATGACTCCTTTCTAACCCAATATGTAAGAAGCCCGACAAGGGAGGATTTGCTACTGGATCTAGTAATGGGGAATGAACTAGAGCAGATAAGAAAGTAAAATTAGGGGAACATCTAGGCAATAGTGACCATAATCTAATACGCTTTAAGATAATAATTGAGAAGGACATAAGTATGACGAAGACCAGGGTAATAGATTGGAGAAAAGCCAATTTTGAGGGGCTGAGAATAGAACTTGGGAAAATAAAATGGACAACAATATTGGCAAATAATGATGTAGAACAGCAATGGGAAACATTTAACAGAGTCCAGGAAAAATATATTCCACTAAAAAACAAGATCAAGCAAAACACTAATGAAACAACATGGATGAATAAAGACATAAGGTTAAGGTAAGGAAAGAGGCATACACTAAGTACATGAACAGCAAGGGAGACTGAAAATATTAGGAGAGAAGTAAAAAAAACAAGTAGGAAGGCAAAGAGGAACTATGAAATTAAACTATCAAGGAACATAAAACAAAATAGTAAAATATTCTACAGGCACATAAATAAAAAAAGGAAAGTCGGGATGGGAATAGAGCCCTATGGGATGGTTAGGATAAAATCACAGGCAATGATAGTGAAATGGCAGATATATTAAACAATTACTTTGTTTCAGTATTTACCAGGGAGACAGATCAGGTGGACATGATACCGGAAGATTAGAAATGATATAACCGCATTTAAAATAAAAAGAGGAGAAATATTAAATAAACTAATTAAACTCAAAGAGGATAAAACCCCTGGTCCGGACGGATTACATCGACACATTTTAAAAGAATCTAGGGAAGAGATAGCAGAAGCACTATTGCACATATTTAATAATTCGTTAGAACAAAGTGTAGTGCCAGAGGACTGGCGGATAGCTAACGTAATACCGATATTTAAGAAGGGAGATAGAACATGTCGAGGAAACTATAGACCAGTCAGCTTAACATCGGTGGTAGGAAAATTAATGGAATCCCTACTAAAGGAGAAAATAGAAGAACATCTAGAAACCAAAAATGTAATAATGAATAGTCAGCATGGATATCAAAACGCAAAGTCTTGCTTTAAGTATGTAAAAAGAAAAAGATTAGTGAAGACAAATGTAGGTCCCTTACAGTGAGAAACGGGAGAATTTATAATGGGGATCAAGGAAATGCGGTGCAATTAAACAAATACTTTGGTTCTGTCTTCACGGAAGAGGACACAAATAACTTCCCAGAAATACGAGGGAACCAAGGGTCTGGTGAGAAGGAGGAATTAAAGGAAATTAGTATTAGTAAAAAAATAGTGCTGAAGAAATTAATGGGACTGAAAGCTGATAAATCCCCAGGGCCTGATAATCTGCATCCCAGAGTACTAAAAGAGGTAGCCATGGAAATAGTGGATGCATTGGTTGTCATCTTCCAAAATTCTATAGATTATGGAACAGTTCCTGCAGATTGGAGGGTGGCAAATGTAACCCCACTAATTAAAAAAGGAGGGAGAGAGAAAACCGGGAACCACAGACCGGTTAGCCTAACATCAGTAGTAGGGAAAATGCTAGAGTCTATTATAAAGGATGTGATAACAGGAAATTTAGAAAATATCAGTGGGATTAGACAAAGTCAACATGGATTTATGAAAGGAAAATCGTGTTTGACAAACCTACTGGAGTTTTTTGAGGATGTAACTGGTAGAATAGATAAGGGAGAACCAGTGGATGTGGTGTATTTGGATTTTCAGAAGGCCTTTGATAAAGTCCCACATAAGAGGTTAGTGTGCAAAATTAAAGCACATGGGATTGGGGGTAATATACTGGCACGGATTGAAAATTGGTTAACAGACAGGAAACAGAGAGTAGTAATAAATGGGTCTTTTTCGGGGTGGCAGGCGGTGACTAGTGGGGTACCGGAGGGATCAGTGCTTGGGCCCCAGCTATTCACAATATATATCAATGATTTGGATGAGGGAACCAAATATAATATTTCCAAGTTTGCTGATGACACAAAACTAGGTGGGATTGTGAGTTGTGAAGAGGATGCAAAGAGGCTTCAAGGTGATTTAGACAAGTTGAGTGAGTGGGCAAATACATGGCAGATGCAGTATAACGTGGATAAATGTGAAGTTATCCACTTTGGTAGGTAAAATAGAAAGGTAGAGTATTATTTAAATGGTGATAGATTGGGAAATGCTGATGTATAAAGGGACCTGGGTGTCCTTGTACACCAGTCACTGAAAGCAAACATGTAGGTGCAGCAAGCAGTTAGGAAGGCAAATGGTATGTTGGCCTTCATTGCAAGAGGATTTGAGTACAGGAGCAAGGATGTCTTGCTACAGTTGTACAGGGCCTTGGTGAAACCACACCTGGAGTAGTGTGTGCAGTTTTGGTCTCCTTACCTAAGAAAGGATATACTTGCCATAGAGGGAGTGCAGCGAAGGTTCACCAGACTGATTCCTGGGATGGCAGGACTGTCGTATGAGGAGAGATTGGGTCGACTAGGCCTGTATTCACCAGAGTTTAGAAGAATGAGAGGGGATCTCATTGAAACGTATAAAATTCTGACAGGGCTAGTCAGACTGGATGCAGGGTGGATGTTTCCCCTGGCTGGGGGGGTCTAGAACGAGGGGTCACAGTCTCAGGATACAGGGTAGGACATTTAGGACTGAGATGAGGTGAAATTTCTTCACTCAGAGGGTGGTGAACCTATGGAATTCTCTACCACAGAAGGCTGTGGAGGCCAAGTCACTGAATATATTTAAAAAGGAGATAGATAGATTTCTAGACACAAAGGGCATCAAGGGGTATGGGGAGAGAGCGGGAATATGGTATTGAGATAGAGGATCAGCCATGATCATATTGAATGGCGGAGCAGGTGGAATTGCCTACTCCTGCTTCTATCTTTCTTTGTTTCTATGACCAACCTCAATGAATTCTTTGAAGAGGTAACAGAGGGTGTAGACAAGGGCAATTTAGTAGATGTAATTTATCTAGATTTCCAAAAGGCCTTTGATAAGGTACCCCATAATAGACTAATGAATAAGGTCAGAGATTGTGGAGTCAGGGGACAAGTTGCAGAATGGATAGCTAGCTGGCTTCAAGACAGAAAGCAAAGAGTAGGGGTAAAGGGTAATTATTCAGATTGGCAGAAGGTGGAAAGTGGGGTTCAACAAAGATCAGTGCTGGGACCAATGTTGTTCACAATTTACATTAACGATTTAGACTTTGGAATCAAAAACAAAATTTCTAAATTTGCAGATGACACCAAATTGGAGGGCATAGTCAGTAAGACATTAATAAACCTGCAGAATGGGCATATAATTGGCAAATGTATTTCAGCACAGATAAATGTACGGTATTACATTTTGGGATGAAAAATAAGGAGGTCACATATTACTTGGAAAATAAGAATCTAAATGGGGTAGAAGAGCAAAGGGGTCTCAGAGTGCAAATGCACAGATCACTAAAAGTAGCGACGTAGGTTAATAAGGCTATAAAAAAAGCAAACCAATAATAGAGGGATAGAATTGAAAAGTAGATAAGTTATGCTAAAATTGTATCGAACCTTGGTTAGACCACACTTGGAGTACTGTGTATAATTCTGGTCGCCATATTATAAAAAGGATATAGAGGCACTGGAGAGGGTGCAAAAAAGATTTACAAGGATGATACTAGAAATGCGAGGTTATACCTATCAGGAAAAGATGAATAGGCTGGGTCTCTTTTCTCTTGAAAAGAGAAGGCTGAGGGGTGAACTAGTAGAGGTCTTTAAAATTATGAAAGGTTTTGATAGAGTAGACACAGATAGAATGTTTCTACTTGTGAGGAAGAGCAAAACTAAAGGCCATCAATATAAGATAGTCACCAAGAAATCAAGTAGGGAATTCAGAAGAAACTTCTTTACCCAGAGAGTAGCGAGAATGTGAAATTCGCTACCACAGGGAGTGGTTGAAGTGAATAGTATAGACGCATTTAAGGGGAGGCTAGATAAGCATATGAGGGAGAAGGAAATAGAGGGTTCTGCTGATAGAGTTAGATGAGGAAAGATGGGAGGAGGCTCGAGTGGAGCATAAAAGCCGGCATGGACTGGTTGGACCGAATGGCCTGTTTCTGTGCCATATATCCTATGTAATCGTGACACAGACACAGACTAATTTATCAGTACAAAGTACTCTCAGAAAAAGGGTTGATTCCATTCATTGCGAGGACCTTTTGTGATAGTTCACTATGTGAGAAGCCAATTGGTCAATGAGCAATCCAGTCCTTAACCTCTAAGGTAGTCTCCAAACAATTGAGCTCACTATGATTTTTCTGAATAAACAAATTATTTCGAATCACAAACACAAACACATTTATAGAAAAGACAAGACCTGTCTGTAAAAAGAATTTGAGAAATTACAATGGGGGGGATTTTAACAACCAGACAGTTTCAGCTAGTTTCCTGCCTGCCCGATGCAGTATGAGGCCATGACAAATTTAACCGCTAGGCCTCATTAACATGCCACCGGTTCGCTTCTCACTCATCGTGGGCGAGAAGCAACTGCTGGCCTTCAAGAAAATCAGACAGCTCTTGCCAGCCCAATGGCACTTCGGTAAGTATGGGGAAGGGGGTTCCAGCAGCAGCAGCAGCGGCGGCAGTGCGGACCTGGGAGGAGCGGCGAGGCGACGGTATAAAGTGAGCCTGAGGCACAGGTAGGCCCCACAGTCGCAGCAGCAGCGGCGGCAGTGAGGACCTGGGAGGAGCGGCGAGGCGGCGGGGATACCAACTCAGCACCGGCAGAATTTTCAAAGAGTGACGTCAGAAGTCAAAAGTGACGTCGGCACAAGGGGAGGGAGCTGATTGGTGAGTATCTGGTAAGTGTTTATACTTGGCTTTCTTAAAGTTTTAAGTTTATTCCAGCTAGGTTAATAAATAGTCTGTTAATTAGAGGTATGGCAGGGCAGCTCACACCCGTGGAATGCACATCCTGTACCATGTGGGAAGTCCTGGACACCTCCCGTGGTCTGGACGACCACATGCGCGTGAAGTGTCGCCAGCTACAGCAGCTCGAGCACCGGGTTACGGAGCTTGAGCGGCGGCTGCAGTCACTGCTGTGCATCCGCGAGGCTGAGAGCTACGTGGATAGCATGTTTCGGGAGGTGGTCACCCCGCAGCTTAAGAGTATGCCGGCAGAGAGGGAATGGGTGACCGCCAGACAGAAGAGGAGGACCAGGCAGGTAGTGTAGGTGTCCCCTGAGCCCATCTTGCTCACCAAACAGTATTCGGTGCTGAGTACTGGTGAGGACGATGGTTCCTCTGGGGATTGCAGCCAGAGCCAAGGCTCAGCTGCACAGGGCGGGAGGAAGAGGAGAGGGAGAGCAATAGTGATAGGGGATTCAATAGTTAGGGGAGCAGACAGGCATTTCTGCGGCCGCAGACGTGTCTCCAGGATGGTATGTTGCCTCCCTAGTTCCAGGGTCAAGGATGTCACTGAACGGCTGCAGGGCATTCTGAGGGGGAAGGGTGAATAGCCAGAGATCGTGGTCCATATCAGTACCAACAACAGAGGTAGAAAGAGGGATGAGGTCCTGCAGGCAGAGTTTAGGGAGCTCGGAAAGAGGTTAAAAAGCAGGACCTCAAAGGTGGTAATCTCCGGATTACCACCAGTGTCACGTGCTAGTGAGTACAGAAATAGGAAGATAGCGCAGATGAATGCGTGGCTGTAGGTGTAGGAGGGAGGGCTTTAGATTCCTGAGGAATTGGAACCGTTTCTGGGGGAGGTGGGACCGCTACAAGCCAGACGGGTTGCACCTCAACGGGAACGGGACCAATATCCTCGCGGGAGGGTTTGCTAGTGCTGTTGGGGAGGGTCTAAACTAGCTTGGCAGGGGGATGGGAACCTAAGAATAGAGTCAGTAGGGAGGGAAGAAAAACTGGAATTGGAAAACAAAAACGTAGAAAGTAAATTGGAAGGACAGAGGAATCAAGGGCTAGATAATAGTCAACAAGGAGGTTTGCTTGTACTAAATGGTATATACTTCAATTCAAGGAGTATAACGAACAAGGCAGATGAGCTGAGGGCACAGGTAGATACTTGGGACTATGATATTATAGCTATTACAGAGACGTGGCTGAAAGAGGGGCAGGTATGGCAGCTCAACATTCTAGTTACAGGATTTTCAGACGGGATAGAGAGGGAGGTAAAAAGGGAGGGGGGGTCGCGGTATTGATTAAAGAAACTATTACAGCTGTGAGGAGGGATGATATGTTGGAGGGATCATCAAACGAGGCCATATGGGTCGAATTGAAAAACAAAAAAGGGATGATCACACTGCTACAGACCCCCAAACAGTGAGAGGGAGATAGAAGAGCAAATATGTAGACAAATTTCTGAGAAGTGCAAAAACTATAGGGCAGTAATAGTAGGGGATTTCAACTACCCCAATATTAACTGGGATAAAATTAGTGTGAAGGGTATAGAGGGTGTGGAATTCCTGAAATGCATCCAGGAGAACTTTTTTAGCCAGTATGTAGCAAGCCCAACAAGGGAGGGGGCGGTTCTGGACTTAGTTTTAGGGAATAAAGCTGGGCAGGTAGAAGGCGTATCAGTGGGGGAGCATTTTGGTGCTAGTGACCATAATTCAGTTAGAATAAGGTAGTTATGGAAAAGGACAAGGATAGACCAGGAATAAAAATTCTAAATTGGGGAAAAGCAAATTTTGCTAAGCTCAGAGGGGATTTAGCCATAGTGCACTGGAAACAACTACTTGAAGGTAAATCGGTGTCAGAGCAGTGAGAGACATTCAAAGAGGAGATCCGGAGGCTTCAGACCAAATATGTGCACTTAAAGAAAAAAGGTAGAACTAACAAATCTAGAGCCCCCTGGATGTCTAGGGACATACAGGGTAGGATAAAGAAAAAAAGGGAGGCGTATGACAGATACCGAGGGCTAAGTACTCTGGAATCTTTAGAGGAGTACAGAAGTGCAGGGGTGCAATTAAAAAGGATATTAGGAAAGCAAAGAGAGAGCATGAAAAATTCTTGGCAAGTAAAATCAAGGAAAACCCAAAGATGTTTTATAAATATATTAAGAGTAAGAGGATAACTAAAGAAAGGGTAGGGCCTATTAGAGATCATGAGGGTAATATGTGTGTGGAGGCGGGAGACGTCGGTAGGGTTCTTAATAAATACTTTGCGTCTGTTTTCACAAAGGAGAGGGGCGAAGCAGACATTGCTATCAGGGAGGAGGAGTGTGAAATATTAGATGAAATAAACATAGTGAGAGAGGAAGTATTAAGGGGTTTAGCAGCTTTAAAAGTGGATAAATCCCCAGGCCCGGATGAAATGTATCCCAGGCTGTTAAGCAAAGCAAAAGAGGAAATAGCAGAGGCCCTGACCATCATTTTCCAATCCTCTCTGGCTTCAGGTGTGGTGCCGGAGGACTGGAGGACTGTTAATGTGGTACCCTTGTTTAAAAAGGGAGAAAAGGATAGACCGAGTAATTACAGGCCAGTCAGCCTAACCTCGGTGATGGGAAAATTATTGGAAAGAATTCTGAAGGACAGGATAAATCTTCATTTAGAAAGACACGGTTTAATCAAGGATAGTCAGTACAGATTTGTTAAGGGAAGGTCGTGTCTGACAAACTTGATTGAATTTTTTGAGGAGGTAACAAGGAGGGTAGATGAGAGTAGTGCATTTGATGTAGTGTATATGGACTTTAGCAAGGCTTTTGATAAGGTTCCACATGGCAGACTGGTCACAAAGTTAAAAGCCCATGGGCTCCTGGGCAAAGTGTCAAGTTGGATTCAAAACTGGCTCGGAGGCAGGAAGCAGAGGGTAATGGTTGATGGGTGTTTTTGTGACTGGAACGCTGTTTCCAGTGGGGTTCCGCAGGGCTCAGTACTAGGTCCCTTGCTTTTTGTGGTATATATCAATGATCTAGACTTGAATATAGGGGGTATGATTAAGAAGTTTGCAGATGATACTAAAATCGGCTGTGTGGTTGATACTGAAGAAGGAAGCTGTAGACTGCAGGAAGATATCAATAAATTGGTTAGGTGGCCAGAACAGTGGCAAATGGAATTCAATCCAGAGAAGTGTGAGGTAATGCATTTGGGGAGGGCTAACAAGGAAAGGGAATACACATTAAATGGTAGGACACTTGAGTAGTGTAGAGGAACAAAGGGACCTTGGAGTGCATGTCCACAGATCCCTGAAGGTAGCAGGCCAGGTAGATAAGGTGGTTAGTAAGGCATACGGAATGCTTGCCTTTATTAGCCGTGGCATAGAATACAAGAGCAGGGGGGTTATGCTTCAACTGTATAAAACACTAGTTAGGCCTCAGCTAGAGTACTGCATGCAGTTCTGGTCACCACATTACAGGAAAGATGTGATTACACTAGAGAGGGTACAGAGGAGATTTACAAGGATGTTGCCGGGAGTAGAGAATCGTAGCTATGAGGAAAGACTGGATAGGCTGGGTTTGTTTTCCGTGGAACAGAGGAGGCTGAGGGGAGACCTTATTGAGGTGTATAAAATTATAAGGGGCTTCGGTAAAGTGGATAGAAAGGACCTATTTCCCTTAGCAGAGGGGTCAAAAACCAGGGGGCACAGATTTAAAGTAATTGGTGGAAGTTTTAGAGGGGATTTGAGGGGAAATTTCTTCACCCAGAGGGTTGTGGGGGTCTGGAACTCACTGCCTGAAAGGGTGGTCGAGGCAGGGACCCTAACCACATTAAAAAGTACTTGGATGTGCACTTGGGATGCTGTAACCTGCAGGGCTATGGACCAAGAGCTGGGAAGTGGGATTAGGCTGGATAGCTCTTTGTGGCCGGTGCGGACACGATGGGCCAAAATGGCCTCCTTCCGTGCTGTAACTTTCTATGATTCTATGGGACGGTGGTCTTGAAGTAGGGAAGGTGGAAAATCTGGTGCAAGGAAGGCCTAAACGTACCTTGTGGAGCCCAGAGGAGAACTTTTGCTCCTCCTTGCCCCACAAAGGAAAGTACAAACCTTACCTGCAGGGCCTCTTCAGTTTTCTGATCCTCTTCACGCTAACTTTCACCTGGCAGGGAAACTGCTCAGGGTGAAGTTAAAATCGCTGTCGGGGACACATGATGTCATTTGACCCCAATAAGCATATGTGGATTAGGATCCTGCTGGCTTTGCGTGGGCAGCTTAGCCGCCTGTCCGGAAGTGTCCATTAAAATTAGACACAGTGGGATCCAGATGGCTTTCCGGCAGGTATGTAACCCGGGGCATTTTAACTGCCCACCCACCCAGTTTCTGCCAGGCGGATAGAGTTAAAATCCCCCCCACCTCCCCATGACATTGCAAATCATTAAAGTAAAACTTGAAAGCATTATCCAGTCACATTAAAACCCTTAAGTATGCAAAACCTCAGACACAGTCACAGATATCTCTTATTTTTAGGAATGTGCAATCAAATTCACTTTTCAATTGGGCTTTTGGCACTACACTTTGTAGGGTGAAGTTCATATTCCCAAAGATAAAGCAGAGGGGCCAGACTAGGGCAAACTTTTACCCAATACTTTGCTCAAGTGCCAACTACATGGAATTTTCAACTGTTGGCACATTTTAAATAGTCAAATTTATTCAAGCAAGTTCCCAGCCCATATTGGGCCTGAAGCTTGGAGCTCACCAGAGAAACAGGTAGAAAAAAAGCCCTTATGGGGTTGGTTACATTTAAAGGGAGGCAGCCAGGTAGGTGCCTGCATATAAGCTTGAAAATTTTGTTGCCCTTTAGAATGGCTGTAAATATTTTGAATGCATATTTCAGTATTTCTAAAGGCTGTTTAGGCCAAAATAAAAGTATCTAACAGGCTCAACAGTTGTAGATGTTGTTTGTGTGGCAGTATGTCTGCTTGTGTGAGAGTGTAATCGATAAATGAAACCATGCAGTAGCCTCAAGACCTGAGAACAGATGCTGAAGAAAGTGACACACACGAAGGAAACTTTGTAAGTCTACCAAATGGTTTCATTGAAAGATACGTGGCCCACATATGGATGCTACAAAGTTTTCCAGGCTACCTGTTGCACAGTTACTACTGGCCCACGTGAAGCTCTCACATAACCTTACAGATTGCTGGCCATGCACATCCATGACGCACATATCTGAAAATACTCATATCTTCAAAAGGATTCATGTTTAAAAGCACTGTAACACAATCTAGCTGCATTAAGCATAATCACCTGACAGTACCCAGGACGGGCGATAACGTCAACACATGTCTGCCACTGTACAATTGCTCCTTCAACTAATCTCATAACAAAACTACTTCTCTGCTTAAATGGAAAGATGACAACTAATACCAGGCAACAGACACAAACAGGAAAACTCAGAAATTGCAAACTCTTGACTCCTTTGGAGGTGGCCACCTTGGAGAACCTTGCCTATAAAAGCTTCGAGAAGGCAAGAGAATGTGAAGCAACAGTCCTCCCCAAAATGCAGACTAGAGCCATCCAGATTTTATGTCCTGCTTCCCCACTCCTTCTCACTCATTCCCACACAGACATACATACAGGCACACAAACAACACATACAGCTAGTATTTTGTCATGGTAGCTCTATTAGAAGGTGTTTCTTGGAGACATCATTGTAACATTAGTCACTTTAGGAACAGCAACCTGCTCGCACTGCCAATGGGTCAGGTCAAGACAGAAACACCCTGCAACAGTCAGTTGTTTCATACATCTGTGGACATTATATTGGTGATGATGCCTATGCTAGACCAGAAGAAGGCAAAGCCAAAAATATTGCATGTACTGTTAACCTTGCTTGCCACTGTCAGTATGAACCCTACAGTACCGGTTGACTGCAGATGCCCTTGCAGCAGATGGCACCATTCTGTACCTGGCTCCCTACTGACCCAGCACATGTGAAGCCAATCCCCCACTGCCAGTCCCCACCACATATAGCGTCATTGTGTTAACACGATTTACCCGCTATTAGTGCTGGACGGTAAAACTAATCATCATCTGCTGTGAACCCTGCAGGCTCTACTGGTCACTGAAATAGAGACTGGTGTCGGATGTGGCCTCCAGTCCATTCCTGTACTGACCTAGAGAAACGGCAACAGAAAATGCGAGTCTGCCAGCAAAGAGGGAATTGTGGGAGAGACACACAGCAGCACCGACGCTTCCAACAGTCCTCATCAGGGATAAAATCTGAATACCATACATGGTATTAGCGAGGTGTGAAGACTGCCCAAAATAGCCGACGCGCTTAATATGTTATAAGTAGCACCTCTGTAATTGACTCTAATGGTTACTGGCAAATGGTTTGCGCCATTTGGCCGATATAGGCAGCTGCCCGTGATAAGCGTGGATGGTATAAGTGGTGGGACTGTATTATGTAATTGAGCAGAGCAAAGCAGGTAAAGCAGATTGACTTTTTAGTCAATCTGCTCAACATGCTGGTGCAAAGCTGGCAACCCTCCTCGCATATTGCTATCTGGAGCTTTCTTGGGTCCTCTGAAGGCTTTCTCACTGGTATTCTTGGGTCAGCATCCATTTCTGTGTGTACTGCCCTCTTGAGCATCCTTTAATGGATTGGCTCTCCTAAAGCTCAGCAGCTAATTGTTCATAAATCTGCAAATAGAAATGGAACCACATTTAATAAAATGATCGTGCAAATCTATAATGGACATTGACATGACAATATTGCTGTGTTTTCTCTACTGTTCATATTTTGCTTCTATTGCCCTTATATTGCACAGAATTACTGTCACATTGCAGATATTGCACAATTTGTTTCATACTTATAATCTAGTCAATTAAAGTTATTGCCTCAGATTGTAGTGGAGATGAGAATGATTATTGATATATTAATTTTAAAATCTAAGGCATTAGCTGTAATATTTTTCCTTTTGTTAAAAAGACATTTTCCAATTTTTTTCTTCAGAATTGTTCTTCCCCTCTATGCCAATCTATTGATCCCAGTTGATAGTTGGTTCTACAGTATATTGGCTGTTCATTCTCTTGGCTGTAATTTTTCTCAAATATTTAGTCATGTGACACACTTTCATCCCATAGGTCCTTATTGCATTAATTTATCATGGGTATCTTTTTTTCTCCGTGTATATATTGTACTTGCATTCATGAATAATGTGTGCATTCAGGAATATTGAACGAAAATAATTTGATGTAAAGAGGGTTTGTTGCACATACTGCAGTACACAACACTGTAGAGGAAATTCATCGTGCTTCCATACACATCAAAACGATATACACACTTCTTCTTACCGACATATATTCTAAATGATTTTTAAAAAAATGCAATTTCCATTATACTGACTTTTTCTTTTTCCAGTGTAGACTAATGTCTGGTCCGAATACGACTTTGAATTCCAGTCCAGTACACCATGTGCCTAACGTTTATATAGCCCACCCCAAGAATTGGCTAAACTGCTGTTTTCTCCACCAGCATTAACCATTTACCTCTGTCTTCAACTTGTGTCAAAATTCAAGAACTGACTTTAATGCTGCCCAAATGCAACTTAACATCTCGGTGGCTATTGTCCGCCTACTACAAGTCAGCAGCAAAACTTACTGCCAGGCAGGAAATCTCCCCTTTCTGTGAGATGCAGGCAGAAATCTGCTTGAAACCATTCGCAAAATGAATTCACAGTTTAAATTTAAAATGATCTCACCCTGGAATGGTTTACATTTGAACAGAGCAGAATAGAAAAAAAATCTGGTGCAATAGATAGAATTTCATTGACTATCGTGATAGAACGTTGTTCATGCTGCTCCAACTAGTGCAAATTTGCTTTGTAGATAATTCTGAGTGCTTCAGGTACAGTGTATATAAAAAAATCAATTTTCTTACATAAATCATTGCACTTGGAAAAATGACAGGGAATAAAGAGAATATTTTACTTATTTCATCCAAATGTTGAATTTCATCAAGTTAACTCACAATCTCTAAAAAATAATCATACTGCACAAGGACAGTATACAGGAATAGGAAATATGTGCTTATTTTCAACATATGTATAGTGTGCAGTCAGATTAACACTCATAGGCACATTCAGCAATTTTGATAAGTTTTGCAATAATATGAAATGAAGATTAATGTATGAAATAATCTGAATATTACAGAAAATGTTGTCAGCCTGTTGTAGAAATAATAGCCCAGTGATATTTGTGGGACAGCTCTATGTAGATATGTGGCTGGCAATAATATGAAAACAGATTTTTTTTGCATACCCTCTGTATTTAGAATGTGTCTTCTGATAAGATAATAATTCCATAGTGTGCTTTTGTTCATGATACTGATACACACTTAACAGACTGTCTTTCATCATATTATAAGTTTTGTTCTCCTCAAATGTGGCTGTGACTTTAAATATTTATCCAACTTTTTTGCTAGTGATTAGATATCGAAGCAAGAAGTTAATTTTAATTGCAAACTTGACCTTTAGTGTAGTGAGGCTTATCTTTTTTACATGCTCCTCTTTACCATGCCATGACACAATCGCAGTAAAATCCTATCTAGTGCATTGAATCCTAAATATTTGCTAAGCAGCTATAATCTACCTGCCACATCAGAGTTGTAAATGAGGGTTCATGCATTGCAGAAAGTAGCCATCCATTCCAGTGTTTACTTTACATAGATAAGGCAAGAGTCAGTCCCTGTTATTGTAAATATACATGGGCAAACTTGGTTCTGCCTCACTGGGAGTTCACATGTATTTTTAACTCCTTTCAGTTGTTAATGTATTCCTCAAATGAGATGCATCACCTTGAAGAATGACTTCTTGCCCCTTGGGAATGAGCCAAACAAGTATTTCATTCACTATGATAATCAGTTCTACCTCCAGCAATATATGGAACCTAAATTTAATAGGCACCAGTGATTAGGTTTTAAGTTGTAGAATCACCGTTGTCCATTGCAGGAAAAAAGAAAGGACTGAGAACATGCCCTAAGATTCGTTCAGAAGAAAATTGTGGTGTTTTTGATTATCTATATAAGTCTCAACTTTTGCTCTTAATCTAAATCTAAATTCAGCAAAAATTAACAACTGTATTTGATAGCAAAGAAATGTTTTGGTATGATTCTGTACTAATTTATTTGAAAATTATTTTCATAGCAGATTGACAAGGAGTGTCTGTAATTATTGTGTACAGTAATTTATATGTAATTTAGTCTTTTGAATTCTTGGACTGATAAGAATAAATAAATTCTTATATTTTTATTAAAATAAAAGTAACAAAGAAGACAATCATGTAGAAAAGTAACAAATTATCTCTTAAATCACAAAAGCAGCATATAGACAGTAAATTATATGGTGGTTCCACATTCCTGGCAAAGCAAGTAGAAATAAATGAAGAAAGATGCTTCTGACAGATCAAGAATGATGCAAGCAGGCTAAAGTTGCAAATGATATGTCAAATGGTTCTGTCAGATGGGATCGTGGGATTTGTGCTCACTGCAGACTTGGATTTGACTACTGTGCCTTGTCTGTTTGGATATCATGAAGACCCGCAGTTTCCAGATGCATACAGCGTCAAATTCCATCTGCCTTATGGCTTCCTAACACTAACTAAGATGGAAAATAAAGCCGTTGAAATCTTCAAAAATAGATTGCAGCAGCGGTTGACAGTGTAGCTTTGGACTTTAAAAGGGAAATTGTTTACAATATTAATCTACTAGATAATGAAGATCAAGAAAGGCCAAATAAGCATATATGGCTTTTGTTTTTAACCACAAGCATAGATTATTCTGGCCACTATGTTAACTTCTATATATATATATATATATACATATAGGGGGGAAAATTTGGTACCTTAGCACCTCCTGTTAGCACCAGCTGATGGCGCTAACGGGGCGCTAGAGCATTATCGCCAGGGTGAGGCGAATCCAATGCCGCACGCCAAATCCCACCCCCCCCCCGCCACCACAGCACCGCCACTAACAGTTATTGCCGGAAGCCTCAACGCTAGGTGGATCGTGACGTCAGTGAGTGTGCAAAACTCACTGAATGCCCAATCTGCAAAATTGATTGTCACCACCTAACTTAGCGCCTGGAAGAAACAACAACAGGGAGAGCTGGCGTGAAGCAGCAGGAAGCCGGCTCCAGGGATGTTATTTAAAGGGATCATCAGTAATGAGTCGCAGCTGTAGGTTAGTAGAGTTTCAGTGCGTTCTTGTCAGTTTCACATACTGCAAGTCTCATTCCATAATTTCAACGTTATTTAATATCAGGAGTGTTCTGGCAACTAAAAAGTAGTTACATTTATTCTTTAAAAAAATCAAACTGCTACACTTGGCTACATTAATGGGGGCTCTACTGGCAGTTGACCTCTCCCTCCAGGTTATACGGCAGGGGGAGTGGAGGCAGCGAGAAAGACTGGAACATGTGGCCAGAATCAGGAGGAGGGCCATCAGGGCTCTCAACAGGAGGCCTTACCCTCCAAACGTATTCCGAGAGCACTTCTCCTACCTCCAATTAAGCGAGGAGCAGTGTATTAGAAGGCTCCACTTCACCAAGGAGGTGGTCACAGAACTCTGCCACCTCCTGCAACCAGACCTCCAGCCTCAGATTAGGGCAACCACGGCTCTCTCAGTGGCAGTAAAGGTCACCGTCACCCTCAATTTCTTCGCCAGCGGATCCTTCCCGTCTGCAACAGGAGACATAGCTAACATCTTGCAGTTCGCCGTCCATCGCTGCATCCGGGAGATCACAGAGGCTCTCTACAGTGGGAGAAGGGATTACATTTTATTCCTCATCACCAGAGAGAAGCAGGACGAGTGTGAATGTGGCTTTGCCAGTATAGCGGGATTCCCCATAGTGCAGGGCATGATTGACTGCACCCACGTGGCTTTGCGGGCACCGCATAACAATCCTGAGATCTTCTGTAACCGCAAAGGCTACCACTCACTTAATGTGCAGTTGGTGTGCGACCACAGACAGCTAATCCTCAATGTGAATGCCTGCTATCCTGGCAGCAGCCATGATGCCTTCATCCTGCACCAGACTGGTGTCAGACAGGTCGAGCGTCAGGAATAATATCAGTTACAAAATGAATTTATTTAGGATATTAGTTACATCTTTCACAGAAAGACAAAATTTGAATCAGTTTTCCCTCAATCACACAGTAACAAGGCTCCATGATTAATTGAGAAGATTAATGTCTTTCTCCAGACGTAAGAATAAGAACATAAGAATTAGGAACATGAATAGGCCATATGGCCCCTCGAGCCTACTCCGCCATTCAATAAGATCATGGATGATCTTCTACCTCAACTCCACTTTCCTGCCCTATCCCCATATCCCTTGATATGGTGAAATATTGATAAAAGGAATGATGGTGCAAGGCAAAAGGAGATGGTTCTAGAATCTAGGGAATTTTGGAAGATCACAAACAATGTATCCACTATCTCTGCAGCCATCTCTTTTAGAACCCTAGGATGTAGGCCATCAGGTCATGGGGATTTGTCGGCTTTTAGTCCCTTTAATTTTTCAAGTACTTCTTCTCTACTGATCTTAATTGCTTTAAGTTCCTCACTCTCATTAGTCCATTGGTTCCCCATTATTTTTGGTATGCTTTTTGTGTCTTCTACTGTGAAGACAGATACAAAATATTTTTTAAAGTCTCTGCAATTTCCTTATTTCCCATTATAATTTCTCCTGTCTCAGCTTCTAACGGACCAACGCTTACTTTTGCTACTCTTTTCCTTCTTACATACTGTTGAAGCTCTTAAAATCTGTTTCTTTATTTTTATAGACACTGGCCATGTGTTTCAATAATGCCATATGTGGATTGTGATTCCGATTGATTGTAAAGTATATTATTTTTCTATTCTTGGAGTTTTGATTATAAGTAAACAAGTCACACATATCTGCAGCACTAGTGTAAAAGTTAAGACTATAGCTGTGCAAATTACTTTAACGCCCAGCTTATAATGCAACCAAGTTGAATGTTACTGCTGGATGATTAAGTGACTTCTTCATTTACCCTCCTTTATTATGGCAGGTGTTGGAAGGGGGATTAAATGGTTTCAATATCTGGGAAATGATTTAATGAAACTTATATAAACTTGGTGACATAATTTAAGTCAAACTTGATGACTGTTACATTTCCTGGAATTTCGTAGTAGAAAATAATGGCCCGAAAATTAGACCTAATACGCGAGAGTACGCACTGTGTACTCTCGCGTTTTAGGTCTCCAATTGCCGGTTTCCAGCATGCACTGCGCATGCGCGGGAAACCGGCACTTCGTGAATTCAAAAGGGGGCGGTTCCTAGGTGAACCGCGTGCGCGCTACAGGCTGTGCGCACGCAGTGCACTTAGTGCTTTGAACGCGCAGGTAAGCATGTTAGATTTTTACACATAAAGAAAGGAGGCGTAAGACCCTCTTTTAACAAGGTAAGTAGTTAATTAAGTATTATTTTAAAAAATTTTCAACAGATTTATCTTTTTTAGAGACTTTAAAGAAAGGTAAGTTTATTTTTATAACTATTAAAAAGATTTTAAATTTTTTCAAAAATTTAATTTTTTGTTTAAAGTGGTTAATTTATTTAACTATACTTATTTTATTAATGTGATGGCTTTTTAAAAAAATTAATTGAGGTTTAGCTGTTCTTTTGGGGGGGTCTTCCTGTCAAAACTATGAATGAAAGATGGTGTGCTGCCATTGGCTCTAACTGAATCACGTGATCCCAGAGCTCGCACGAACTAATTGCGTCTCTGGGTCACGCAAGCACTGCACAGCTGCAGCCTTGAAACTAAAGTTCGTGTGGGCCCGGAGGAAAAAGGTAGGCGCGGAGTGAGATATCGCGGGGAAGCCTTACCCCCGCGTGAACACTCAGGGGGAGAAATTCAGTATCGCCCCATTTGGGGCGCAATTATCGGCAGGGCGCAAAGATTAGCGCCTGGCGCTAATTATCGCCACCAACTGCAAACTTGACTTTTATCGCCCCTGGAGGTGATTGCAGCGCTATATCAGGCGCTTCACACCTGTCTTAAGGAGCAAGGCGCTACCTCAGAGCGCTGGCGAAGCTCATGTAATGTCAGTCAGCAATGGAACACACACACAATGGCACGGGCCAGTTCTTAAAGGGGATGGTTAATCTTGCTTTCCATCCACATCCTGCTCATTGCAGCCTTGAATCTTGGCCTGGAGAGACTTGCACATCAAATGTGCTGGAAAGAACAATGGAGAGTACCAGGCAAAGAGCTCAGAGTGCAGCCCCCACAATCTCTGCTAAATCGATACAAGGAATGGCAAATCAAAATGAACCTGCAAAGTGCTGCTCAGTACCCAAAACTACTTCACACAACGTTGAATCTCTCCAGAAGTCTCTCCCTCTCTCTCTCAGAATGCGTAGTTCAAAAATGGCACCAACAATAAAAGGCAGGAAGTGGTCACCTTTAAATAGCGCTCCCCCTTTCCCTTCATGACTGCAGCACGCTCCCCTCAACCTGTCGTTGCTAGCGTCAGGCGATAAGGCAGGGGGCGCCACTCAATATCCGCTCCGGGGCGATACCGGGGCGTTGTGCACTCGAGTGACGTCATGATCTGCTGGCGCAGGAGATCGTGGCGGTAGTGTTTAGCGCCACCGCAAAATGTCTAGTTAATTTCGCGAGCGGCGCAAACTTCGCCGCGCCTGGGCGCTAGATGCTTTGCGCCCCATTAGCGCCCTCTTAAGGCGCTAACGGGAGGCGCAACCAACTGAATTTTTCCCCCTCAGTGTTTAATTTCTGGGCCAATAAGACATTTTCACTACATGGTGCATCAACTTAGTATTAATGAATGAACAATCTGTAAGAACTATAGTGAATAACAAAATAATAATCAACATCAAATTATGTAACCTTGCAAATAAGTTAATTGAAAGAAAGCATTTTATTTTTCAGAATCTTATCATATCCTCAGGATATTTCTAAGCATTTCATATAAGCACATAAGAACATAAGAAATAGGAGCAGGAGTAGGCCATTCAGCCCTTCGAGCCTGGTCCGCCATTCAATAAGATCATGGCTGATCTTCGACCTCAACTCCACTTTCCCGCACTATCCCCATATCCCTTGATTCCCTTAATATCCAAAAATCTATCAATCTCTGTCTTGAATGTACTCAACGACTGAACATCCACAGCCCTCTGAGGTAGAGAATTCCAAGGATTCACCACCCTCTGAGTGAAGAAATTTCTCCTTATCTCAGTCCTAAATGGCCCACCCCTTATTCTGAGACTGTGACCCCTGGTTCTAGACTCCCCAGCCAGGGGAAACATCCTCCCAGCATCTACCCCGTCAAGCCCTGTAAGAATTTTATGTTTCAATGAGATCACCTCTCATTCTTCTAAACTCTAGGGAATATAGGCCTAGTCTCCTCAACCTCTCCTCATAGGACAATCCCCCCATCCCAGGAATCAATCTGGTGAACCTGTGTTGCACTCCCTCTATGGTAAGTATATCCTTCCTTAGGTAAGGAGACCAAAACTATACACAATACTGCAGGTGTGGTTTCACCAGGGCCCTATATAATTGCAGTAAGACTTCTTCGCTCTTATCATTTTGTAATAAAGGCCAACATACCATTGTAATAAAGGCCAACATACCATTGTAATAAAGGCCAACATACCATTTGCTTTCCTAATTGCTTGCTGTACCTGCATGTTAACTTTCAGTGATTTATGTACAAGGACATCCAGGTCCCTCTGAACACCAACGTTTCCCAATCTCTCCCCATTTAAAAATATTCTGCATTTCTATTTTTCCTACCAAAGTGGATAACTTCACAATCCAATTAATAAATTTTTTTGAACTGTAGTTATTGTTTCACTGTTGTTATATAGCTAGATGTAGCAGCCAAATTGCACACAGTAAGCTCCCCAAAATAGCAAATTAGATAAATGACGATATAATATTTTATTTGGTGGCATTGATTGAAAGTGAGAGAAGAATGTTGGCCAGGGCATCAAAAAACACTTGCTTTTCTTTGAATGGTGCCATGGGATCTTTTACACCCACCCTAAAACAGGGGTACAGTTTAACATCTCATTCAACTCTAAAAATACAGCAGTCCCTCAGTACTGCACTGAGGTTTCAGCTGACAATATGGCCAAAGTTTTCATCTTCAGGTGGGTCAGATGCGGTGGGGCGAGAAAGCGGTCGCGGAACCCGGAAAAACGGGTTTCCCACAGGTCCTGCCGCATTTAATGGCAGGGCCTGATAAGCAGTTCAAAGCTCTGTTTCCCACCTGCAGCCAGACAGATGGAGAGGCTGGCTGGCTGCGGGCAGGTGGGACTGTGACATCAGGCCGCAGAGAGGAGGGAGGGAGGGATTGGGTGCGAGGTGGTCCGGGTCAGGATGATCGGAGCCGGAAGAGCATGGGGGGTGGGAGGGTTGAGGATTGGGATTGGAGGATCGGCACTGGAGGAGCATCGGGGGCGGGGGGGGAGGTTGGGGGCTGGCCGGTGGTCATCGGGGGCGGGGTTGTGAGAGGCTCGGGCCGGCTAAAGGAGCATCGTGGGGTAGAGAGGATCGGGGCCGGGCAGAGGAGCATCGTGGGGTAGAGAGGATCGGGGCCGGCTAAAGGAGCATCGTGGGGTAGAGAGGATCGGGGCCGGGCGGAGGAGCATCGTGGGGTAGAGAGGATCGGGGCCAGGCAGAGGAGCATCGTGGGGTAGAGAGGATCGGGGCCAGGCAGAGGAGCATCGTGGGGTAGAGAGGATCGGGGCCGGGCAGAGGAGCATCGTGGGGTAGAGAGGATCGGGGCCGGGCGGAGGAGCATCGTGGGGTAGAGAGGATCGGGGCCGGGCGGAGGAGCATCGTGGGGTAGAGAGGATCGGGGCCGGGCAGAGGAGCATCGTGGGGTAGAGAGGATCGGGGCCAGGCGGAGGAGCATTGTGGGGTAGAGAGGATCGGGGCCGGGCGGAGGAGCATCGTGGGGTAGAGAGGATCGGGGCCGGGCGGAGGAGCATCGTGGGGTAGAGAGGATCGGGGCCGGGCAGAGGAGCATCGGGGGGGTAGAGAGGATTGGGGCCGGAGGAGCATTGGGAGGGGTGGCGAGGGAGGATCAGGGTTTGAGGATCATCGGGGGAGGGAGAGAGCGGATCGGGGCCGGCGAGAGGAGCATCGGGTGGGGGCTGTGGTGAAAGGATCGGGACCGGAGGAGCATGGTGGCAGTGGTCAGGACTCGGGAGCCGGAGGAGCATCGGGGCTGGAGGGGGGAGTCCAGGACAGCGAACGGGGGCTGGAGGGGGATCGCAGCCCTTGTGGGGGGATCAGAGGCCTCATGGGGGTCTCCAATCGCGGGGAGGTGGGTGAGGCAGAGACGCTGCATCCAGTAGGTAAGTGTAAAGGCACTTACCTCCTGGATCCAGCAATCCTCGCCTTGCTTTAGCCGGCGGGATTTCCCGAGGCCTGAGAAACCTGACCAGCCAGAGTAAAATTTGTATTGGTGGTTAAATCTGAGGCACGCCAGCCTCGTTATAATATCTCTGTAATCTCCTTCAACCCCACCATCCCCCGAGATATCTGCGCTCCTCTAATTTTGCTCTCTTGAGCATCCCTGATTATAATCGCTCAACCATTGGTGGCCGTGCCTTCTGTTGCCTAGGCCCTAAGCTCTGGAATTCCCTGCTTAAACCTCGCAGCCTCGCTACCTCTCTTTCCTCCTTTAAGACGCTCCTTAAAACCTACCTCTTTGACCAAGCTTTTGATCACCTGCCCTAATTTCTCCTTATGTGGCTCGGTGTCAATATTTTTATTCTTATAATACTCCTGTGAAGCTCCTTGGGACGTTTTACTACTTTAAAGGCGTAATATAAATACAAGTTGTTGTTGTTATTTAAATGGGCGACCTGCCTCCTGGGAGCGGATTGGCTGCCCGCCCCCCACCACCACCCTGTGCGTAGTTTTAAGCAGGCATGGGCAGAGCTCTGCTTTGTCTGATTAGAGACTGTAGAAAGCGGGCCAGTTTAATTCTACATTCTATATTTTGGCTTTGTGCGATAATATAAAATGGGTGATAGTGAATCGGCAAATAGCGAATTGAAATAAATGGAAATGAAAATCGGGAGAGATGTAAATCAGACTTCCAGTTCGCTATCACCTGTTTTACACTATCACACAAAGTCAAAATCTACCCCCATACTGTGCTTAAATTGTACTGGTGTTAAACTGGAACATGCAATATAAAATTAGCTCCAAATAATGCCTTTAAAAAGTAATGCAGTTTACACTGCTTCCCAACTACTATTAACTCAAAGTAAAAAGCCATCCCTCAATATACCTGCAATAATAATGATGATTTAGAGATGAAAACAAGGTCAATATGTATTCAGATCAGAGTGACCTGAAATTGTCAGGTTTCAAGATGAGCAAAGGTGAGTCAGCAGGCAAAGTAAGGCAATATGTTGACTCAGTCCAGTTGCTCAGCTTGGTTAAACACAACTAAATACCCTCATGGATCAGGCTCTAATCAGTCTGGTCAAATTGACTTCCTGCACCTGCTTCAGACCAACTTTTAGAGTTCCCTAAACAAATTACGTGGATTGAAATGGAATAGACCAAGCACTCTGGATTTTGTCATGCCACTCTGCCTGAATGTTTAGAAAGATCTAGAAGTGGAATTATGCTGGTTCACTATCAGGAAGCTAAGCAAACTTGTTTTCTTACCAGGTGTGGGTTGCTATAGCTCCATATGGCTCCTTTCTGTCTGTGGTGATAGTTCTGAAGGTGTTTGATGGACATGTTTTTTAAATATCAATCTGTCTTAAAGAGCCTATCATAAAGGGTGATGGATTAATTGAATAACATTAACAGTGAAGTCCTTTCTGTGCTCATTAATACTCTATCAACAGTCTCTATTCTACAACAGTAAGTGAATTGTAACCAAGAGACAAACTATAAACCCACCAATCCTGTGTTTGCAACAAGGAGCTGTGCTCGAAGGAAATGCGTGGCAGAGATAAGGCAACAACATTGTGCTGCTGTTTCTCAAACCCATGCTCCCTCAAGTGCGGTTCCCCACTGGGAGCCCAGGATTAGTGAATTTACTTTTATGAAAAGACTCATACCACATGCACATCTTTCCAATATCATTTTGTTCTGCTTACTATGCTGCTGTGTATCTCTTCTATCTTACCAAACTTAGCTCCCACAACTGCTACACCCCTCTTTATTCTTCTGGGAAAAAAGTTTGGTAGTGTTCTGCTCAGCCAGAGTGACTTCCTCCCAAGTTTGTGTACTCCATTAGTTTTCCATATAGCCTCCAAATTATCCTTTGATTCTTTGGACCACTTGTAGACAGCATTCAATCACTTTTGGCACTCGTCTCCTTTCCTCTTGATCACTTTAGCTTAGTTGGTAAAAAGGTCCACTTTTACATCATGAAAGGGTCTTTTGAGCTACCTGTCCACAGTGGCTTCTGCTTGTTCTGCAGGTTTTGTTTACTTTCTGTGAAACAAAATCCAGTTATATATATGTTATTAGCTGTGGCCATAATGCACTTACCTTCATTTTTATGTAAGAATTCTACTTGGATGGATTTGCTTCAAGGAGAATAGGAAAAACCACAACTTATGCCTCCAGCCCAAATGTAGCACATTTTACACTGTTCTTTTAATAAAGCTTGCAGTCATCTTGTTCGAAAATGTTAACTGTGGTGTGGTGTGATATGTGCTTTCATTACTGTGTGCAACATTATGATATCTTCAGTTCCCTTATGTGGCTTTTGATATCCACTGGATAAAGCCACCATTTCCCTTGCAGCATTGTGATGTTAGCATCAACAGTTTTCTAAAAGATTAACAGCTGAATTACACCATGTCCAGAAGTTTCTTATATACAGCTACTAAAAAGGTCATCATTTATATTTATATCATTTTGAAGCATCTTACCTCTGCACGAAGAATGTATTCTAGGACCCCTCAGATGTGTTGGAGGGTGTCTCACGTGCACTCATATCTAGATATGAATCTGCATTCAAATTTATCAATATGAGAAAGATATGAAAATTGATTATATCATCTATAAAAAAATCTCCCCTCCTCTTCTGAAACTAGTGACTCATGTATAATTCCACAGGCACCAGGATCCTTCCTGGGCCTTACCCACATGATACATCGTCATGTGTGAGTCTAGACAATGAAATGTCAGCAAGATATTCAACCATGGGAGACATGAAGACAACCCCAATCATGCCCTCAGCTAATGTCCACACGTGTACTTTTCAGCAGAGGTCACTGATTGGCAATCAGGAGCAAGAGCGTTGGTTGATGTTTCCCCTTCTTAGCCCTTTCAGTCTAGTAAAAGAACATGGATAAAAGAATCATGTCCCTAGATTTACAAAGAAGTGCTTTTTTTCCTACTAATGTGATGGACATAAATTCACTGTTTTCTGTACGATAGCTGCTTATTCAATCACTACTGTAGAGCTTCCTGAAATCTGATTGATTGAAGAAAGCTAGAAATGTTGGGTCCCCTATATGTTTTACTGTATCAATTATAGACATTAGCCACCTTATCTGTGGAAAAAAAATAGATTTTTGGAAACACAAAATCATCACACAGTGACACATTCACCTATAGACTGTCATGTTTGCATTATGAATTAGGGGGAAGGGAAGTCCCATAGCTCTAGTGGCAGTGTGTTAGTCTCATAGCTGGAAGGCTTGTGTTCAAACCCCAGCCTCAACTGTCATGCTTCCCTCAGCGTGGGAGTTTCACCAGCTCTTAGACAATCTGTTAGATTGAGCACTTCACAATAACCATGGGGGAGGGAAATGAACAGAACTATTCCTAGCCTACAAAAATTCACCTCCTCTTGGCCAGTAATGGAGCCACACTGATGACTGAAGGAAGAGGTGTTGTGGAAGGCGGAGTACTGGAGAGCTATAGGGGGTGAAAAATGGAGTTAATTTACCCAGACACAGCCCAGCAAGTGTTTCCCTCTGCAAATTACTTTGGTGAATCCCCGGTTACTATTCATATAATCCTCAAGGGAAACCATGCCACATGTGCAAATAAAATGTTCTCTATCAAGTGCCATGCTAATTTTATTCCTCAGAGACTGAAAACATCTATTCACTAAGCTGTACACGTCCATACATTGTGTTTATCAGGAATATTTCAACAAATATTCAGCAAAGCTACCTGTGGAAATTTTGTATTTATGGCTTACTCTTGACAATATTCTGAAAACAGTACATAGCGCATCGAGATTTTTCTAAATTCTGAAATAAACTGTTAAAATGGAAGCAATTCCATGCAATGGGTCGATGGGCACTGGTATCAAATAGAGGCATGGAACACACATACTTTTCACTAAAGTTTGCTTATAGCTTGCAGAAAATCAGAGGACTGGGTTACAGTATAAGTATTAATTTGCATACCTATTTATTACCCACATGACAAACGTGAGACCCTGATCAACAGACCCTTCCCCAAGGAGAAGGTGTTCCAATATTTTCCAGCACTCATTGAAGACCCAAGTCAACAACAAGTACAGGCTCAAATGGTAATCGGCTTCAATCAAGAGTCAGGAAGGATATTGAATCCAGCACTGACCGTTAATGGCAAAACTCTCCAAGTAAAGATTGTACCAGAATGAAACAGTTTTTGCCATAGATTCTTTTCAGACATCAACATTGCTGATCTTGTCCAGGCACTCATGACCTGTGTGCACCTTAGGTAGCAAAACTTTTTGTGAGATGAGTATATGGAATAAAAAGCAAATATGACTTCTATCAAAAAGTAGGGTTTGAAAATGTGCACATTTGGCTCTGAGATAAATTGGGCATCTTTTGGAAAAGAGAGCATGGCATCAATATGGAAGGAGCAATGCTCCTCAACCTCACTTCAATAGTACGTGGGGGTTAAGTTGGCTAACCCCGAAAATGGGCATGGGGATAGCGGTACGCGATTAACCTGCACCTGTTCATTGTGTTGCAGGCTCTTTTAAATGATTTCTGTGTGCAGTCAGTGCTACCCGCATTGTTAATTGGCTGTATGCACCAGCAGGGGGCCCGATATCGTGAGTGGCTAGCGCTACTTAAAGGCAGCCTGCACCTCTTAAAGGGGAGGTACATTTTGGCTGCAAGGTGTGGTGGGAGTTTTTCAACAGGCAATCTGGGCTGTGATACTTGAGCAATGGCTGAATCTGCGAGAGAATGTGCACCAAGGTTTTCAGACAATGCACTGAAAACCTTGGTGCAAAAGGTGGAAAGAAGGAGAGACATCATGGGCTGGATTTTTCCAGCCCTGAGGAGGTGGGTTTGGAGGCGAGACTGTTGGGAAAATTTGAAAAAATTACGGCGGGTTCCGATCCCGCCATCAACCTGCCTCCGCGCAACTTTGCCAGAGGCGGGCTTGCAGAGTCTGTTTCGGTCGCGCCTCCAGGCGGCGGGATAGGCCCTTAAGGCACTTAACTACCACTTACCTACCTCTAGAATGCCATTTTGAGAGGCCTTTCACATTTTCCCACATTTCCAGCGTGCTGCACATCGCTCCTGAAACACGCCAGCTAATCCTGTCGGGTTGACAAGTGGCTGGCTTCCTAACAGCTGCAGCTCCACCATAAAAACGGAGCTCTCACCAAGGATCAGTTGCAGGTGGCAGAACTTTGTTTTTTCAGGTCTTGGAGAACTTTTTGCAGGTCTACTGATCTTGGAAGTGGTGAAGCTGAGATCCATCTCCACTGTGACCTCCTGGAAAAACCCTCTCCCCACATTGACTGAGCACTTCCTCAACGGAGATATCTACCAGCATCATGGGAAACATTTATTTCCTTTCATCCTGGACCTCGGATTCGGACGAAGAGCAGCCGTGGCAGCAGCAGAACCAGGAACAACAGCAGCAACAGGAGCGCCAACCTACTGCTCACTCACCTGATGGTGCACAGGGCAGAAGGCACCAGCACAGGGAAGCACGTCGCTGCAGGAGATACCCCAAAACAGGGTTTACAGGATGAGGATGAGCTTCCTCAACATGAGTGAGCAGCAGTGCTAAAGGAGGCTGGGACTTTCGTGAGAGGTAGTCGGTGACATCTGCGCACTGCACTGCTGCACCAACACCTGGAGCCCAGAGGAACAGGTGGACACCCCTTACCAGTGGCTGTCAAAGTCACCACTGCACTCAACTTTTTTGCTTCAGGGTCCTTCCAGGGATCATCAGCAGACATCAGCGGCATCTCCCAGTTCTCCGCACACACTTGCATCATGCAGGTTACCGATGTCCTCTTTGCAAAGGCGCCCAATTACATCCACTTCTCCATGGATCAAGCAAGTATAACCGCGCGTGCGGTTGGCTTTGCAAATATGGCAGGCTTGCCAAGGGTGCAGGGCGTCGTAGACTGCACACATGTGGCCCTTAAGGCACCCCATCACAACCTAGCTCTTTTTGTCAACCGCAAGGGCTTCCACTCCCTCAACGTACAGCTGGTGTGTAACCACAAGAAGGATATTTTGCATGTTTGCGCCAATACCCTGGCAGTTGCCATGACTCGTTTATCCTGCGGCAGTCTAGTGTGCCTCTGCTCTTCAATCCGCCAAACCAACTTTCAGGATGGCTACTTGGAGACACGGGCTATCCCCTGAAGATGTGGCTAATGACACCATTCAGGAGTGGTCATGATGCGGAGATGCCGGTGTTGGACTGGGGTGGACAAAAATGAGAAGTCGCACAACACCAGGTTATTGTCCAACAGTTTTATTTAAAATTCCGAGCTTTCGGAGCTCTGCTCCTTCTTCAGGTACAGATACAGTGTAATCTGTGTAATATACTGTGTAATCGATTTGTATTCCCTCACTGTACCTGTACCTGAAGAAGGAGCAGAGCTCCGAAAGCTCGTAATTTTAAATAAAACTGTTGGACTATAACCTGGTGTTGTGCGACTTCTCATTTTTGACCATTCAGGAGGTCATCGAACGAAGCTGAGGAGCGCTACAACTCTAGCCACATTTCGACCAGATCCATCATCGAGCAAACCATCGGCTTGCTGAAGATGCGATTCAGATGCCTTGACAGATCAGGTGGAGCCCTGCAGTATTCAGCAGCCAGGGTCTCCAGAATCTGCTGTGCACTGCACAACATCGTACAGCATTGTGGCTTGCAGCTGCCTGAGGAACAAATGGCTCAGCGCATAGCCTCCTAAGACGAGGAGGAGGATGAAGAGGAGGAGGAGGAGGAGGAGAACGAAAACGAAGACCTTGCGGATGTGCATCAAACAGCTGCAGCAGCACGTGAGCACATTGCTGCCCAGGATGCAAGGGATGCACTCATCTTGGGCAGATTTGCTTAAGTTGCCCATTCAAACACATGTGCCTGGCACCTTCGTACCACACCATAGACAATGGACAAGAACCTGTGGCTTCCTATCACTCTGACCACCATCATGACAAATCCAATTCGCCCTGAGCCCTCAATGTGGAACTTCAACAGTTCGCCATCACTTCATTTTAATACATTGACTAAAGGATGGCATTTAACAATTAAACACAACAGAACACTCAAGTGACTACCCTTGTGACTACATGTGCTTAATCTTCCTCTTACGCGTGCTCCTGCGTGGTGCTTCCCCTGTGGCTTCAGCAGATATGGAGGCCCCTTGCTCACTTTCATGCTGCTTCTGCTTCGACACCTTTGGCGGGCATCCTCTGGGGTTGCTAGCCTGTGAGGGCTCGCCAACAGTCTGCTCCTCCTGCAGCTGTGCAGGGGCTGAGACGCCCATCTCAGTTGGGTGAGGACTCTGGTGGGACTCTGACCAATGGCTCCGCAGTGGCATGGGAGTATGAGCGCTTCGAGAGGAGCCCCCACTTCCTTGTTGTCTGCCACCAACATCCCTCTCATGGGTCGGCTCCACTTCAGTGCTAGCAAGTGGCTGGACAGCACCTTGCTGCACATCAGGGGGGCCATGAGGACCCGTTTCTGCACTGGCAGTCCTACTCCAGAGGACTTCCAGGAAGGTCTGGTTTCTCTGATCAATAGCTGCCCATCGCTCCTCAAGAGATATCAGTCTATTCTGAACATTCACCATGTTTTCCACACTCTGGCGACTTAGCTCCTCCATGGCCATAGCCATCCTCTCCTCTACCATAGCCATCCTTTCCAAGGAGGTTGCCATCCTTTCCGCGGTGATGCGTTCATGCGCCAATGCCTCCACAAAGGCTCTGCTCGTGTTAGTGTTGGACTCCTCCATCCGCTCCACACTCGCAGTGACCCTGGAGGCAAAACCTGCCAGAGACTCCTGCACCTGTTCCTGGAGTTCCAGCACCGCTCTCCTTCTGGATGGACCCGAAGGCACAGGGTCGACATGCAGCTGAGCAGAGCTGGGAGCCCCCTGTGGCTTCCGACAAGGACTCTCCACTGCTGTCCTTGTCTCCACCATCTGCTGATGCTCACTTGTGAGCTGTGATACACCAGGTGACAACACTACTCTATGTCCCGAAGGTCCCACCGAGGTGTGCATATCTGCGCTGGTGCTGGGTGCGCTTAAGTCTGCTGACGCTGCACCCTCAGAGGTTGCAGGTTCCTCTGAGGAGTCTTCCGGCTCAGCCTCTTCCTCATGGACAGTGGGGATGGGGGCTGTCAATGGTCCTGCGGGGGAGTAAAGGCATGAGTTAGATATGTGATATAAATGTAGCATGCACATGGATTAGTGTCGATGATCATAAGTCAATCTGTTTGAGCATCAGAAGCCATATCAGTCACTCATGCAATGTCAATGAGAGAGATGTAAAACTATTCTGTCACCAGCTTGCTCTGATGTGTCCGTCTGTCTGTCCCCCACTTCCAGATCCTCCTCGGCGCCAACGATCTCTAGGGCTGCCTCCTCAGCGCTGGTGATATGGGCTATTGAGGGTGGCCCTCCTCTGGTCTTTGCCCTTTCCCTCTTATTGTGGGCTCTCTCTTCCTGCAATGAGGGACACAAGTGGAGTTTGAGTGAGAATGATGGAGTGAGTGTAGATAATCCATAGCATAGATACTTAGAAGGACACAAAGATGAAGTGAGGTCCCAATATTAAGGGCCCTCCGTGCATGTTGTTAGTTGTTGTCATTGCATAACAGTGATAGGGAGTGTGAGGGCAGCATAGTCGAATAGTTAAGTGACTGTGTACATAGAGAGAGAGGGAATGGTTAAGGGTGCAAGGAATGTAAGGATAAAGTGGATGTGTAGGAGTAGGTTGACAATGCAGAGTGATGGTCCTGAGAGGAAATGGGGAGCAGAATGAGGGTAAAGGTGATGCTATGCTCACTTTGCCTGTTCGGACAAGGTCATTGAACTTCATTCGGTACTGCAGCCAGGTTCTGCTGCACATCGATCTGGAACTGACCTCCTGGGCAACTTGCAGCCACACAGCTTTGGTCTGCTGGGCAGGCTTTTTCCTCCCAGAGGAGATTTGTGCTCTGGCTCCCTCATCCAGAGCATGGAGGGAGTCATCATTAAAGCGTGGTGGGGCCTTGGGCCTTGAAGTCGACATTCCACCAGCTCCAAACACTATGAAGAGAAGCAATCACAAGCGTAGAGGCTGAAAATGAACCAAGGCTGCTTGGAGCCCTTAAATGCAGCTGGAGAAATGACGTCATCAGAGGCGAGTTTCAGGCCCATAAAACTAATTAGGCCAGGGGAGCGCACACGCTGGGAATCAATTGGCCAATTACGGAAAAATAGCTAAAAAAGCCCGCCTGACAGCGGAGGCGGGAGCGGGACCCGCCGACCACCTGACCCGCCCCCAACCTGCCACCAATGACAAAATCCAGCCTCCACAGGGAGGAAGGAGGTCTTCCAGACATATGCTCAGGAGGCAGTGGGAAGAAGTAGTGGCAGAGGTCAATGCCACGAGTGTTGCTCCAAGAACATGGATGCAGTGCAGGAAGAGCTTTAACAATCTGACATGAGTTCTCAAGGTGAGTGAAATAATCTTCAAATGGCATATCCTACCAACTGCAACACTAGCCTCGTCCACTGCTCAATTAACGACATCCCCCAACACCCACCTACCAACAATCTTTATCAATCAGTACTCAACCCCAACGTTCATAAGCTTTACCTCATCCTCACATACTTAGCACTGTTACTTGCCTCACACCCACAACTCACAGCTCGCACACTGGCAGCTATTCAACCATGACAGCCACATCACCCAAACATATTGCAGGATACTCACTGACACACTTCCCTCTTTCTTGAAGGAGAAGGTGACACTTAACAGGAGGCAGCAGGAAAGAACTGGAGGAGGACAAGCGCGCCTGCATGCTTTAACCCCCATGGAGGAGACAGTGCTGGCCATCATGGGAAGGGGCATCACTGAGGCAGTGGCCACTGGCGGAGCTGGAAGGAGCGATGGTGAGGGTATCTGCATAGCTAATCCTCCTTCTCTCATCCCACTTCTCCCCTCATCTCACAATCTCTTCTGACTCACAAGCTGCAGATGGCGTAAGCACGCACTTATTACTTTCTCCTCTCCCCTCACCACAACCCAATCATTGTCCCTTTTTCATTTCAGATACCCAAGATCTGGAACCTGCCCAGTCAATGGAGGAAAAGGAAGAAGACAGTGAAGATGAAGAGACATCGACACTCAATCTTACACTTGCAGCCACCAGATCAGAGATTGATACTGGGCATAGTTTAGAGACTAGGATAGAGGAGGGATCTGCACGTGGTGTGACACCGGGCACAAGTGCGCAGGAGCCATGGTGGAGGGAAAGGATAGCGCAGGTGATAGCTCACTGTAGGGTGAGGTGACACACTAGTTCAGCTGCAGAGGATTCAGATGAGCACTTTGATGAGCCAGGCTACAGAAGAAGGCTGATAGGCATACATAACTAAATACTTGGTGCACTGGAAAGCCTGCCATAAAGCCTGTGCACAATGTAAAGGAGCATGGAGGAGTACAGCACCAACTTGGCACAGGGCTTTGCGCAGAGCTTGGAGCCCATCCTTTCCAACATGGAAAGGGTGGTCACCTCCATCAGCCCACCTGCGTAACCCACCATTATGCAGGGTCTGATGGCCGATGTCACAGTTTCCATTGCAGCACAAATGGCATCCATCAAAGGTCTGAGTGCAATAGTGGAAGCTCAGACTGCACCCTTGCAAGCTCAGACTGCTGCCATTATGGTTCTGGATACCACTGTTCGAATGGGCTTCCAGAGTATAACAGCAGTCCATCAATCTGTTCTCCAACAGATCAGTAGGATTGCTGAGGCGCTGCCCTGGGAGACAGCCAGCCCAGACTGCTGCCGCCCAGGCTGTGGCAGTGCAGTCTGAAGCCGGGCCGTCTAGGCCCAGAGCTACTCGAGATCATCCTGTAAGGTCATCTGCAGTCTCCTCAACTGAAGGTCAGCAGCCTACCACCAGCCATGCTGCAGCCACTGGGGAAGGACCTCGTACGAGTACTAGGACAGGCAAAGACACACGGAAAACTAGCACTAATGGAATGTACAAGGGTGATTAGTTTATTTTAATATGCATTATGTAATGATTGAATATATAAAATTGGATTAGAATGTGCATTTTCTGGTGGTTTTATTTTTGTGTTTTCGGAAAAAGGACAATGTGATGGTCAGTGATAGAGGAAAGGTAAGGAGTGTGGGACTGTTGGTGAATGGGGAGGTGTGGTTGAGTTTACTGATCTCACTCATGAATTATTTGATCACGTAGAACCTGGGCAGAAAGGCGCTGTCTACATTGTATCCTCCCTTCCTCTTCATGTTCCTCCATTGCCTGTTGTACTTCCTTCTCCTCCACTTCTTCCTCCTTCTGCTCTTCCTCGTGCTCCTGCTCCTCAGCTTCTCAGCTGATAGGTAGTGGCAAAGGCTGGTCCCATATAATGGTCAGGTTGTGCAGCATTCAGCATACTACCACAAATCTTGATACCCACTCAGCTGAGTATTCCAGGGCTCCTCCAGAGCGGTCCATGCAATGGGAGCATTGCTTGAGGATGTCTACGGTGTGCTCTATAATGCTCCTTGTGCTAGCATTACTCTCATTGTATACCTGCTGTACATGTGTGCGTGGGTTCTGGACCAGAGTCATGAGCCATATCATAAGTGACTAACCCTTGCTGCCCAGTAGCCAGCCTTTGACTTGCCATGGTGGGTCAGATACAGCTAGCACAGAGGATTGCCACAGAATGAAGGAATCGTGACTGCTGCCAGGATAACGGGCATTTACCTGCATGATGCGCTGCCTGTGGGAGTGGAATCCCTTTCATGTCATGAAAAGGCCGAGTTCACATGAGGCGCGCACAAGGCAATGTGCATGCAGGCAATGGCACCCTGCACCATGGAGAAGCCTACAATCCATGCAAATCCTTGTGCTTGCTCCGCCTGCTTGTCTCTGGCAAGAGGGAATGAGACTAAACTGTTTCTCTGTGTATAGAGAGCCTCAGTGACGTCCCTTATACAGCAAAGCACTTTAAACTGCGAGATATTGCAGCCTGGAAGGAGCCAGGTGCATAAAAGTTAAGAGCCACGGTCACCTTGACAGCCACAGGCAATGCTGTCCTTGCCCTGCTTTGAGGTGGCAGTTGTGGCTGCAGTAGTTGGCAGATTTCAGTCACAACCTCTTTTGTGAAGTGAAGACGTCCCATACATTGGTCATCACTGAAGTTGAGGTAAGAGAATTGCTCCCTTAAGACCCTTGGCCGATATGGCCTCCTGTTGAAAGTCCTTCTTCTCCTCCACTTCCTCTCTCCCTTTTAGCAGATTGTCCTGCTCTGCTTGGCCTCTCTTCATTCTCCCAGTCATGTTCAATTCCCAGAGGTAGCCCTACCAGGCCAGCCATGTCTGGGAGCAACTTATTTCAGCACAAGCTTTTAAATGAACAGCAAAATACTTCAGCATCAGTCAGACAACTCCCTGTAGACTATTAGACTATTCAAACTTTAGGCAAGTATAGGAAAGCTCCAAAAATGCGTACAAATGCAACAGCTGCCAGAAAAAATAATCCAGCAACTAACCGGTAAGTAGTTCATGATCCCTTTAATGGCGCTGGTGGGCGGTCCTTCATTCCGTTTAACGTCGTTCAGCTGTGCGAGGTTCATACAAGGTGTAGGCTGGAATGTGTCGTTCGAAGCTGGCAGCGCTGGCATCAAATCAGCATTGCACAATGATAAATGTCATTATCTGCCTGCTCTCCAGGCTGCCGGCAGTTGTTAGGTGTGCACGTGCAAACCCCTTTACCAAGATGGCGTCCTGCGCACTTCCTGTCGGAAGTGTGTGCATGCATCTCGGATGCCATTTTTGAGTGTTAGGTTGCCGTATAGTGCCTAATAAACAGGTGCTACGGAGCCCAATTTAGCCCCCCATGTCTCTTCCTCCCCTCTGTCCTAAGTGAATCTTGGGAAATAATTTTCATCTGATATCCTACACTGATTTGGCCATCCTAACTCATTCCACCTTTACTTGCTATCCACAGTGGATTTTCTTTTGCTTGAGTATCCCTGTTGGTTTATGTTGCTTTTTGGGCACATACAAATGTGTATTTCTCAGTTCGGACAGTCTACTAGCAATATATGTATTCCTCAGATCCTGTAGTTTAGTACTAACATGTCCTTTCCTTTGGGTTCTGACTACATAAATATTTCACGTTTGTATCTTCCAGTGTACCAAAAATTTATGTTCCCTGTTGTGTATCTGTTTATTATTTCCCTAAAGTTGTATTACTTCCCTTTGCGCTATGCTACTCTGCTGACATGCAAGCAGAGCTTTATTGTAAACTAACTGCTAGAAACAAAATCAGGCCCCCATGGATAATCATATATATATATTAAGTAAATAAATAGGGGTTTCAAACTGGATCTGGCAAAATTATATCTACCAATTTTTTAAAATAATTAGCAACAGTAGCACATTGACCCACTGCAGCAAAGCAAGCATACCATGTAACTTTACATCCTTGCAGAACTATCAATGGCTCTTATTAAAGTAAGTTCCAATGGGCACAAAGAGCATATCATCACCTTTCCAAAATGGCTATGTGTGAGCCTAAAGAGTGAGTGTTGGCAGGGTATTCAACTGTGGAGGTTCACAGCCAAACCCAATCCAATCCTTCTCCAGTGTCCACTCGTGCACACTTCAGCAATGGTCGCTAAATGTCAAGATCAAGAATAGGAATCCTTCCCAACCCAGGGACACTGAGCCTTGTTAGAGCATCAGCACCACCATCTTAACTTCGATCAACTAATTCAGCACAGACCTTTGTTATCTGTATGGCTTAGTATCGCACAACATGAAACAACATGTCTCGGAGCGGCTGCAGGGCATTCTGGAGGGGGAGGGTGAACAGCCAGTTGTCGTGGTGCATATAGGTACCAACGATATAGATAAAAAATGGGATGAGGTCCTAAAAGCTGAATATAGGGAGTTAGGAGGTAAATTAAAAAACAGGACCTCAAAGGTAGTAATCTCAGGATTGCTACCGGTGCCACGTGCTAGTCAGAGTAGAAATAGAAGGATATTTCAGATGAATACGTGGCTAGAGGAATGGTGCAAGGGGGAGGGATTCAAATTCCTGGGACATTGGAACCGGTTCTGGGGGAGGTGGGACCAGTACAAACTGGACGGTTTGCACCTGGGCAGGACCGGGACCGATGTCCTAGGGGGAGTGTTTGCTGGTGCTGTTGGGGAGGGTTTAAACTAAAATGGCAGGGGGTTGGGAACCTGTGCAGGGAAACAGAGGAAAGGGAAGCAAGGATAGAAGCAAAAGTGGAAGGCAGAGAAATCAAGGGTGTAAATCAAACAGGGCTACAGTAAATAATAATTCTAAAAGGACTAAGAGTGTTAAAAAAAGCAAGCCTGAAGGCTTTGTGTCTTAATGCGAGGAGCATTCGTAATAAGGTGGATGAATTAGCTGCGCAAATAGATGTAAACAGATATGATATAATTGGGATTATGGAGACATGGCTCCAGGGTGACCAAGGCTAGGAATTCAACATCCAGGGGTATTCAATATTCAGGAAGGACAGACAAAAAGGAAAAGGAGGTGGGGTAGCATTGCTGGTTATAGAGGAGATTAAAACAATAGTAAGGAAGGATATTAGCTCTGATGATGTGGAATCTGTATGGGTAGAGCTGAGAAATACCAAGGGGCAGAAAACGTTAGTGGGAGTTGTATACAGACCCCCAAACAGTAATGCTGAGGTTGAGGATGGCATTAAACGGGAAATTAGAGACGCGTGCAATAAGGGCACAGCAGTTATCATGGGTGACTTTAATCTACATATAGATTGGGTTAAACAAATTAGTAACAATACTGTGGAGGAGGAATTCCTAGAGTGTATACGGGATGGTTTCCTGGACCAATATGTCGAGGAACCAACTAGAGATCAGGTCCTCTTAGACTGGGTATTATGTAATGAGAAAGGATTAGTTAGCAAACTTGTTGTGCGAGGCCACTTAGGGAGGAGCGATCAAAATATGATAGAATTCTTCATTAAGATGGAGAGTGAAGTCGTTGACTCAGAGACTAGAGTCCTGAATTTAAATAAAAGAAACTACGATGGCATGAGGCGCAAGTTGACTAGGATGGATTAGGGAGCGTCACTTAAAGGGTTGACGGTGGATAGGCAATGGCAAACATTTAAAGATCGCATGGATGAACTACAGAATTTGTTCATCCCTGTTTGGCATAAAAATAAAACAAAAAAAGTGACTCAACCGTGGCTAAGGGATAGCATAAGATCCAAGGAGAGGACATATAAATTGGCCAGAAAAAGCAGCAAACCTGAGGATTGGGAGCAGTTTAGGATTCAGCAAAGGAGGACAAAGGGATTAATTAAGAGGGGGTAAATAGAATATGAGAGTAAGCTTTCAGGGAACATAAAAACTGACTGTAAAAGCTTCTATAGATATGTGAAGAGAAAAAGATTGGTGAAGTCAAGCGTAGGTCCCTTGCAGTCAGAATCAGGGGAATTTATAATGGGGAACAAAGAAATGGCTGACCAATTAAATACATACTTTGGTTCTGTCTTCACAAAGGAGGACTCAAATAAACTCCCAGAGATATCGGGGAACATAGGGTCTAATGGGAGGGAGGAATTGAATGAAATCAGTATTTGTAGGGAAATGGTGTTAGGGAAATTGATGGGATTGAAGGCCGATAAATCCCCAGGCCTGATAATCTACATCCTAGGGTACTTAAGGAAGCGGCCCTAGAAATAGTAGATGCATTGCTGGTCATCTTTCAAAATTCTATAGACTCTGGAACAGTTCCCATGGATTGGAGGGTAGCGAATGTAACCCCACTATTTAAAAAAGGTGGTCGAGAGAAAACGGGGAATTATAGTCCGGTAAGCCTGACATCGGTAGTGGGGAAAATGCTAGAGTCCATTATAAAAGATGTCATAGCAGAGCACTTGGAAAACAGTGACAGGATCAGACAAAGTCAACATGGATTTACAAAAGGTAAATCATGCCTGACTAATCTACTGGAATTTTTTGAGATGTAACTGGTAGAATAGATAAGGGAGAACCAGAGGATGTGGTGTATTTGGACTTTCAGAAGGCTTTCGATAAGGTCCCGCATAAGAGATTAGCGTGCAAAGTTAAAGCACATGGGATTGGGGGTAAGGTACTGATTTGGATAGAGAACTGGTTGGAAGACAGGAAGCAAAGAGTTGGAATAAACGGATCTTTTTCCGAGTGGCAGGCAGTGACTAGTGGGGTACTGCAGGGATTGGTGCTAGGACCCCAGCTATTCACAATATATATTAACGATCTACACAAGGGAACTAGATGTAATATCTCTAAGTTTGCAGATGACACAAAGCTGGGTGGGCGTGTGTGCTGTGAGGTGGATGCAGAGAAACTCCAGTATGATTTGGACAGGTTGGGTGATTGGGCAGATGCATGGCAGATGCAGTATAATGTGGATAAATGCGAGGTTATCCACTTTGGTGGCAAATACAGGAAGACAGATTATTATCTGAATGGCAACAGATTGGGAAAAGGGGAAGTGCAATGAGATCTGGGAGTCCTTGTGCACCAGTCGCTGAAGGTAAGCATGCAGGTACAGCAGGCAGTTACGAAGGCAAATGGTATGTTGGCCTTCATAGCGAGAGGATTCGAGTACAGGAGCAAGGATGTCTTGCTGCAGTTGTACAGGGCCTTGGTGAGACCACACCTTGAGTATTGTGTGCAGTTTTGGTCGCTTTATCTGAGGAAGGATGTTCTTGCCATGGAGGGAGTGCAGCGAAGATTTACCAGACTGATACCTGGGATAGCAGGAATGACGTATGAAGAGAGATTGGGTCGATTAGGCTTATATTCGCTAGAGTTTAGAAGAATGAGAGGGATCTCATTGAAACTTATAAAATTCTAACAGGACTAGACAGACTAGATGTAGGAAGGATGTTCCTGATGGCGGGGGAATCCAGAACCAGAGGTCACAGTCTAAGGATAAGGGGTAAACCATTTAGGACTGAGATGAGGAGGAATTTCTTCACCCAGAGAGTGGTGAACCTGTGGAATTCTCTACCACAGAAGGCAGTTGAGGCCAATTCAGTAAATATATTCAAGAAGGAGATAGATATATTTCTTAAGGCTAAAGGGATCAAGGGATATGGGGAGAAAGCAGGGACAGGGTACTGAATTTGGATGATCAGCCATGATCTCATTAAATGGCGGAGCAGGCTCGAGGGGCTGAATGGCCTACTCATGCTCCTATCTTCTATGCTTCTATGAAGTCCTTGCTCAAGTCAGTAGTATTTTACAAGTAAGTCCATGTCCATAGTGTTTCAACATCATTTAAATCTATACATTTTTCAGCAAACACTCAGTGAATTGAACAAGCTTCCTGTAATTTAATTATTTACTGTTACTTGGCTGGCATACTCTAAATGCTGGTGAATAGAGGCCCAAGTCTGTTAATCATAAATTAGCAAATACAATACAAACCTCTTTACAAAAACCAAGCCAAATGTATCATACAGCGTGTTTAATTTTAAACGAGAATTAATTTACTTCTCTTTCTTCATTTGAATGATAACTCAATCAACTGTATTTACAATGATTTTTAAATGACTAGCATAAATGCCTAGTAACATATACTGTTGTCATTTTGTTCTGGGCAATCCTATAAACTTCTGCTGCCAAATGATATTCAGATTATCTTAAATAATTAAAAAAAAAAAAATTGCAGAATAATTTAAAACAAATCACACCAAAAAAATTACACCTAAATGCAATCCTAGACTTTTAAACACCATCAGCCCCACTAACAAACAGCGTAGATGGCTAAAGATCGGGAGAATCCTCATGGAATTTCCAGGCCTTAGTGTTGTCTGGTGGATTTATTTATTTTTTGTCTTATAATACTCCTGTGAAGCGCCTTGGGACGTTTTACTACGTTAAAGGTGCTATATAAATACAAGTTGTTGTTGTTGTTTCAAATGATAAAGTCCCATCTGTAAACACAGTGGGGGTAAGTTTCTGCAGGAATTCTCCCACTCGCCTGCCATAACCTCCAAAGTACGAATCCTAAAATAATACATTTAACCTTACATTATAGGCCCTGCAACCCAATTGTCTCCTTTCCTGCTTAACACTACGTGCCCTACTCTCCCGCATTAGGCACATTTCCAACACGATAGCTGTATAGCATCAGGAACATTTGACTCATAAACAAAGCAGTGAATTGGAAGCTTTAGAGTCAGTGATGAAAGTACATTTATAAAACTTTAGTCATCTGGGAGAGTCATATTTCCACAGTTTGCCATGTAATCAGTCAGAATACTTGTAATATTTACCCAATAGACACAACGCCCTAGTTTCTAAAAATACACTTGACTGTTCTTCTACCTGTATTGAGGCACTTTCTGACGGTAGTAGTGCATTTATGGCCTGGTGTGTTCTATGTGACGTTGCAGTAAGAAAAACTGAGATGGTAAGAGAAGTTTTTCTTTGATTACGACACTTGCTGATTTTAAAAAGCACTTGTGTGTGTGTGAAATTCAAGCTGACATGGCTTACTGATGAAAAAATTGCCTTTGGGGCCAAGATGGTTTGGTGAATTTAATATTTAACTCCTGCTTAAGGGATTTTCTATGGTAGGCATCATTTTGGGAGTGGGATGAGAAGCAGCTTAAGTAACATAATAGCAAGTGCCAAAGTACTCCCAGTGAATTAAAATAAACTAAATCAATAAATAAACTTCAATATAGAACAGGCCTTGGAGATCCGTAGTATCCTGGTTGTCTACCGCCCACTCAAGTACCCTGGTTCAATGAGGAGTATAGAAGAGCATGCCAGGAGCAGCACCAGTCGTACCTAAAAATGCGGTACCAACCTGGTGAAGCTGCAACACAGGACTACATACATGCTAAACAGCGAAAGCAGCATGCTATAGACAGAGCTAAGCAATTGCCACAACCAATGGATCAGATCAAAGCTCTGCAGTCCTGCCACATCCAGTCGTGAATGGTGGTGGACAATTAGACAACTAATGGGAGGAGGAGGCTCCATGAACATCCCCATCCTCAATGATGGCAGAGCAAAAGCCAAGGTTGATGTGTTCGCAACCATCTTCAGCCAGAAGTGTCGAGTGGATGATCCATATCGACCTCTTCCCAAGGTCTCCACCATCACAGAAGCCAGTCTTCAGTCAATTCCAACAATTCCAACAACATCCCAGCTGTTGTGCTGAAGACTTGTGCTCCAGCACTAGCCGTGCTGCTAGCCAAGCTGTTCCAGTACAGCTACAACACTGGCATCTACCTGACAATGTGGAAAACTGCCCAGGTATGTCCTGTTAACAAAAAGCAGGACAAATCCAATCTGGCCAATTACCGCCTCATCAGTCTGCTCTCAATCATCAGCAAAGTGGTGGAAGGTCTCATCAACAGTGCTATCAAGCAGCACTTACTCACCAATAAACTGCTCACCGACGCTCAGCTTGAGTTCCGCCAAGACCACTCGGCTTCAGGCCTCTTTACAGCCTTGGACCAAACATGGGCAAAAGAGCTGAATTCCAGAGGTGAGGTGAGAGTGACTGTCCTTGACATCAAGCCAGCACTTGACCAAGTGTGGCATCACAGAGCCCTAGTAAAATTGAAGTCAATGGGAATCAGGAGGAAAACTCTCCACTAGCTGGTGTCATACCTAACACAAAGGAAGATGGTTCTGATTGTTGGAGGCCAATCATCACAGCCCCAGGACATCACTGCAGGAGTTCCTCAGGGCAGTGTCCTAGGCCCAACCATCTTCAGCTGCTTCATCAATGACCTTCCCTCCAACATAAGGTCAGAAATGGGGATGTTCGCTGATGACTGCAAAGTGTTCACCGCCATTCACAACTCCTCAGATAATGAAGCAGTCCATGCCCGCATGCAGCAAGACCTGGACGACATTCAGACTTGGCTGATAAGTGGCAAGTAACATTTGTGCCACACAAGTGCCAGGTAATAACCATCTCCAAAAAGAGAGAGTCTAACCACCGCCCCTTGACATTCAATGGGATTACCATTGCCGAATCCCCCACCATCAACATCCTGGGGGTCACCATTGACCAGAAACTTAACTGGACTAGCCACATAAATACTGTGGCTACAAGAGCAGGTCAGAGGCTAGGTATTCTGCGGCGAGTGACTCACCCCGTCCTGACTCCCCAAAGCCTTTCCACCATCTACAAGGCACAAGTCAGGAGTATGATGGAATACTCTCCACTTGCCTGGATAGGCGCAGCTCCAACAACACTCAAGAAGCTCGACATCATCCAAGGCAAAGCAGCCCGCTTGATTGGTACACCAACCACCACCTTAAACATTCACTCCCTCCACCACCGGCGTACTGTGGCTGCAGTGTGTACCATCTACAAGATGCACTGCAGCCACTTGCCAAGGCTTCTTCGGCAGCACCTACCAAACCCACAACCTCTACTGCCTAGGAGGACAAGGGCAGCAGGCACGTGGGAACACCATCACCTCCAAGTTCCCCTCCGAATCACACACCATCCTGATTTGGAAATATATCGCCGATCCTTCATCATCTCTGGGTCAGAATACTGGAACTCCCTCCCTAATGGCACTGTGGGAGTACCTTCACCTCACAGATTTCAGCGGTTCAAGAAGGCAGCTCACCACCTTCTCAAGGGCAACTAGGATGGGCAATTAATGCTGGCCTTGCCAGCGACGCCCACATCCCATGAACGAATAAAAAAAATCTGTCTCTAAAATGTCAGACTGCTTGTCCAACATCTAGTACTGGATGACCAGAAATTTCCTCCAACTAAATACTGGGAAGACTGAAGCCATTGCCTTTGGTCCTTGCCACAAACTCCGTTCCCTTGCCAATGACTCCATCACTCTCCCTGGCAATTGTCCACGGTTGAACCAGACTGTTCGCAACCTTGGTGTCATATTTGACCCTGAGTTGAGCTTCCGATCACATATCCATGCCATCATTAAGACCGCCTATTTCCACCTACGGAACATCGCCCGTCTCCGCCCTTGCCTCAGCTCATCCGCTGCTGAAACCCTCATCCATGCCTTTGTTACCTCTAGACTTGACTATTCCAATGCACTCCTGGCTGGCCTCCCACATTCTACCCTACGTAAACTTGAGGTGATCCAAAACTCGGCTGCCCGTGTCCTAACTCGCACCAAGTCTTGTTCACCCATCAGCCCTGTGCTTGCTGACCTACATTGGCTCCCAGTTAAGCAACGCCTCGATTCTAAAATTTTCATCCTTTTTTTCAAATCCCTCCATTGCCTCGCCCCTCCCTATCTCTGTAATCTCCTCCAAACCTACAACCAATGTTCCTTCTAATTTTTTTTTATGTGTGGTCCCTTTAAATTTGCTGCGCAGTATCTTCTCCAGCATCAACAGCTGGTGAGCGGCCTGCGCGGGACCTCCCAATCGATGCGCGGTCGCGTGCCCGCACAGCTTAGGGGGAAAATAGCCTAAAACCCTCCGAGATATCTGCGCTCCTCTAATTCTAGCCTCTTGAGCATCTCTGATTTTAATTGCTCCACCATTGGTGGCCGTGCCTTCAGCTGCCACGGCCCTAAGCTCTGGAATTCCCTCCCTAAACCTCTCCGCCTCTCTACCTCTCTTTTCTCCTTTAAGATGCTGCTTAAAACCTACCTCTCATCTGCCCTAATATCTCCTTATGTGGCTCGGTGTTAAATTTTGTTTTATAACGCTCCTGTGAAGCGCCTTGGGGCATTTTATTCCATTAAAGGCGCTATATAATCACAAATTGTTGTTGTTGTTTGGAGCGTAAAATATTCTTGTCTAATAAGGCACATGCTCACACACCTTGGCAAGCTACAGTCACAATGGCCGCGATTTCACCAGCCGTGGCAAGTCCGGTGCAGACAGCGGCCTCAAACTCTGCACCCGTCGTCATCCCGCCTCCTCCAAGTGATTTTTCCCTGATTGGGCTTGTTAAGTCCACCCTGCGAGGTTCCCGGCCAATTAAAAGGAAGCTGGTCTGATGACGTCATTTGATGATGTGTCATCAGCCGGTTTCCTTAAAGGGGCCATGTCCACATTCATTTTGTCAGTTGTGCTGTCAGTGTTCTGCAGCATTGAGGTGCTGCAAACACTGACAAGCACTGCACAAAGGTGCACGGCTGCACCCAGGCTCTCCCATGACTCCCTCCATATGCTTATGGAGGGAGTCACAGCACGCAGGGAGGTTCTCTTCCCTTCCAATGGGCAGAAAACACCTCCCCAGGACACCAACGCAGCCTGGTTGCACATTGCACAGGAGGGCACAAGCCAGGATGTCGTCAAGAAGACCAGGCTGCAGTGGCGCAAACCTTTCAATGATCTCAGTAGATTACTGCCAAGTCACACTCAACCTCATCCTGCTATGCCACTCATCGCATCCCCATCACTCTACCTTCCCTACCCTATTCCTGCACATCTTTACTCACACCAACTTACCTTGAACCTCCACCTATCCCTCTCTATCTACATTATCACTTCACCATCTCACTAGCCACCCCTCACACTCACCCTCATCCTAGTCCAATCATACCAACTAACAACACACAAGGGTAAGCACTTGGGTGGTTTAGCCAATGTTCATGGTTTCTGGTAATATGCTGTCAAACATTGAAATCTTTATTTTCAACACTTTGCATTCTTGGACAGATATGTGTGCACCTTTGGAAGTGGCTTAGTGAGTTGCAGTGAATGGTGAGACATAACAGTACCTCCCGCAATGGTGATGAGTGTGAAAGGAATGGCTTGGGCTTTGTATTGATGCTTTATGGTGCTGGTCTGGGGTGGTGCCAACCTGGTGCATCATGTGGCAGCCAGGGTGTACAGTGTTAAGTGAAGCTAATCTGAACATGGTGAGGCCATCGTTGGTGTCCCGGGCAGCAATGTGCACGGGTGATGATGCCCTGTGTCCAGGGCAGCATCAGTTGATTGCGGAGAAGGTTGGTGTGGATGTTTGTGCTGCTGGTGTGCCCGGTGATGCTGGTGTTGGGGCTGATCGTGTTGGGATTCTGAGGACCAAGGTGAGATTTTTTCAAGGGCACCGATGCTGATGGAATAGATGGCAGATGAGGTTCAGATAACAGAAGTAATCTGTCAATGTTGATATAGGTTGTTCCAAGGAGGTGACAGTGGATAGAGAGATTACTCCAAACACTTCAAAAGTGCATAAAGCTCAAAAGTGGGTTCCAAATCATTAATGCTCCAGCTTCTAAGATTGGGAAGTGAACAGCTGTGAAATGGTAGGTTTTATACCACTTTTGCAGCTTTCACCTATTCACAGCAATGGAGAGTCATTGAAAACCCAATATACTTACCTGATGTGATAGCTGCTCTCTGGGAACCTCATTGAAGACCTGGTAAAATGGTAAGTACATGGGAAAATGGTTCTTAACTACCTTTTAATAAGCTTTTAACTATCTAAATTGGCTGACCCGCCGCTTGGTGTCGGGTCTGTTCAGGGATGACAGACCCAACACTTGGGAAACTGACAAGGAGGCGGGTTTACAGCAGGATACCGACCTGCTGTCAATCTTTGTGATTTTTACAGCAGACCCGCCTCCAAACCTGTACTCTGAGCGCTGGTAAAATTCCGGCCAAAGTGTGGAATGAGGTCTTTAAATTATGACTTGGCACTTCACTTGGCACCTGGCACGATGAAGAATTCAATATGTGGGTAATTGCACCTCCATCCTAACAGCCCATAGCACAGTAAGTTCAAATGTGCTTTGTTACTGTGATCTGTGGCACAGGATCTTTAAAGTTTATGGCCCTGAAATTCCACAGTGATTCTCCCAACTCTCCGCTGTAATTTCGACGGGAGCTTGATCGAAGCCCCAGAGAAACAGTGTAGATGCCTAAAGATTGGGAGAATCCTCATGGAATTTCCAGGCTCAGTGTTGTTTGGTGGATTTTTTAAATTTCCAAATGATAAAGTCCCATCTGTAAACACAGTGGGGGTGAGTTTCTGCAGGAATTCTCCCACTCGCCTACCGAAACCTTCAAAGTAATAATCCTAAAATAACACATTTAACCTTACATTATAGAGTCTGCATCCCAATTGTCTCCTTTCCTGCTTAACACTACGTGCCCTACTCTCCCGCATTAGGCACATTTCCAACATGATAGCTGTATAGGTAGAAGAGCCACAGAAACCCTGGAAAAACCCTGAGATAAAGTGTTGATGCCGTTTTTCTGGGGTTTTGGCACCTCTTCTATTGAAGTTTCAGTGGATGAGTTGCAGAGCCCCCGTGTAAATCCATCCCCCAGTGATATCTTGCCACTGAATGTCAATGTGCTAATATGATTTATACATGTGTGCATTAGAGGCATCACATATTTTGCTTTGAGAAGATCTGGAAGTGTTCCCTGTTTCAAAGTACAGAACAGAAGAGATTTTGAGGTTGATTTTATTGCTCAGTAGCTTGTTTTCAGACCCAGACCCCAAACTGAGATAGAATGGAATTCCTCACCTTACAACCACCGCACCCCACCGCACCTGCCCCTCTATCCCCCACCCCGAATAGCACCTCATCCTGGTCCATAACATTTTCTGTTTGGGCCTGAGTCAGGCCATGGAAGCTGGCCAAGGCATGTGGGACTTTATTAGGATATGCAAAATATGGTGGGGAATGACACTGCTCCATTTAACAGGAAGTTGGCGTACTGGATGCCAAGTCCCCAGCACACCCAGAAAATCTGTTGAGAATGGAGCCTCAGGGTAGACTTCCAAAATGGCCAATGATTTCAATGGGAAAGATTTTTCGACTGTTCTGGGCCTTATGTGTTAATTGGGTTTTGTTTCTGCTTATTTTTGTTTCAATTTTTTTTTGCCTCAAGCTCCCTTTACTGACACCAATGGGTTTACCAAGAGTCTGAGCTGATGCCCTTGGAAGAAGATGAGGACTTGCAGATGATACCAGGCAGGTGAGGCTGCCCAAGTGGTTTGTACTCTCCCACTGGCACCCATGCAACCACATCTGCAGAGATATGTGAAATGACCTCATTTTGCCAGACATTGTTCCCAAAGGAAGGTGTGCCAACAGATCCCAGTGGAGTCACTATTAGCTGTGAATGTCGAAACTAACTATTTTGCTGGAAGGTTCCTCAGAAGCACCACAATCACAGCATATCATGCTTTGCATGGTATTACATGAAAGAAGGCATGCCAGGGTGGTCAATAGCCAGCACTGCCTAATTGGCCACCTCTGTCAAGATGCCCCCAAGCATTTCTGCCCACCTAACTGGGAATAACTTGTTTTCTCAGGGACAGAGAGGCTGATGCCATGCACCTACAACAACCTTGCAGCATATTGTTGGCACATGTAAGGATATGCAGGACAGTCAGGATCCGCTGTGGCCTGAAATGTGGCGCGAATGCGAACCAATAAGTACGGTACTGTGGAGAGGGAGAGAGAGCAACTCTCCTCGCAAGCACTTCATACAGCTGCCATCAAACACGGGGGTGAGGTGCAGGTCTATTCTATTACTCCTTCAGGAAAAAAGGATAGAAAAAGGTAGGAACAAAAAACATTCCAAGCCTCAGGCATTGCCTATCAATTGATGGACACTGTAGACCTTGAAAAAACACAATGGACCAATTTTTTTCTGTAGGGTTGCTGCTGACATCAACTTAAGAGATAAGCAAAAGTCAGAACTCTGCCATTAAAACCCCAGCATGATCAAGGATTTCTAAAAGAAGAAGCATCTCACTGTAAATAAAAGTAGGTGCAGTGCAGCTCAATGGCATGTCTGTCACAAGTGCAGAATCGAGTTTAAAAATGAAGTCTTTGTGAAGTGAAATGAAGATTGTACTTTTTAATATGAATTCAAGGTTAATTGTTTCAAGGTTCACAAAATTACCTGTATACAATGGGTTTAAAGAGGTACCAAAGTCCATTAGTGAAGTCCTTCCTTTCATTAGAATGCACACCTTTCTCAAATCATACAATCATAGAATGATGCAGCATAGAAGGAGGCCATTCGGCCCATCATGCCTGAGTCAGCTCTTTGAAAGAGCTGTCCAATTAGTCTCACTCCCAGAGCCCTGCAAATTTTCCAATTCAAGTATTTATCCAATTCCCTTTTGAAAGTTACTATTGAATCTGCTTCCATCACCCTTTCAGGCATGGCAACTCACTGCTTAATTGTCTTTCCTCACGTCATTTCTGGTTCTTTTGCCAACCACCTTAAATCTGTGTCCTCTAGTTACCAACCCATCTGCCACTGGAAACAGTTTCTCCTTATTTACTCAATCAAAATCCTTCATGATTTTGAACACCTCTATCGAATCTCCACTTAACCTTCTCTGCTCTAAGGAGAACAACCCCAATTTCTCTGATCTTTCCGCGTAACTGAAGTCTTTCATCCCTGGTACCATTCCAGTAAATCTCCTCTGCATCCTCTCTTACGGCCTTGACAACCTTCCTAAAGTGTGGTGCCCAGAATTGACCACAATACTCCAGCTGGGGTCGAACCAGTGTTTTATAAATGGGCAACGTCTTCATGATGTGGACAAGCCTTTGCTCATCTATTTACAAACATATGATGCAGTGACATAAATCATGTCAAAATGCATCATTACAAGACTTGCATGTAACATCATGATGAATGACAAATTCCACTTCTGGCTTTCATCACTCCCCAAGGAAAATAAGTTTTGCCAACCACTTTTTCATGAAGATTCTGCCCCTTTAATTATTATGATCTTTACCCAGCTGCTTTGTATTCTCTTTGTTAGGTCATTGTGTGCTGTCTTATTTTGGGCCTCCTAGATTGCTTTGGCACGTAATTCTTATTAAGAATTATGGGTAAACATCACCATGGATTCACAGTTTCTGTGTCAAGCCCCTTTCATTGCATTATTTTCATTTCAGTAACAAAACTGATGTCCTGGGCTTTACAATATGAAACAAGCTTTACATGTGAATTATGAGTCCGTCGTGACATAATTTACCCATAAATCTCAGCAGGAAACAAATATGGCAACCGAGAAGGCCAGAATAAGTGAATACATGATCCTTTGATCAAAGAAATATGAAACAGCTGAGAAAAAAATCTGAATAATTAAGTAGGGAGAACAGTGTGAAATTTCATTCACCTTAATCATGAAGTATCTGGGCTAAAAATTCGAGGGCTTAACGCCACCCGTTACCAGCAAAAAATGGCAAGAAGAGGGGGGCCACCTCTCTTTCACCAGCTGGTGGTGGGTCCTGCGGCGTCCTCCATTTTCCTAGGCCCAGTAGGGCTGCCGTTAAGAAGTATTGCCCTGCAAAGAAAAATGGCGAAGTGGCGACGTCACACGCCGACTTAACGCCACCACGACGAACGTCGACCCTAGCACAGATTTCAGGGCTGGGTCCTAAACACGCCAGGTAAACCCAGCGTGCAAGCAGACTCACAGAGGTGCTGTCAGTACCTCTTAAAGGGACATGCACATGTTTCAGGTAAGTTTGCATTTAAGCTTTTGGACTGTGTTTTTTTGATTTTACTGAAGTAGTGTCATACATAGAAACATAGAAACATAGAAGATAGGAGCAGGAGTAGGCCATTCGGCCCCTCGAGCCTGCTCCGCCATTCAATGCGATCATGGCTGATCATCCAAATTCAGTACCCTGTCCCTGCTTTCTCCCTATATCCCTTGATCCCCTTAGCATTAAGAAATATATCTAACTCCTTCTTGAATATATTTAATGAATTGGCCTCAACTGCCTTCTGTGGTAGAGAATTCCACAGGTTCACCACTCTCTGGGTGAAGAAATTCCTCCTCATCTTAGTCCTAAATGGCTTACCCCTTATCCTTAGACTGTGACCCCTGGTTCTGGACTCCCCCGCCATCGGGAACATCCTTCCTGCATCTAGTCTGTCTAGTCCTGTTAGAATTTTATAAGTTTCAATGAGATCACCTCTCATTCTTCTAAACTCGAGCGAATATAAGCCTAATCGACCCAATCTCTCTTCATACGTCATTCCTGCCATCCCAGGTATCAGTCTGGTGAATCTTCGCTGCACTCCCTCCATGGCAAGTACATCGTTCCTCAGATAAGGCGACCAAAACTGCACACAATACTCAAGGTGTGGTCTCACCAAGGCCCTGTACAACTGCAGCAAGACATCCTTGCTCCTGTACTCGAATCCTCTCGCTATGAAGGCCAACATACCATTTGCCTTCTTAACCGCCTGCTGCACCTGCATGCTTACCTTCAGCGACTGGTGCACAAGGACACCCAGGTCTCGTTGCACTTCCCCTTTTCCCAATCTCTTGCCGTTCAGATAATAATCTGTCTTCCTGTTTTTGCCACCAAAGTGGATAACCTCGCATTTATCCACATTATAGTGCATCTGCCATGCATCTACCCAATCACCCAACCTGTCCAAATCATACTGGAGTTTCTCTGCATCCTCCTCACAGCACACACGCCCACCCAGCTTTGTGTTGTCTGCAAACTTAGAGATATTACATCTAGTTCCCTCATCTAGATCATTAATATATATTGTGAATAGCTGGGGTCCTAGCACCGATCCCTGCGGTACCACACTAGTCACTGCCTGCCACTCGGAAAAAGACCCGTTTATTCCAACTCTTTGCTTCCTGTCTGCCAACCAGTTCTCTATCCAAGTCAGTACCTTACCCCCAATCCCATGTGCTTTAACTTTGCACGCTACTCTCTTATGCGGGACCTTATCGAAAGCCTTCTGAAAGTCCAAATACACCACATCTACTAGTTCTCCCTTCTCTATTCTACCAGTTACATCCTCAAAAAATTCCAGTAGATTAGTCAAGCATCATTTACTTTTTGTAAATCCATGTTGACTTTGTCCGATCCTGTCACTGTTTTCCAAGTGCTCTGCTATTACATCTTTTATAATGGACTCTAGCATTTTCCCCACTACCGATATCAGGCTTACCGGTCTATAATTCCCCGTTTTCTCTCTACCACCTTTTTTAAATACTGGAGTTACATTAGCTACCCTCCAATCCATGGGAACTGTTCCAGAGTCTGTAGAATTTTGGAAGATGACCAGCAATGCATCTACTATTTCTAGGGCCACTTCCTTAAGTACCCTAGGATGTATATTATCAGGCCCTGGGGATTTATCGGCCTTCAATTCAGTCAACTTCCCTAACACCATTTCCCTACAAATACTGATTTCATTCAGTTCCTCCCTCTCATTAGACCCTATGTTCCCCGACATCTCTGGGAGGTTATTTGTGTCCTCCTTTGTGAAGACAGAACCAAAGTATGTATTTAATTGGTCAGCCATTTCTTTGTTCCCCATTATAAATTCCCCTGATTCTGACTGCAAGGGACCTACGCTTGACTTCACCAATCTTTTTCTCTTCACATATCTATAGAAGCTTTTACAGTCAGTTTTAATGTTCCCTGCAAGCTTACTCTCATATTATATTTTCCCCCTCTTAATTAATCCCTTTGTCCTCCTTTGCTGAATCCTAAACTGCTCCCAATCCTCAGGTTTGCTGCTTTTTCTGGCCAATTTATATGTCCTCTCCTTGGATCTTATGCTATCCCTAATTTCCCTTGTTAGCCATGGTTGAGTCACCTTTTTTGTTTTATTTTTATGCCAAACAGGGATGAACAAATTCTGTAGTTCATCCATGCGATGTTGAAATGTTTGCCATTAACGCTTTAAGTAACGTTCCGCAATCCATCCTAGCCAACTCGCGCCTCATACCATCGTAGTTTCCTTTATTTATATTCAGTTGCCTAGTCTCTGAGTCAACTACTTCACTCTCCATCTTAATGAAGTGGCTTGCTGCAATAGATGTGAAAAGATTTTTAAGTGTGCAGGAAGTGCTGTTAGATGCGTGCAAGGCTTCGGATGGTAAAGGAAAGCCTTTGAGAATACAGAAAATGCTGGAAATACTCAGCAGGTCAGGCAACATCCGTGGAGAGAGAAATAGAGTTCTAGGGGGTGATTTTGCCAATGGGGGTGCATTGGAGATGGGACTGCTGCTTGTCAGGTTTCAGTCCCGCCTCCATTGACTTGTGGCCAACCCACGCTATTTTAATAGGCATTTAAGTGGCTGTACTCCCCTTCCCGCCTCCAGGAGACAGGACCCGACACGAGTCAGCTACCCATCTCCTGGGAAGATGGCACAGAGGTGGGTTGGGGGTGGGATGGGTTCCCGCCCCCAGATTCTGCCATTTTCCCGGCAGTCCTGCCTCCAAACCCGCCTCGTCAGGGCTGGCAAAATCCAGCCCCACGTCGCAAATCAAGATGCTGCCTGACTTGCTGTCATTTCAGATTTACAGCATCCACTCGCAGAGGGAAGAGGAAGACGCAGAAGAGGAAGACGCAGAAGAGGAGGAAGCAAAAGAGGAGGAAGCAGAATGAAGGATGCAACCCAGACAGCCCCTTTCTGGTCGAGATATCTGGGATGGAATCATCCGCCTGCGGTACCAGCGACCACAACCCCAATTCCCCTTTCAACATTTGTCCCACATCTTACCTTCCCTCTGTTACTGACCATCACAGCGTCCTCTTGGCCACAATGCTGAAATAAAAGCCACCACAAAGCAAACTTTCCAATCCAACTTTATACATCTATCCATCCAATATGACATCAAGAAATCAACTCATCACCCTTATGCATTCTCTTAGTGATTGTCTTGTGTGTGCCTTTGCCTATCCTACTGATGTCATGCAAGGCTGGTGGAAGGCTGCTGACTTTCAGTGGGGACATTATAAATGGCCTTGCTGGTCGACCTTGAGAAGCTGGTGGCTGGGAGTGTCAAATCAAGTGACTGGTGTTTCTTCTTCTTCTTCTTCTTCACTCTCCTCTCCCTCTTCTTGGCCAACCACTGGCTGGGCTGGCTGCATTTCTTGGGTGTGTGAAATGAGAAAGGCACAAGGGTGGAGTTGTGGTGAGGGAAGGGCGGGAAAGCAAGAGGTGTATGCAAGAAGGAGGATAGCGTATGCGGATACCAACATCTTGTATCCTTTCAGCCCCACTGCTGGTCAAGGGATCAGCCATGCCCCTGTCAAGAATGGCCTGCACCGTCTCCACAAGTGGGTGAGGTGCGGCTAGGAATGGGAGATGTGCCTCGTGATTGGTACAGATTGTTGGTAGGTGAGTGATGGGAGGGGGGAGTTGTGCATTGAGCAGTGTGTGAGGCTAGTGGTGCAGTTGGTAGGAGACGGCTTTTGAAGATGCATTCACTGATCTTGACCAGTGGTCTGAGGTCATGAAGCTTCTTTGGGCACTGGAGCCAGGTGGTGGGGGTGACACTGCTGGCAGTGACGACCTCAGTGATGTAGTCCCACATCATTTTTTCTGGAGGACCCTGTGCATATAGGATCACCTGCACAAAGCTGAAGTGCTGTGTGCAAGACCCTGGGTGCCCCTTCGCTGGCTTGCTGAGCCATTTGTGTTAGTGCTGAAGCACTTTCCCCATTTTTTGAGGTTTGTAAGGGACTTCAGCTTTAAGTGCTGCAGACTCCCATTTGGGACTTCTTCTTTTTAATGTTAATTTTTTTTTGAAAGGCAGTAAGGGCTGAAAACTGCATTTTTTCACTGCATTGTAATTTTTATTAGTTTGAATGCATTGCCCCTTTAACTTATAGCTCTTTTAATTACCCACAAATCCTTGCAAACTCCACAGCCTCGCTCCCAGAGGCTGTTAGAAGCTGGAACGCCACTTTAGGACAGGAACTTCGCCTTCCATGCCTCCAGTAACGCCACCAGGAGGGCGTTACACGGTAAGTTAGTGCTAGGCGAAAAATCTTTAGCCCCCAGCACGAATTTTTCTTGGGTAGCGCTGCGTCCATTTTCAACGGCCGTTAACCCAAGTTGCCGGTGACGCTGGCAACTCTCGTGGCAGCCACGAATTTTTCCCCCTCTATCTTTAAAATTAGAACACAATATTTAAAATAGTATTAGATCCTCCATGGCTTTTCCTTCAGTCCTGGTCTGCCTCCACCTTCAGATAAGGTTGATTTAGGTTATTACAACAGGAAACACCTTTGCTATTCTCAAGTGAAACTGTTCTATAATCATTAGAACTGCTGCAGAGTACTTTCAGCTTTTATGATGTTAACCTAACTCCATCCATCTATGTGTGTGTCTCTTTCTCTCTCTAACCTGCTATGTTGACAGGAAGTAGAATGAGAACCAGAGGCTTAACAGAGATTGCAGAATTTTTTTTCATTTATGTATTCACGGAATGTGGGTGTTGCTGGCAAGGCCAGCATTTATTGGCCAGCCCTAATTGCCCTTGAGAAGGTAGTGGATGGAGAAGCTCAAAAAGAAAAGGAAGTTAGCCATTTTATCCAGCCAGTAGCTGAGCCAGGAATGTGTCAATTTGACCCCCATCTGTTAACTGATCTATGCTAGGATGGTAGCAGAGGAGCTGTAATTTGTTTAGCATCCTGGGCTAGGGTTAGGGATGGGAAAATCATCCAGGATTCACACTCCGCATTGCTACCGGATGAGGATAGGATTATGTTTGGCTGTAAGACTTCTTGTAGTTGACTAGCCTGCTGACACTCAATGTCAAGCATAGACATGAATATTGGCTAGTTGGGTAAGGTACCAGAGGATGCCTCGTGCTCATAACACCGTACCTCAGCAAGGCTCATCGCCTTCAAGAAAGGAAAGAATGAGGGGAAATTGACAAAGAAAAGAAGGCAGGGGGCTAAAGGCAGAAGCCTGACGATGCAGTGGGATTGAATGTGCTGTGCATTTCTCTTTCAAAATCAGCCATTAAAAAAGTTAATCCAATTTCACTATACATTTCACACACTATCTCAAATTTACCTGCAATATAAATTGCGGCATAAAAACAGAAAATGCTGGAAATACTCAGCAGATCAGGCAGCATGTGTGGAGAGCGAAACAGAGTTAATGTTTCAGGTCGATGACCTTTTATCAGAAATGGAAAGTGTTACAGATGTAACAGGCTTTATGCAAGTACAGAGGCAGGGAAAGTGGGGATGGAGGAAAGAACAAAAGGGAAGGTCTGTGATAGGGTGGAAGGCAGGAATGATTGAATGACATAACATAAGAATTAGGAGCAGGAGTAGGCCATACGGCCCCTTGAGCCTGCTCCGCCATTCAATAAGATCATGGCTGATCTTCGACCTCAACTCCACTTTCCCGTCTGATCTCCATATCCCTTGATATGGTGAAATATTGAGAAAAGGGATGATGTGCAAGGCAAAAGGGGGTGGTAATGGGACAAGAAAAGAAGCAAAAGATGGGACTAGAAAAGTTGTAAATGGGAATAGCATAATCAGCACCTGATGTCCGAAAAATTGTGAGCAGAGGTTATGATCTGAAATTGTTGGACTCCGTGTTGAGTCCAGAATGCTGTAAAGTGCCTAATCGAACGATGAGGTGCTGTTCCTCGAGCTTACATTGAGCTTCATTGGAACAGTGAAGGAGGTCGAGGACAGAGAGGTCAGAGTGGGAGTGGAGCGGAGAATTAAAGTGACAAACGACCGGAAGCTCGGGTTCACGCTTGCAGACTGAACGGAGGTGTTCCGCAAAGCGGTCACCCAATCTGTGTTTGGTCTCCCAATATAGAGGAGACCGCATCGTGAGCAGCAAATACAGTATACTAAACTGCAAGAAGTATAAGTAAATCGCTGTTTCACCTGGAAGGAGTGTTTGGGGCCCTGGACGCTGGGAAGGGAGGAGGCAAAAGGGCAGGTGTAGCATCTCCTTTGCTTCCATGGGAAGGTGCTGTGGGAAGGGGAAGGGGGAGGGGTGTTGGGGATGATTGAGGAGTGAACCAGGGTGTCCCGGAGGGAACGGTCCCTTCGGAATGCTGAAAGGGAAGGGGAGGGGAAGATGTGCTTGGTGGTGGGATCGCGCTGGAGGTGGTGGAAATAGTGGAGGATGATCTGTTGAATGTGGAAGCTGGTGGGTGGAAGGTGAGGACAAGGGGAACCCTGTCATGGTTCTGGGAGGAAGGGGAAGGGGTGAGGGCAGAAGTGCGGGAAATGTAACAGACACGGTTGAGGGCCATGTCAAACATGGTGGAGGGGAATCCTCGGTTGTGGAAAAAGGAAGACATATCAGAAGCACTGGTATGGTTGACTTTAATTCTGAGCTCTCTGTCCTCGGCCTCATTCACTGTTCCAATGAAACTCAATGTAAGCTCGAGGAACAGCACCTCATCTTTTGATTAGGCACTTTACAGCCTTCCAGACTCAACACTGAGTTCAACAATTTCAGATCATAACCTCTGCCCCCAATTTTTCAGAGAGCAAATGCTGTTTCTGCTATTCCCAGTTACAACTCTTCTAGACCCATCTTTTGTTTCTCTACTCGTCCCATCACAGACCTTCCCTTTTATTCTTTCCTCCCATCCCCCCTTTCCCTGCCTCTGTACTTGCTTAAAACCTGTTATATCTGTAATATTTTCCAGTTCTGATGAAAGGTCATCAAACTGAAACCATTAACTCTGTTTCTCTCTCCACAGATGCTGCCTGACCTGTTGAGTATTTCCAGCACTTTTCTGTTTTTATTTCAGATTTCCAGCATCCGCAGTATTTTGCTTTTATATAAATTGTTGCATTTGCAACCACAGTCTCATACTGGAAAGGGCAAAGGTCATGCATGATGGAAGTGAATGAAAGGAATAATTTTCCCTCTGGATTTAGTTTCCCTTTAAAGGTGAAGCTTGGCACTGAGTCAGTCCAAGTAAACCAGCTAAATTCAGATTGACTCAATTCTTGCTCCCCAGTGTGTATTTTTTGTTGGAATTACTATATCTGCATTGTTTAAATTATATCACATTCTTATATTGAAACTAATGTGGATCAATAAACAATAAAATTAAAAGCTTATGTTACAACTGAGAACAGAATACGTTAAAAAATATTGCATATTATTAGCAGTTGACAAGGAAACTGAATGAAACATGCTGAGAAAGTGTTCCCTTGGATAAGCCTGATTAGCACTTCCCAGGATGTGTGTCATTACATTCTGACACATGAAGGATGTAAGAGAAATCCTTGGAGTTGGTGCCATGCCCTAGGCATAAGTAGAAGGCCAGTGTTGATGCTGCTTTGTGTAGTGCTGCATATGGTGATAATAAAGAGAGCAGGGAGTCATGTCTATTTGGTCCCTATTGAGCAGAATGCTCAGTCTATTGTGCAGGTGTTTTAATACAGCTCTCTATGATAAAATTACTGGAATGATTATGTGAGAATCAAATTCTGTTTAATATGGTATTTGAATTAAACTTGTGTGGTAGAATGGATTTTATGGAACTCATTGATTTCAAAAGAATAAATATGTACAATTACAGGCAAAAACTCTGAATTTGCAGCTAAATATACTTTTAATTACAGTAAGTTTTCAATCATGACTCATGCTTGCCGGTAGGATCCATTGGCAGCTTTGTTTGAGCGATCATTTAATGCACATATATATTGTATATTATCATTCCTTTCTGGCCTCACACCATCCAGTTGTCGACGGTTTAGGTTAGCTGTGTATTTAAAATACCATTGTAAAACTGAAACTTTCTGGTTTATTCAGGAAATCTTATTAATTAAGAAGCATTCTATGGTGTCAAACATTTATCCAAATCATGTTTTTATGTTCAGAATTAAATCTGGAGTACATTTGTGCTTCAGATGTTTATGATAGTAATTCTATGCATGTCTTAAAAACTGCAAAGCTACTTGGTAGTCAAATGGTTAATGGAATTGGAAAGCTGAAGGTTTTCTCTTTCTTTACCTTTGAGCTTTTATGTTCTCGCCCAGTTTTCCAAATAACCAAAATGTGCACCATGTCTATTTTGATTCTTTTGACAGGTTGTTTACTTTAGCTATTCTTAATGAACACATCGCTATCTGCAGTCACCCTCAAAGGTAACTGTAGAAATGTGTTGAATTATTTCTTGATCTGTTGTTTCCTTCCTTTCTCTAATCAATGTCACCTCTGAACTATAAACTAAAACATGTTTCTCTATCTGATAAAGACTTTAAAATAATGCAGTTCTACTAATTTTTTTCAAAACTATTCATCTTCTTTCAGCAGCCCCGTCCCCTGTTGTGGTTGACTTTTAATTTCCCTTTGCTATGTCAGGTTTTAAGGCAGGCAATCAGTTTGTACTTGCGTTCAAGAGCAAATCTGAGCATTAAATAATCCGTAAAATATGAACTAGGTCTTATGTTTGATATGCACATCAAAGGCCGAAAAGGCCAAAGAAAGCCCTTGGTTAATTATTGAAGAGGTGTCTGTAAAGGAAACATGAGTGAGTAGCGTGCATGCTTTTATCCCCCAGTAACCTTTCATTGTCCTTTTCTTTAGACAGCTAAGTCAGTGCATATAATAAAAGCAGTGCATAGCGTCAAAGAAGGCAAAGGCCTAATGAATGATCCTGATTAAAGGGCTTGACGGGGTATGATCTTTGCACAAATTTTCATAGGGTGTCAGCAAGGGGATGCTGATTGAGCGAACCATCAGCACAGCCATTTTTTTAGTACCAGGAGGAGCCTCCTATCCCCAACCCCCACCCCAACCCTGTACCATGAAGAATGAATGCTTCAGACTGATGACTTCCAATAAGGCTAGGTCTTGAAAACTACTATAAAAGGCCAAAAGGGTCAAAAGTAATTCATAACTGTTTAAAAATGGCGTAGACCTCCAGCAGCTGCTGCTATTGTCATGCCCACAGTGCTGCTTTCTGTATGCAAATTTGTCATAGGAAGTGCACTGGTTTTGCTGTATCACACATAGAGCATCAATCAGACTGTGGAATACATCAGGGTATTTTCATTATGCCTAGTTATTTACTGCATCAGAACAAATTACCACAGCAAGCCTAGCAGTGTTCTGTGGGCAGTGTGATAGGACCAACCAGGTTTCATCTCAGAAATCTTATTGTAAACAGTACAGGATAAATCTTGCAATCGCAGTCATCAATCTTTTCTGCTCATGACTGTGTGGAACTGTAAGGATTTGTGACTAGGTGGTATGGTTTCGAAATTAACTGAGAATGCCATGAATCCTGATAAAGAAACCCTGTGGCTTTTTGATTTAGTTTATTCAGTGTATTAGTTGGATTTTTAAAACTGACACTGAATTTCTTTACAGTTCTTTCAGTTAATGAATCAAACGATTTGTATACTTTCAGAAAGAAAAGTCTGTTTAATTAAATAGTTAATAGCATGTGTCAAAATACTGAGAAAGGACATTTTTTCTCCATAATAATTGCTATGTGCATCTTAAATTAAATAAAAATCTGAAAGAAATAGTGATGCATACAGATAATATATACACAAATATTTACGAATTGTTTCAGCAGCAGTGTACTTATTGACAGAATGGAAGATCCTTAGTAAATGGTGATTTACCTCATTTCCCCAAAGCATCAGCAGGCTGCTATATGTAAATTGTCTACTTTTATTGATATGCAGGTATTCAGTTAAAGGAGCAATCCTGCCTCGGTCTACCTTTTCATGTTAGAAACTGCTAATATTATGATTCCAAAGATAACAATGTCTGTCATTAATTGTATGGAGTTTTTTAAGTATGTTTCTTATATTTGGCAGAGAGAGAAGTGAATTTCCCCATGCCTCCATTAGGCCTGACAAATTGAGAACAGCAGGTTTGGGGATATTGAGGCTACGTGTTCCCCTCACCACCCCTGCCGCCTCCTCCATTTCTCTGACCACCCATGGAACTGTGATTGGCACAATAGGCTCACAAATATCTCAGTCACTGTACCTTACACAAATCAACCTCAGTTCAGCACTTCAGGAATCAAAGACACACCACCCTAAAATTCATAAACTTATAAAATGAATGAAAAAAATAAATGCAGCCTCACTTGCAATGGCTTAAGATATAAAATGGCCGCTTCCTCAAATTGAAATACATTATTCAAAAAGAAATTATATATTTTAATGTACATTTAAATATATACAATTTAAGTGTCTAAAAGTCTATAATTTGACCTGCTCGTATTTAAAAGAGAACAGTATGCATTGTGTATCTCTGTCAAAGTGACTGCATTAAAACAATTATTTTTATGTCAGGGAACGAGCAACTTCTGTATTTTTAATAGAGATTAGGTCAATACTGACAGTGGCCATTTCAATGAGTGCTACAGCAGGAGGCAAAGGCTGCTCATTAAATGAGAGTCGCATGTGATTGTTTAACAAATTCAACACCACAGGGATATTAAAAAAAATAAGAACAGGCAGTGAAGATATAATCTGTGAACATATCTGTGGTCATTTGAATTTTTGGTTCCTGGAAAAGGTAAAAGCAATTGTTACGTTATGGATTTTGTTCAGTAGATATACTAATGTTTATTTTACTGTAAATATTCATCTAGTTGTTTACTGTCTTATTCTTTGTGTTGAATCTATAGTCATCTTTGGTCATCTTCAATGGATCTGCCTCTAAAGTGTGACAGACTAGTGTCCACTAAAAATTACCACACTTTGGGGATGAAATTTGACTTTGGTGGCAGTGCAAAATGAATCGCCCTTTTTACACCCACTCCTCTGATTGTCTTTTAAATCGGGCAATATGTAAAACAGTCTGCCGATTCGCTATTGCCCATTTTACACTATTGCCAAAGTCGAATCTCACTCTCTTTAAATCTTGATTGTACTTACAAGTTATTTTCTAATCAAATATTCTATTAATTCTTGAAGTAATTAATTTACTTCTTACTCAGGTATATTGTACTAACATCATGGTAAGCTTTTCACATTTTACACAATAAGGTGTTGACACCATGCTGAACAAACCCCAGCTTCTTTAGATTATATTTTGTAGCCAATATACATATGTCAACTGCCCAATTATTAAACTGAAGACTAAATATGTATTTCAATATTTGTTTTGTTATTCAAATTATGTCAGTTTTCTGTAGAACAGGCTCTCAAAAAGCTGATTGAATGAATGTGTAATTCTACATACCGACTATGTTGGCTGGCTCGACTAGTTGATTATTAATGTTTCTGTCAATTAAAAGTTTTAGCTGATAAATTAATTGCATCCAATTATTTGTACAGTTTCAGTTACATTTATAATTGTCATTTTGAAATTTACATATTATAACATACTCTGTTTTTTTTAATTGAACAAAAGATAGCTGGAATGTCATCTTTATCACAGGAAAATTATTTTTCTACTCAGCTTGTTACTTATAGAATATGGAGAGTGAAATTGTTTGATCCCAGATTCCATACACTAGCAGAGATGATCCATCAACTTCATCCAATTTCCTTATTGTACTGAGGAAATGTCATGGTTTTCATGCCTCAGTTCAGTACATCTCATTTCAAGGAAGCCCACAAAGGAAACCTCGCAACCATTTATAAATACTAGCCTCGAAATGTTTGCAGTTTTATACTGCCAAAATCGTGTAATCTGGGCAGGGAACAAAACGGTGTGGGATCCTGATCTTCTGAAGTACCGCCTTTTTTGCTGTTGTCATAATTTCTGCTGGAAGTGGGAGTGGTCATACAAAGTGCCTGCCCCCCACCCCCACTGGCTGCAGCAGCATATCAAGGTGCAAGTAACATTGTTAAAGGTTTCTGGGTGTCCGGCAAGAAGTGGCTTCCTGAACGGATTTACGTTTTGTTTTGTTTTGTGGCTATGCAGGGACCTTCTATGTGCTCATGTCTACCATCTGGAGAAAATGTCACATTTTTTGCTGAAACCTGACAGAAACTTGACGATGGGTTTCCCAATAGTGATTCCTCACTATTTTATGGGGTCGGGGGAATTCTCTTCCACAATCCTGCACAAAATCAATGAATGTCAGAAAATGTTGGCGATGACACATCTGGACTCCACCCCAAGCTGAATTTCCCTCCCTCCAGCCCGGTCAGGACCACCGCCATGAGGTGAAGGTCATCCAGCAGGTCATGTACAAATGGTGGCAGGAGGGCAGAGTCCCAGGTGGATTTTCTTCTTTTCCACCCCGTAACTGCGGCTTCCTTGGGCCACGATGTGGAAGATGGTGGTAGGCCCTGGGAAGTGGCAGTACAGGCCCAGAGTACTCCCAGTGGAGGCAGAGGGGCTTGTAGTGGCCTCCTCTCCTTCCACTCAGCCTCAGACACTTGCATATTGATGGCCTCGGTCACAGCCTTTCATCCAATCCTTAGAGTTCCTCTGCCCTTTTAACATCCCTCACCATCTCTTCTGATGCTGCAGCACTACCAGAGTTTCCTTGAGGGCACTTGCAGGCTCCACCTTGGCAGGTATCCCACCACCATGAAAAGGAGCATTCCCCCTCTATCTTGGAATGCACTTCTCATAAGACATTACAGGTGGAGGCTGTCACCTACTCGCTGCTACCCTACAGCTCATGTACACAGGTTCTGGTGCTCCTTTGAAAATGACACTCAAGAGAGTACTGCAGGAGTACCTTCACATCATGGATTGCAGAGGTTCAAGAAGGCAGCTCACCACCACCTTCTCAAGGACAATTAGGGATGGGCAATTAATGCTGGCTTTGCCAGTGACGCCCACATCCCATGAACGAATAAAAAAAAGATCTGTTTAAACGAAGCTGTGCTTCAACAAAGCTCTGGATGAGCTTTGTCTTCTGCTGCAGCCTGACCTGTAAACCACCTCTTCCAATAGGGCAGCACTTGCTATCCCTGTAAAGGTAATTCTTTTTCCTCCAAGTTCTTTTCAGGGTGCTACAGGAACTTTTACCAAATTAAGTCACTATGCTGACATTGCTGCATACGTCAGGTGACATGCTTTGTACCACTCACTACTCCTGTTCCTGTGTTCCAATGCTCCTTTTCTCTATGCCCAACCATCTCTTTAAATCTCTCTCTCCTTCCCCTCCACCCTAACTTCTAAGAACAACTGCAAGAAACTCATGGATTTCTTTGTCACCAAGATAGGGACTATCTGTTCAGCTACTTCCCCCCCACCCCACCCCCCCCAGCCCTCCTCTTGCTCACCCTGGTTCCCCAGTTCCTCTCCTACCCTAGTCCTGAACCACTGCCTCTCTGTAGTTTCACCCACATCTCCCACCCTAACCCTAACCCACCCTATCCAATTTCATCTCATCCATGGGACCTACCTCCTGTTCTCCAGATCCCATTCCCATTAAACTACTGACAACCCCACTTTCCTTTCTGGCTTGCTTGCTAGCTGACATACTGTTCTCTCCTCCCTTTCAAAACTGCAGTCATCACCCTACCCTCAACCCGTCTGTCCCCACTAACTACCACCCAAACTCGACCCTCTCATTCCCCTCAAAGATCCTTGAATGTGCCATAATTTCCCAGGTCTAGGCCCACTCTCCCACAACTCCCTGTTTGAATCAGTCCAATCAGATTTCTGCCCCTCCCGCTGCACCAAAATGGGCCTACCCAAAGGCACAAATGACATTGTGATTGTGTCCTGGGTGCATTATCCCTCTTCATGCTCTCTGAATGCTTCGACACAGTTGATCATACCATCCTCCTCCAATGACTCTCCTCCGTTGTCTCGCTTGATGGGATTGCCTTCAATTAGTTCCACTCTTACCGCATCATTCATAGCCATAGCATCTCTAGCAATGCCTCCCTCCTCCATCTCATTTACATGCTGTCCCTTGGCAATATTGGCCAATCCGGCCAATTACCGCTCCATCAGTCTACTCTCAATCATCAGCAAAGTGATGGAAGATGACGTCGACAGTGCTATCAAGCGCCACTTACTCACAAATAACTTGCTCACCGATGCCCAGTTTGGGTTCTGCTAGGACCACTCAGCTCCAGACCTCATTCCAGCCTTGGTCCAAACATGGACAAAAGAGCTGAATTCCAGAGGTGAGGTGAGGTGAGAGTGACTGCCCTTGACATCAAGGCAGCATTTAACTGAGTGTGGCATCAAGGAGCCCCAGTAAAATTGAAGTCAATGGGAATCAGGGGGCAAACTCTCCACTGGCTGGAGTCATACCTAGCACAAAAGAAGATGGTTGTGGTTGTTGGAGGCCAATCATCTCAGCCCCAGGATATCGCTGCAGGAGTTCCTCAGGGCAGTGTCCTAAGCCCAACCATCCTCAGCTGCTTCATCGATGACCTTCCCTCCAAATAAAGTCAGAAGTGGGGATGTTCGCTGATGACTGCACAGTATTCAGTGCCATTCGCAGCTCCTCAGATAATGAAGCATGTCCATGCCCGCATGCAGCAAGACCTGGGCGACATTCAGACTTGGGCTGATAAGTGGCAAGTATATTTTGGGCCGCACAAGTGTCAGGCAATGACTATCTCCAACAAGCGAGAGTCTAACCACCGTCCCTTGACATTCAACGGAATTCCCATCGCCGAATCCCCCACCATCAGCATCCTGGGGGTCACCATTGACCAGAAACTTAACTGAACCAGCCAGATAAATACTGTGACTAAAAGAGCAGGTCAGAGGCTGGGTATTCTGTGGTGAGTGTTTCACCGCCTGACTCCCCAAAGCCACCATCTACAAGGCACAAGTCAGGAGTGTGTTGGAATACTCTCCACTTGCCTGGATGAGTGCAGTTCCAACAACACTCAAGAAACTCGACACCATCTAGGACAAAGCAGCCCGCTTAATTGGCACCCCATCCACCACCTTAAACATTCACTCCCTCCACTACCATGGTTGCAGTGTGTACTATCTACAAGATGCACTGCAGCAACTCGCCAAGGCTCCTTCGACAGCACCTCCCAAACCCGCGACCTCTACCACCTAGAAGGACAAGGGCAGCAAGTGTATGGGAACACCATCACCTCCAAGTTCCCCTCCAAGTCACACACCATCCTGACTTGGAATTATATCGCTGATCCTTCATTGTCGCTGGGTCAAAATCCTGGAATTCCCTCCCTAACAGCACTATGGGAGTACCTTCACCACAGGGACTGCAGCGGTTCAAGAATGCGGCTCACCACCACCTTCTCATGGGATGGGCAATAAATGCTGGCCTTGCCAGTGACGCCCACATCCCAGGAATGAATATAAAAAATATCATCTGTTGACATGGACTCAGCTGCCGTATGTGCGCTGATGACATGCATCTTTACTTCTCCACCACCTCTCTCAACACCTCCACTGCTTCTGTGTTATCAGACATTTAGGCCAGAATTTTAATTTGTAGGTGGATTGGGATCGGGGGCGTGACTGGAAAGCGGTTGGGAAAACCGGGAGAACAGGCTTCCCGCAGGCCCTACGAATTTAACAGCAGGGCCTGATTAGCTTTTCAAAGCACTGATTCCCACCCACAGCCAGCCAGATGGAGAGTGGCTGGCTGTCGGGCGGGTAGTCCTGTGGCACCAGAGAGGAGGGAGGGATCGGGGAGATGGATCGGATGCTGGAGGGTGATTGGGGGCTGGAGGGGAGAGGTCGGAAGGAGATCGGGGACCGGAGGGCAATCGGGGGCCGGAGGGGGACAGGTCGGAAGGGGAACGGGGGCCGGAGGGGGGAGGTCGTAAGGGGATTGTGAACTGGAGGGTGATTGGGGGTCAGAGGGGGGAGGTTGGAAGGTGATCAGGGGCTGAAGGTTGATCAGGGGCCTGAGGGGATAGGTTGGAAGGGAATCGGAAGCCGGAGGCTGATCGGGGTCCGGAGGTGGGAATTTGGAAGGAGATTGGGGGCCAGAGGGGGACAGGTCAGAATGGGATCAGAGGCCGGAGGGTGTTCGGGGGCCGGAGAGGGGAGGTCGGAATGGGATCGGGAGCCGGATGGAGGAGGTCGGAAGGGGATTGGGAGCCGGAGCTTGATTGGAGGCCAGAGTGGGGAGGTCGTAAGGCCGGAGGGGGATCAAGGGCCGGAGCAGGGTTCGGAGTTCGGGGATCAGAGGCCAGAGGGGGAGATTGGAGGCCCCGTGGGTGGGGGGGGAGGTGTCGGAGACCTCAGGGTGTTTATCGGAGGCCTCGGAGGGGCAGATTGGAAGGGTCGGGCGGGTGTCTGATTGCAGGGGTTTGGCGAGGCAGCGACGCTGGATCCAGCAGGTAAGTGGAAAGGCAATTACCTCCTGGATCCAGCAGTCCTTGCCTTCCTTTAGCTGGCAGGTACCCCGAGGCCCGACCAGCCAGAATTAAATTTAATATGGTGGTTCACGTTGAGGCATAGAGCCTAATTATAATATTTGAAGTGCCAACCCGCCTTCTGGGAGTGGGTTGGCTGCCCGCCTCCATTAAAACCGGAAGTGGGTGGGTTGGAGGCGGGTTGGGGTCGGGATTCAGATTTTTAATTCTTTAACCTCCCACCTGACCACAACCCACCAGTTTTTGGAGTTAAAATCCCCCCCCCCCCCCCATAGTCTTGGATCAGTCATAGTTTCCTTCAACTAGACTTTGTGAAGAGTAAAGATTTTGGGGGGAAAATTCAGTTGGTTGCGCCTCCCGTTAGCGCCTTAAGAGGGCGCTAATGGGGCGCAAAGCATCTAGCGCCCAGGCGCGGCGATGTTTGCGCCGCTCGCAAAATTAACTAGACATTTTGCGGTGGCGCTAAACACTACCGCCACGATTTCCTGCGCCGACAGATTGTGACGTCAGTCGAGTGCGCAACGCCCCAGTATCGCCCCGGAGCAGATATTGAGTGGTGCCCCCTGCCTTACCGCCTGACGCTAGCAATGACAGGTTGAGGGGAGCGAATTGCAGTCATGAAGGGACTGGGGGAGCGCTATTTAAAGGCGACCGCTTCCTGCCTTTTATTGTTGGTGCCATTTTTGAACCACGCATTCTGAGAGAGAGAGAGAGAGACTTCTGGAGAGATTCAACGCTGTGTGAAGGAGTTTTGAGTACTGAGCAGCACTTTGCAGGTCCATTTTGATTTGCCATTCCTTGTATCGATTTAGAAGAGACTGTGGGGGCTGCACTCTAAGCTCTTTCCCTGGTACTCTCCATTGTTCTTTCCAGCACATTTGATGTGCAGGTCTCTCCAGGCAGAGATTCAAGGCTGCAATGAGCAGGATGTGGATGGAAAGCAAGATCAACCATCCCCTTTAAGAACTGGCCGGTGCCATTGTGTGTGTGTTCCATTGCTGACTGACATCACATGAGCTTCGCCAGCGCTCTGAGGTAGCGCCTCGCTCCTCGGCCTTTGCGCCTTAAGACAGGTGTAAAGCGCCTGATTTAGCGCTCCAATCACCTCCAGGGGCGATAAAAGTCAAGTTTGCAGTCGGTGGCGATAATTAGCGCCAGGCGCTAATCTTTGCGCCCGGCCGATAATTGCGCCCCAAATGGGGCGATACTGAATTTCTCCCCCTTTGTCTTGTTCCCCCGCCACCCCCCGCCCCCCCCCCCCCCCAAACTCTGTATCTTCATCACCAACTCCATCACCCGCCCTGGTTACTGCCTTAGGTTGAATCAGGCAGAGTTGAAAATCTCTCAGTTTTCCAGTCAGTAAATTAAACCAAAAACCTCAGTTGTGCCTAACAGGACACCCAATACCTTGCCCTCTCCTTCGTGGACCAACTCTATACAATCATCTCTAGGATTCCCATCATGGCTCTCTCCAGGAAGATTCCCAGGATATTACTTACATTCCCAAACTATGGACAGTTTTTATTATCACCACAAGGCTATTTAACATTAAATTTTTTGACGAGATCCAAACCACTACATTCTGTCTTTCTTCTGAAAACCTGTGCTTATCTTTAGTTCTCCAGTGTGCTGTCCTTAAGCCTATTCTGGTACTCCTGACAGCCAGGGATGCCAGAGCTTTTTGATCTACATGAGCCTCTTGTGACGGATGTGGCCCTCTACTTGAGCAGCTGAATCCAAGGAGCACTCTGCTGCATGCTGTGTTTCCACTACTTCTGCATGGTCTTGCCTCCTTCTAAAAGAAAGACTTGCATTTATATAGCGCCTTTCATGACCACCGGACATCCCAAAGTGCTTTACAGCCAATGAAGTACTTTTTGAAGTTTGGTAACTGTTGTAATGTAGGAAACACGGCAGCCAATTTACGCATAGCAAGCTCCCACAAACAGCAATGTGATAACAGGCAGATAATCTGTTTTAGATGTTGATTGAGGGATAACTGGGGATAACTCCCCTGCTCTTCTTAGAAATAGTGCCATAGGATCTTTTACATCCACCTTAGAGAGCAGATAGGGACTCGGTTTATCGTCTCATCCGAAAAACGGCACCTCCGACAGTGCAGCACTCCCTCAGCACTGCGCTGGAGTGTCAGCCTAGGTTTTTTTGCTCAAGTTTCTAGTTACATGAACAGTCATCTGAGGGGAGCTAACTAGAGAGGAAGAGCTCACACGTTCTGCCATCAGAGTGAGAACAGCATCATGGTTACAGACTGCAGCTGTGCTACTTGAACTGGACCCTGGTCAGTGGGAGGGTGACAGTTTCATCCTGCAAAACTCCCAAAACTGTCAGAAGCCACTTACTATCATTCTCTTCAACTGGTCTCACAAGGTCTAAAGCCAGTAGTCAATATTGGATCCATATTGGAGGCATTGACTGGTTTAGAGGCCTTCCTATTAGGGGAGATTGCAGTAGAGGCTTTTGGAGCATCCTCTGAAAAGCTCCTCAATCCCTGCAGATCCAGCATCCTTCTTTTCAGAGCAGGACCCTGAAATCTTCAGCCAGGGATTGACATCTGCTGAGCCTCAGCTCAGCACCATCAGATTGCACTTTCATTCCTGACCTCTCTGCCACTGTCACCCTCTGCGTCTCGCCCACTGACAACACCGCATCAGCTATCACAGAAAGCCTCACCATTTCAATCTCTCTGGGTTGGTGACTGCAAGAAAAGGGATGAATGACAGCATGAGTGAGGTTGTGGTGCCATGACGTGAGGCTGTGGGACTTTGCCCATTTTCTTCCCCCTGTTCAGCAGCATCTTGCTATTTTTTATCGAGGAAAAGAAGACGAGGAAAAGTTCGAATATTTAGCATCTAAAGGAGCACCAATAGGTTCTTTACAAAGATGTCTGTGCTCCCACACAATAAGGTAAAGAAGCAACAGATGGCACAGACAATCCACCTGCTGCCACTGCCGGAAATCAAGGCGATTATCAGAAAGTAATTGGGGGCCAGACTGGAAATAAAGAAGGCTACTATAAGGGCTATCCCTCCATTGGGGGAACTCAGGGCTGTTACCGCCACGGAGAGGGTTGATGAAGGTAGTGCGGTTGATGTTGTGTATATGGACTATCAAAAGGTGTTTACGTAAAAGGTTATTACGCAAGATAAGGGAATGGTAGCATAGTGGTTATGTTACTAGACTAGTAATCCAGAGGCCTGGACTAATGATCCAGAGACTGTGAGTTCAAATCCCACCACGGCAGCTGGGGAATTTAAATTCAAAAATAAAAATCTAGTAAAAACTATCAGATTGTCATAAAAACCTATCTGGTTCACTAATGTCCTTTAGGAGAAGGAAATCTGCTGTCCTTACCTTACCTGGTCTGGCATATATGTAACTCCAGACCCACAGCAATGTGGTTGACTCTTAACTGCCCTCTGAAATGGCCCAGCAAGCCACTCAGTTGTAACAAACTGCTATGAAAAGCAATAATAAGAATAAAACCAGACGGACCACCTGGCATCGATCTAGGCACCAGCTTCGGACATGAAAACAACCCAGCCCAGTCGACCCTGCAAAGTCCTCCTCACTAGCATCTGGGGACTTGTGCCACAATTGGGAGAGCTGTCCCACAGACGAGTCAAGCAACAGCCTGACATAGTCATACTCACAGAATCATACCGTTCAGCCAATGACCCAGATTCCTCCATCACCATTCCTGGGTATGTCCTGTCCCACCGGCAGGACAAACCCACCAGGGTTGGCAGCACAGTCGTATACAGTCGGGAGGGAGTGGCCCTGGGCATCCTCAACATTGACTCCGGACCCTATGAAGTCTCATGGCTTCAGGTCAAGCATGGGCAAGGAAACCACATGCTGATTGCCAGCTGATGAATCAGAACACCACTTGGAAGAAGCACTGAGGGTAGCAAGGGTGGGGGACTTCAATGTCCCCTTCAATCACCAAGAGTGGTTCAGTAGCACCACAGCGGGCCAAGTCCTGAAGGACATAGCTGCCAGACTGGGCCTACGACAGGTGGTGAGAGAACCAACACGAGGGGAAAAACCTACTTGACCTCGTCCTCACCAATCTACCTGTCGAAGATGCATCTGTCTATGACAGCATTGATAGCAGTAACCACCACACAGTCCTTGTGGAGATGAAGTCCCGTCTTAACACTGAGGAGGACACCCTCTATCGTGTTGTGTGGCACTACCACCGTGCTAAATGGGATAGAATCAGAACAGACCTAGCAGCTCAAAATTGGGCATCTATGAGGCACTGTGGGACATCAGCAGCAGCAGAATTGTATTCCACCACAATCTGTAACCTCATGGCCCGCCATATCCCTCACTCTACCATTACCATCAAGCCAGGGGACCAACCCTGGCTCAATGAGGAGTGCAGGAGCAGCACCAGGTACCTAAAAATGAGGTACCAACCTGGGGAAGCTGCAGCACAGGACGACATGCAGAAGCAGCATGCTATAGACAGGGCTAAGCGATCCCACAATCAACGGATCAGATCAAAGCTCTGCAGTCCTGCCACATCCAGTCGTGAATGGTGGTGGACAATTAAACAACTAACGGGAGGAGGAGGCTCCATGAATATCCCCATCCTCAATGATGACGGAGCCCAGCCGCGAGTGCAAAAGACAAGGCTGAAGCATTTGCAACCATCTTCAACCAGAAGTGCTGAGTGAATGGTTCATATCGGCCTCCTCCTGAAGTCCCCACCATCACAGAAGCCAGTCTTCAGCCAATTCGATTAATTCCACATGTTATCAAGAAACGGCTGAGTGCACTGAATACAGCAAAGGCTGTGGGCCCCGACAACATCCTGGCTGTCGTGCTGAAGACTTGAGCTCCAGAACTAGCCGCGCCTCTAGCCAAGCTGTTCCAGTACAGCTACAGCACTGGCATCAACCCGACAATGTGGAAAACTGCCCAGGTATGTCCTGTCCACAAAAAGCAGGACAAATCCAATCCGGCCAATTACCGCCCCATCATTCCACTCTCAATTATCAGCAAAGTGATGGAAGATGTTGTCGACAGTGCTATCAAGCAGCACTTACTCAGCAACAACCTTCTAACCTTCTTATCGATGCTTAGTTTGGGTTCCGCCAGGACCACTCAGCTCCAGACCTCAGTACAGCCTTGGTCCAAACATGGACAAAAGAGCTGAATTCCAGAGGTGAGGTGAGAGTGACTGCCCTTGACATCAAGGCAGCATTTGACCGAGTGTAGCATCTGCGGCGAGTGTCTCACCTCCTCACTCCCCAAAGCCTTTCCACCATCTACAAGGCACAAGTCAGGAGTGTGATGGAATACTCTCCACTTGCCTGGATGATTGCAGCTCCAACAACACTCAAAAAGCTCGACCCCATCCAGGACAAAGCAGCCCGCTTGATTGGCACTTCATCCACCATCTTAAACATTCACTCCCTACACCACTGGTGCACCGTGGCTGCAGTGTGTACCATCTACAAGACGCACTGCAGGAACTCACCTGCAAGTTCCCATCCAAGCTACACATCATCCTGACTTGGAAATATATCGCCGTCACTTCATCGTCGCTGGGTCAAAATCCTGGGACTCCCTCCCTAACAGCACTGTGCGAGTACCTTCACCACACGGACTGCAGCGGTTCAAGAAGGCGGCTCACCACCACCTTCTCAAGGGCAATTAGAGATGGGCAATAATTACTGGTCTTGCCAGCAACGCCCACATCCCATGAACAAATAAAAAAAAGAGTTCATGGGGTTGGGGGTAATATATTAGCATGGATAGAGGATTGGTTAATACACAGAAAAAAGAGAGTAGGGATAAATGGTTCATTTTCAGGTTGGCAGGCTGTAACTAGTGGGGTGCCGCAAGGATCAGTGCTTGGGCCTCAGCTATTTACAATCTATATTAATGACTTAGATGAAGGGAACGAGCGTAATGTATCCAAATTTTCTGACGATACAAAGCTAGGTGGGAAAGTAAGCTGTGAGGAGGACACAAAGAGCCTGCAAAGAAATATAGACAGGTTAAGTGAGTGGGCAATAATGTGGCAGATGGAGTATAATGTGGAGAAATATGAGGTTATTCACTTTGGTAGGAAGAATAGGAAAACAGAATATTTTTTAAATGGTGAGAAATTATTAAGTGTTGTTCAGAGAGATTTAGGTATACTCATACAAGAAACAGAGGGCTAAAAATTCGGGGCCTTAACTCTACCTGTTACCGGCAAAAAGTTGCATTCAGAGAGCAACCGCTGATGTTTCACCAGCTGGTGGCGGGTCTCGCAATGTCCTCCATTTTCCCAGGCCCGACAGCGCTGCCAGGAAGATCCATCACCCTGCAAATTAAAATGAGGGAGAGATGATGTCAGTCGGCTTGCAACTCAGTTCAGCGCTGGGTCCTAAGCTCGCCATGTAAACCTAGTGTGCAGCAGACGGACAGAGGCACTGTCAGCACTTCTTAAAGAGACACACACTTATTTCAGGTAAGTTTGCATTTAAGCTTTTAGTCTGGGTTTTTTTTTATTTTATTGAAGTAGTGGCATGCTGCAATACATGTTAAAAGTATTTTTAGTGTGTAGGGAGTGCTGCTGGATGCTTGCAAGGCCTCAGATGGGAAAGGAAAGCCTCTGAGAAGTCATAAAATGCTGCAAATACTCAGCAGGTCAGCAACATCTGTGGAGAGAGAAACAGAGTTCACATCTCAGGTCAAGATGCTGCCTGAGCTGCTGAGTATCTCCAGCATTTTATGCTGTCATTTCATATTTGCAGATTCCGCTCGCAGAGGGAAGAGGAAGAGACTGAAGAGGAAGAAACAGAAGAGGAAGAAGCCGAAGAGGAGGAAACAGAAGAGGAGGAAGCAGAAGGAAGAATGCAACCCAGACAGCCCCTTTCTGGCCGGGATATCCGGGATGGAATCATCTGCCTGCAGTACCAGTGACCAAACCCCAATTCCCCTTTCAACATTTTTCCCACACCTTACCTTCCCTCTGTTACTGACCATCACAGTGTCCTCTTGGCCACAAGGCTGAAATAAAAGACACCACAAAGCAAACTTTCCAATCCAACTTTATACATCTATCCATCCAATATGTCATCAAGAAATCAACTCATCACCCTTATGCATTCTCTTAGTGACTGTCTTGTGTGTGCCTTTGCCTATCCTACTGAAGTCACGCAGTGCTACCGCAGTGGCTGCAGCATGGCTGGTGGAAGGCTGCTGGCTTTCAGTGGGGGACACTGCAAATGGCCTTGCTGGTTGACCTTGAGGAGCTGGTGGCTGGGAGTGTCAAATTGAGTGATGGTTCTTCTTCCTCTTCTTGACTCTCCTCTCCCTCTTCTTGGCCAACCACTGGCTGGGTAGGCTGCATTTCTTGGGTGTGTGAAATGAGGAAGGCACAAGGGTGGAGTTGTGGTGAGGGGAGGGCAGAAAAGCAAGAGGTACATGCGAGAAGGAGGATAACATATGAGGATACCAGCATCTTGTACCCTTTCTGCCTCACCGCTGGCCAAGGGCTCAGCCATGCCCCTGCCAAGAATGGCCAGCACCGTCTCCTCCAAGGGGCTGAGGTGAGGCTAGGAATGGGAGATGTGCCTCGTGATTGATACAGGTTATTGGTAGGTGAGTGATGGGGGGGAGTCAGCATTGAGCAGTGTGTGAGGCTCGTGATGCAGTTGGTAGAAGATGGATTTTGAAGATGCATTCACTGACCTAGACCAGTGGTCTGAGGTCATGAAGCTTCTTTGGGCACTGGAGCCAGATGGTGGGGGCGACACTGCTGGCAGTGACGACCTCGGTGATGTGGTCCCACATCGTTCTTTCTGGAGGGCCTCCTGGCCCCTGTGGGTAGAGGACCTCTCTTGCAGTGTTGACCCGCTGCACAAAGCTGGAGTGCTGCATGTGAGACCCTGGGTGCCCCTTCCCTGGCTTGCTGAGCCATTTGCATTAGTGTTGAAGCAGTTTTCCCATTTTTCGAGGTTCGGAAGGGAATTCACTGGAATCCACTGGAATTTTTTGAGGATGTAACTGGTAGAATAGATAAGGGAGAACCAGTGGATGTGGTGTATTTGGACTTTCAGAAGGCTTTCGATAAGGTCCCGCATAAGCGATTAGCGTGCAAAGTTAAAGCACACGGGATTGGGGGTAAGGTACTGTCTTGGATAGAGAACTGGTTGGCAGACAGGAAGCAAAGAGTTGGAATGAACAGGTCTTTTTCCGAGTGGCAGGCAGTGACTAGTGGGGTACCACAGGGATCGGTGCTAGGACCCCAGCTATTCACAATATATATAAATGATCTACATGAGGGAACTAGATGTAATATCTCCAAGTTTGCAGATGACACAAAGCTGGGTGGGTGTGTGTGCTGTGAGGAGGATGCAGAGAAACTCCAGTATGATTTGTACAGGTTGGGCAGATGCATGGCAAATGTCATATAATGTGGATAAATGCGAGGTTATCCACTTTGGTGGCAAAAACAGGAAGACAGATTATTATCTGAATGGCAATAGATTTGGAAAAGTGGAAGTGCAATGAGACCTGGGTGTCCTTGTGCACCAGTCGCTGAAGGTAAGCATGCAGGTGCAGCAGGCAGTTAAGAAGGCAAATGGTATGTTGGCCTTCATAGCGAGAGGATTCGAGTACAGGAGCAAGGATGTCTTGCTGCAGTTGTACAGGGCCTTGGTGAGACCACACCTTGAGTATTGTGTGCAGTTTTGGTCACCTTATCTGAGGAAGGATGTTCTCGCCATGGAGAGAGTGCAGCGAAGATTCACCAGACTGATACCTGGGATGGCAGGAATGATGTATGAGTAGAGATTGGGTCGATTAGGCTTATATTCGCTAGAGTTTAGAAGAATGAGAGGGGATCTCATTGAAACTTATAAAATTCTAACAGGACTAGACAGACTAGATGCAGGAAGGATGTTCCCGATGGCGGGGGAGTCCAGAACCAGGGGTCACAGTCTAAGGATAAGGGGTAAGCCATTTAGGACTGAGATGAGGAGGAATTGGTGAACCTGTGGAATTCTCTACCACAGAGGCCAATTCATTAAATATATTCAAGAAGGAGTTAGATATATTTCTTAAGGCTAAAGGGATCAAGGGATATGGGGAGAAAGCAGGGGCAGGGTACTGAATTTGGGTGATCAGCCATGATCCCATTAAATGGCGGAGCAGGCTCGAGGGGCCGAATGCCCTACTCCTGCTCCTATCTTCTATGTTCAGCTTTAAGAGCTGAAGACTCCCATTTGGAACTTCTTTTTAATGTTAATTTTTTTTTAAAGGCAGTAAGGGCTGAAAACTACATCTTTTCACTTCATAGTTATTTTTATTAGTTCTGAAGGCATTGCCCTTTTAATGCATTGCCCTTTTACTTTCCCACAATGCCTAGCAAACTCTTGCCTGGCTTCCAGAGGCTGTTCGAAGCTGGAACGCCACTTCTGGACGGCAATTTCGACTCCCATGCCTGCACTAACGCCACCAGGAGGGTGTTACATAGTAAGTTAGCGCTGGGTAAAAGTCTTTAGCTCCCAGAGCGAATTTTTCTCTGGCAGTACTTCGTCCATTTTCAGCAGCCGTTAACCCGAGGCCACAGTGACACCGGCAACTCTCATGGTGGCCACAAACTTTTCCCCAGAGAGTTAGCTTGCAGGTACAACAAGCAATTAGGAAGGCAAATGCATGTTGGCCTTTATTGCAAGGGGGTTGGAGTACAAGAGTAAGGAAGTCTTGCTACAATTGTACAGGGCTTTGGTGAGACCACACCTGGAGTACTGTGCAAAGTTTTGGTCCCCTTATAGGATATACTTGCGTTAGAGGTGGTGCAACGAAGATTCACTAGATTGATTCCTGGGTTGAGAGGGTTGTCCTATGAGGAGAGATTGAGTAGATTGGGCTATATTCTCTGGAGTTTAGGAGAATCAGAGGTGATCTCATTCAAACATGCAAGATTCTGAGGGCGATTGCCAGGATAGATGCTGAGAGATTGTTTCCCCTGGCTGGAGAGTCTAGAACTAGGGGGCATAGTCTCAGGATAAGGGGTCGGCCTTTTAAGACTGAGGTGAGGAGGAATTTCTTTACTCAGAGGGTTGTGAATCTTTGGAATTCTCTGCCCCAGAGGGCTGTGGATGCTGAGTCGTTGAGTATATTCAAGGTTGAGATAGATAGGTTTTTGGACTCTAGGGGAATCAAGGGATATGGAGATCGGGTGGGAAAGTGGAGTTGAGGTCGAAGATCAGCCATGATCTTATTGAATCATGGAGCAGGCTCGAGGGGCCATATGGCCTACTTCTGCTCCAAATTCTTATGTTCTTATATGTTCTTATGTTTGATAAAATGCCACATAAACGAATTGTTAGCAAAATTAAAGCCCATGGGATTACAGCAGCCTGGATACAATATTGGCTGAGAGACAGAAAGCAGAGACTAGTGGTGAAAGGTTGTTTATCAGACTAGAGGGGAGTGTACAGTAGTGTCCCCCAGGAGTTGATATTAGGACTCCTGCTCTTTTTGATATATATTAATGACCTGGACTTGGGTATAGGTGGCATAATTTCAAAGTTTGCAGAAGACACAAAACTTGTAAATGTAGTAAACCATGAGGAGATAGTAGCAGACTTCAGGAGGACATGGACAGACTGGTGAAATGGGCAGACACATGGTAGATGAAATTTAATGCAGAGAAGTGTGAAGTGATGCATTTTGAAGGAAGAACGAGGAGAGGCAATATAAACTATATGGTAACATTTTAAAGGGATTGCAGGAACCGAGATATTTGGGTTCATTTACACAAATCTTTGAGGTTGGCAGGACAAGTGGCAAAGGCTGTTAAAAAGCATACGGAATCATGGGCTTCATAAATAAAGGTCATGATGCGGAGATGCCGGTGTTGGACTGGGGTGGACAAAATTGAGAGGTCGCACAACACCAGGTTATAGTCCAACAGTTTTATTTGAAATCACAAGCTTTCGGAGCTATCGATTTGCTCCTTCCTCAGGTGAAGTGTCGATAGCTCCGAAAGCTTGTGATTTCAAATAAAACTGTTGGACTATAACCTGGTGTTGTGCGACCTCTCAATTTCATAAATAAAGGCATAGAGAACAAAAGTAAGGAAGTTATACGAAACATTTATAATTAACTGGTTAGGCCTCAGCTGAAGTATTGTGTCCAATTCTGGGCACCACACTTTAGGAAGTATGCCGAGGTCTTGGAGAGTTTCTGATGAGATTTACTAGAATTATACCAGAGATGAGGGAGAGACTAGAGAAGCTGGGCTTGTTCTCCTAGAGCAAAGAAGATTAAAGGGAGATTTAATAGAGATGTTCTAAATTATGGCAGATTTTGATAGCGTAAATAAGGAGAAATTGTTTCCACTGGCAGAAGGGTCGATAACCAGAAGACACAGATTTAAAGTAATTGGCAAAAGAACCAGCAGGGATATGAGGAGAATTTTTTATGCAGCGAGTTGTGATGATTTGGTATTCACTGCCTGAAAGGGTGGTGGAAGCAGATTCAATAGTAACTTTCAAAAGGGAATTGGATATATATTTGAAAAGGAAAATTTTGCAGGGCTATGGGGAAAGAGCAGGTGAGTGGGACTAATTGGATAGCTCTTTCAAAGAGCCAACACAGGCACAATGGGCTGAATGGCCTGCTTCTGTGCTGTATGATTCTATGATTCCCTATGACTTCTCGGGACCTGCCAACATGGTCCCAGGAAGCGGTGATAAAATCCAGTGGGGCACCACGCCGCACCCCCTATTACATGTGATGGGCAGGGAAGGAGTGGCTAGCAACTGTCCCACTAGAGAGGGGGAAAATTCCAAGTAGGAATGATGAGGCAGTGGTAGGCCTCATTCTTCACCACTATCGTAGCCTATTTTGGGCAGGATCACAGAGGAGAATCCAGACCTAGATCTTAAAAGTAAGTTTTCAGTTGTCAGATCTATCTTCGGCTAGAAGAGGTCAATATCAATTGAATCTGACACTTCATACTCCAAGATTCATTTGGACAGGTGTCCATAAATCAACACATATTTGCTATATATAAAAAGATCTAAAATTAAAAATGGCATTATGTTAACAGAAGCAGATAACCTGATAGTAACATCAATTAATATGGAAAGAAAACAAATTCAAGATAATAGTGTGACATGTTGTCAACTCCAGAAGTGGCAATCAAGATGTATATTAAAAAGAAATTTCATTGAAGATTCACGGCAATATTCTTTTTGCTAATTCTTAAAATATGCTGATGTATATGCAGTGAAGCTTCCTGTAGTATCCATGTTCTCCAAATTTAATTGGTTATTCCCATTAAAGGAAGTATTTCCAAAGAGAAATTTCTATTCACGGCTACATCATTCCATTTAAAGACAAGCCCAATATAAATTTACCTTTGTCTTCCAAAACAATGGGCAGCTAGCATTTTCTGTAAGCAACAGTATCTTGCATTGAACACACACCAAGATTATCCATATATAATATAAAAACAGAAAATGCTGGAGACACTCAGCAGGTCAGGCAGCATCTGTGAAGAGAGAAACAGAGTTAACGTTTCAGGTCGATGACCTTTCGTCAGAACTGGAAAAAAGCAGGAAATGGAACAGATTTTAAAGCAAGTTAAGGGGCTGGGAAATGGGGGAGGGGATGAAAGAACAAAAGGGAAGGTCTGTGATAGGATAAAAGGCAGGAGAGGTTAAGAGACATTAAGAGATATTCAAGGCAAAAGGAGACTTTAAGAAACAAAGGATGGCTCTAGATGAAGTGTGAATTGCGCCGGCAGAATGAAAGACAGCTGCCATGTGGGAGAGAAGTAAAAAAAGACACAAACAAAAAGTGTGGATAAAAAATATATATGAAAATATGATAGGTGCCGAGGTTATGATCTGAAATTGTTGAATTCGATGTTGAGTCCAGAGGGCTGTAAAGTGCCTAATCGAAAGATGAGGTGCTGTTCCTCGAGCTTACGTTGAGCTTCAGTGGAACAATGTAAGAGGCTGAGGACGGTGAGGTCAGAGTGGGAGTGGAGCGAAGAATTAAAGTGACAAGCGACCGGAAGCTCGGGGTCCCCCTTACGGACTGAACGGAGGTGTTCCGCAAAGCAGTCACCCAATCTGCATTTGGTCTCCCCAATGTAGAGGAGACCACATCGTGAGCGGCGAATACAGTATACTAAATTGCAAGAAGTACAAGTAAATCGCTGTTTCACCTGGAAGGGGTGTTTGGGGCCCTGGACAGTGGGAAGGGGGGAGGTATAAGGGCATGTGTTGCATCTCCTGCGCTTGCACGGGAAGGTGCCGGGCGAAGGGGAAGGGGTGTTGGGGGTGATAGAGGAGTGGACTAGGGTGTCGCGGAGGGAGCGGTCCCTACGGAATGCTGAAAGGGGAGGTGAGGGGAAGATGCGTTTGGTGGTGGGATCACGCTGGATGTGGCGGAAATGGCGGAGGATGATCCGTTGAATGTGGAGGCTGGTGGGATGAAAGGTGAGGACAAGGGGAACTCTATCATGGTTCCGGGAGGGAGGGGCAGGGATGAGGGCAGAAGTGCGGGAGATAGAACGGACACGGTCGAGGGCCATGTCAACCACAGTAGAGGGGAATCCTTGGTTGAGGAAAAAGGAAGACATGTCGGAAGCACTGGTATGGAAGGTGGCATCGTCAGAGCAGATGCGGCAGAGACGGAGAAACTGGGAGAATGAAATAGAGTCCTTACAGGAGGCGGGGTGGGAGGAAGTGTAGTCCAGGTAGCTGTGGGAGTCAGTGGGCTTGTAGTGAATATTTGTCAATAACCTATCCCCAGAGATGGAGACGGAGAAGTCGAGGAAGGGAAGGGAAGAGTCGGAGATGGACCATGTGAAGGTGAGGGAAGGGTGGAAATTGGAAGCAAAGTGAATGAAATTATCTAGTTCAGGGCGAGAGCAGGAAACGGCACCAATACAATCATCAATGTACCAGAAAAAGAGGTGAGGGAGGGGACCCGAGTAGGACTGGAACAAAGAGTGTTCCACATATCCCACGAAAAGGCAGGCATAGCTAGGACCCATGCGGGTTCCCATAGCAACACCTTTGATTTGGAGGAAATGAGTGGATTATCCATATGTTTAGTACCATTTTAAATAATCTAGAATCAATTTGGGCTGTTCTCTCAAAATATATATACATATATATATATATTACATGTGTTGCCTGAGAAGTAAGGGTGTAACATTTCTAAATTGGTACCTTTTTCATTGTCCCTGCAAAAATCAATGTACTAGGGAATGTGCTTTCTTAATTTCTCAGATGACCACACAGGCATCTTCCCATCTCCTCCAAGCACTCTCCTGTCTAATTCCTTCTTGTTGCTTTCCTTCTGTATCTATTTCACTGAACTGCTTTTAACACTTTTCATCAAAATTTATGTTCAGATTTTCCTTGTCCTGACTGCTCTTCTCAGCCCCCAAAACAAATCATGGCAAAAATAAGAGGAACAGTATCAATATATGCCATAATTTTGTTGCTTTTTTAACTGATTTTATGGCTGACTGAAAATTAGTCAGCAATGGAATGTGAATTTTAATGGGTGGTCTTTTACATGACTTGTTTTTTTCTAACGTACCCAGGGGAAGCTATCTATGGGTACAATTTGTATCAAAACAATCCAATCTGTAGCTCTTCCTGTTGCCAGTTTCACATTGCTTTCCATCTAACCCAGATGTCACTTTTCCTAGACCTAATCACGCTGGCCCTGAAATCCACAGGGATTCCACTAATGTCCCATCAGAACTCCAGCTAGTCACCAGTGGAACCCACCAGAAAACAGAAGGGACCCGCTTGTGCTAGGAGTCCACTGTTTCCATGAGTTTCTGACATGCCTCATAACAGGTGGAACTGCACCCCCCCACCCCACTACTTATAAGGCAAATGTCATGGAGGGGGTGGGGGCGGCAGAGACTCTCTACAGCAAGTATTGCCACATCTCCGGCTCAATTAGGGCCCAGTGTATCTCTGGAGGCCAGTACACTGAGTGAGATGAAGCATACTGACCTCCTCTGGGGAGGTCCAGGTCAGCAAGGACAGCATAGTCCCTAGAAGAAAGCGCAGAATTTTTTTCAGCCCCCTTACAAAGTGGGGCAAGAAGACATGACTGGGGTCTGAAGGAGGAGCATAACAATCTGCTCCCCTCCAAGCGGCATGGTTGGCACCCGATTTTATAATTGCACGTGGCATGCAGGCACCAAAGACAAGCCCATAGTGGTGCTTGCGCACGCCTGTTGCATGCAAGTTATGTGCCCCCCTTCTGACCTCTGTCAGGTCAGCGCTGGAGAGTAGTTGGTGTGATCCCAGTATAACTGCTGGGATCATGTTCCAAGGATTACTTGGATCACTATCTTTCTCCATAGCATCCTCTCTGTCCTTCTGCATCAGCTTACTTCCTCTTACAGCATATAGACTGATCGACTTCAAGCTAAAACCTTACTGCCAACCTGATCATACAACTCTCCTGATTCTACCTATTGCACCCTTCAATTATAGTTCAGCCTTCAATTATACCATTTTCCAATATAAATATATCACAATAGGGTCACCTCAGAGAGTTTAAAGATTTGGATCAATTATCCAATTAAGTGCAACATCATATGACATTGCAACCAAATTGACAACCTTCCTCAAATATAAAAAGTCCCCCCTTATTTCTGATCTTCTCAAAATGCTGGAGATCAAATCCCATAATTAAATCTTTCACAAAGTAATAGTGAATATGTGCTCCTTTAAGATTTCACATCAGCGTTCTCAGGATCTTTTTGAGCAATACACACAGTTTTATGAGAATATGATTTTTTTTCTCAGTTCAGTTTAAATTTAATTTCAAATATGTGGTTATTTAGGACACCGTACAAGTGCAGGGCAATATGTGGAACAAGGTTTCTCCCTTTACTTTGGTTCCTCATCCTAGAGAAATAATTCACTTCAAAAACATTAATCCTTGTGCTCTCATGTGCGTTCTAATTTTCATAAGATTTTCTTTCACAGATTTTTTTTCATTGTTTACGGGGCTATTGGGGGATTGTCAGTCATTTTATGTGAAAATTGCCATTGTGAAGTAAATAGCTGTCCAGGCCTGCGGCAGGAGGTGAGAGAACCAACAAGAGGGAAAAATCTACTTGACCTCGTCCTCATCAATCTACCTATCACAGATGCATCTGTCCATGACAGCATTGGTAGTAATGACCACCGCACAGTCCTTGTGGAGACGAAGTCCCGTCTTCAACTGAGGACACCCTCCATCGTGTTGTGTGGCACTACCACCGTGCTAAATGGGATAGATTCAGAACTCAAAACTGGGCATCCATGAAGCGCTGTGGGCCATCAGAATTGTATTCCACCACAATCTGTAACCTCATATCCCTCACTCTACCATTACCATCAAGCCAGGGGACCAACCCTGGTTCAATGAGGAGTGCAGAAGAGCATGCCAGGAGCAGCACCAGCGTAACTAAAAAATGAGGTGCCAACCTGGGAAAGCTGCAACACAGGACTACATACATGCTAAACAGCAGAAGAAGCATGCTATAGACAGGGCTAAGCGATCCCACAATCAACGGATCAGATCAAAGCTCCGCAGTCCTGCTACATCCAGTCATGGATGGTGGTGGACAATTAAACAACTAATGGGAGGAGGAGGCTTCATGAATATCCCCATCCTCAATGATGGTGGAGCCCAGCACGTGAGTGCAAAAGACAAGGGTGAAGTGTTTGTACCCATCTTCAGCCAGAAGTGCTGAGTGGATGATCCATATCGGCCTCCTCCTGAGGTCCCCACCATCACAGAAGCCAGTCTTCAGCCAAATCGATTCACTCCATGTGATATCAAGAAACGGCTGAGCGCACTGGATACAGCAAAGGCTATGGGCCCCGAAAACATCCTGGTTGTCGTGCTGAAGACTTGTGCTCCAGAACTAGCCGTGCCTCTAGCCAAGCTGTTCCAGTACAGCTACAACACAGGCATCTACCGGACAATGTGGAAAACTGCCCAGGTATGTCCTGTCCACAAAAAGCAGCACAAATCCAGTCTGGCCAATTACGGCCCCATCAGTCTACTCTCAATCATCAGCAAAGTGATGGAAGGTGTCATCGACAGTGCTATCAAGCGGCACTTAATCACCAATAATCTGCATACCGATGCTCAGTTTGGATTCCGCCAGGACTGCTCAGCTCCAGACCTCATTACAGCCTTGGTCCAAATATGGACAAAAGAGCTGAATTCCAGAGGTGAGGTGAGAGTGACTGCCCTTGACATCAAGCCAGCATTTGACCAAGTGTGGCATCAAGGAGCCCAAGTAAAATTGAAGTCAATGGGAATCGGGGGAAAACTCTCCATTGGCTGGAGTCATACCAAGCACAAAGGAAGATGGTTGTGGTTGTTGGAGGTCAATCATCTCAGCCTCAGGACATCGCTGCAGGAGTTCCTCAGGGCAGAGTCCTAGGCCCAACCATCTTCAGCTGCTTCATCAATGACCTTCCCTCCATCATAAGGTCAGAAGTGGGGATGTTCGCTGATGATTGCACAGTGTTTAGTTCCTTTCATAACTCCTCAGATAATGAAGCAGTCCATGCCCACATGCAGCAAGACCTGGATGACATTCAGGCTTGGCCTGATAAGTGGCAAGTAACATTCGCGCCACACAAGTGCCAGGCAATGACTATCTCCAACAAGAGAGTGTCTATCCACCGCCCCTTGACATTCAACGGCATTACCATTGCCGAATCCCCCACCATCAATATCCTGGGGGTAACCATTAACCAGAAACTTAACTGGATCAGCCACATCAATACTGTAGCAACAAGAGCAGATCAGAGGCTGGGTATTCTGCAGCGAGTGTCTCACCTCCTTACTCCCCAAAGCCTTTCTACAAGGCACAAGTAAGAAGTGTGATGGAATACTCTCCACTTGCCTGGATTAGTGCAGCTCCAACAAAACTCAAGAAGCTCGACACCATCCAAGACAAAGCAGCCCACTTGATTGGCACCTCATCCACCACCTTAAACATTCACTCCCTCCACCATCGGCACACCATGGCTGCAGTGTGTATCATCTACAAGATACTCTGCAGCAACTCGCCAAGGCTTCTTCGACAGCAACTCCCAAACCCGTGACCTCCACCACCTCAAAGGACAAGGGCAGCAGGTGCATGGGAACACCATCACCTCCAAGTTCCCCTCCAAGTCACACACTATCCTGACTTGGAAATATATCACGGTTCCTTCATTGTGGCTGGGTCAAAATCCTGGAACTCCCTCCAACACATAGACTGCAACGGTTCAAGGAGGCGGTTCACCACCACCTTCTTAAGGGCAATTAGGATGGGCAATAACTGCTGACCTTGCTGGCGGCGCCCACATCCCATGAACGAATAAAAAAAAGGCATTAAGGTTACATTGGGTGATAGCAACGATATTTCATACATTCTGATATAAGTTTACCGCAGTGCTGTTTTACATTTGTGGGTTGAAACAGTAACGGAGCCAAATATTCAGGGGAATGGATGAAGGATAATTCAATTGTTTAAAGCAAGCAGCTTGTTTTGAATTTTAAAATTATATATTTAATTATTTCTGTAAATCACATTGGCACCAGGATTTTAAAAACGCTAATAAAATAAATGTTGTCGCCTGATGGGAGAGAACTTGGAATTTGTACCATCAGCTCTAACAATAGAGCTATAATAGGAAAAGGTGAGGGGTGGGCATACATGAGAAAGATAATGTGGTGAAAACCTTACTGTAAGTAAGGGGTGTATAGGCTTTTCATGGATATCTAAGCCTATAAGAATAGCACTGTATACAAAGATTCAGACATTCTGGGAAGGTATAGTTTGAGATACTTGCAAAGCTGGAAGCTGACGTAAAGGAACATCAGTACTCTAAACTGCTCTGCCTGTGGCTGTCAAAGTGAGAGCAGCCATTAATTTTCTGGCTACTTGGTTCTTTCAGGCACCAGTAGGTGATTTATTTTCTTGTATACAAGATAAGGCACTATGTCCACCTGCATTCAAGAGGTGACTGATGCACTGTTCTAGAAGGCTCACAGGTCCATCCATTTCACAAAAATGGAAGAGAAACAGTTAGAGTATCATGCAAAGTGTTAGATTTTTTGTAGTTTACCGCACTCTACATAACTTAATCATTCAGAGGAACATCCACCTAGACATTAATGAAGAACGGTCCTATGACATGCCTATGGATGAAGAAGGATGTCAACAGCCTGCACCAGTAGAAGGTGAGCCAGCGCTGCACAAGAAATTTGTTAAACCAAATGTGCACTCATTTTAATTGAGGGAATCACATGTGCCAATATGATTGCCATCATCCACTGTTCAGTATTGTGCCTGCTTCATGTTATTCAAATTTACTCACTAATCAATCCCTGCTCGAAAGGTATAGGTGACCTTACTGTTTCTGCCTGAATTCCACAAAAACTTATCCCTATTTATTCCTTGTAAGGACAAATACACTGGAAATTCAAAAATATTCATCAGTGAATGGCTTTATGGATATTATGTGATACAAAATGATTTATTTTATAGGAACATTTTTGTGCCCACTCTATTTTGTTATTTTACCATGTGGCACGTGTACATTACTCACTGTACATTAGGTGCTTGTTTTCTTTATCCTTTGTGATGCGCTGTGATAGCAGTTCCACTAAAGGAACTGTATTGATGCAATTTGGGATGTGAGAGTGTTGTGAGGTATCAGCATGAGAATACCTCAAACCATTGTAGAGAGCTCAATGTCTTGGAGTGGGCTTAAGTGGATTTGTTACCTGGACTGTCCAACACTATGGTTAAATCACTGACTTGAGACCAACATCCTGGGTTTTGTATCCCAAGCACTGGTCTAAGATGTTTTGGAGCTACTCCAGCTAATTATCAGTCTGCCAAACCTTCCCTCACAATTTACTGCATTGTCGTCAAGATCTTCAAGCCCTGATTATAGACCTGATTGGATAATTGACTTCATGTCAGACATACCCACAGTCGGAGCACTTTGTATTGATGCTATTACCTCTTACCCCTGAATCACGGATATTTCTAACAGTCACAATGTTAAATATTCTTTCCCTTATAGTGTTCTACAGTACAGCCGTGCACAGCATATATGTCAGAAAGAAAGTTGTTCATGCTTCCTAATGGCTAAGGTTAAGTTCTCTACTGCAATTTCAGGCTAACACCCATTGTAACAGGCACTCACAGTGACGATGCTGCAGTCAGAAGTTGGAATTCTCCAGCAGTCCAAACTGAAAGTAAAACTTTTAGTGGGAGTATTTTTTGCTGGTATCTAACTTGTTATGGCATGTTTGTAGCATTATTTGTTTCACTGGTACTGTCTTCCGCTGGTCTCTACTTAAATGCTCCAATCAATGTCTGCAAAACTGGAATTAAAATAACGGGAATACAACAACAGGTGTACTGATACAGAAGGCAAAGGGTTGATACCAGTATGTACAAAGAAAGTGGGGGCACCCAGTCTTTAAGGTACAATGCTTTTAATGTGAAGAATAATCTTGTGTTGAACTTTAAGTATTGTGTCGTCCATCTTATAGGTATTTCTTTCGTCCTAACTCTATGTGCAGGTTTTTCCTTTAAAAGAGCAATAGGGATTAAAACCCATGGTATTTCTCCTTCTCTTTATGATATGTGTAATATTTTAGAAGGAAATAGTTCAATAAAATTCCAAAAAGCCTGTAATGCTGACAAGGTACTGGATATAGTGGCAAGCTCTGTTCTGGAGATGTGTCAATGCTGCTATTTCCCTTCTAATATCTTACATGCTACATTCTTCCTAACATTTCTCTGTTTCAGTACAGTATTTTTTGCATGTACTCTTAACAACTATTACTTTCCTACGTGTTCATATATAGTGGGAGTACTTTTCAACTTCAGTGCCTGGACATTAATCTGGCAGAGCCTTTCTGCAACCCACCAGATTTTCATCCTATTGAATTCATACTTTCCCACTAAAAATCTGCTCAAATTTCTTTGTGAGTTTTTCCAGTTGTCATTGAGCCATATCTCTCCAAAATTGCACAACTCACAACTGGATTCCAAACTTTCTTACATTTATATCAATTAAATGACTCATTGGCTGCTTGAGAGCATTAAAAGATCATTATTACAGGTGTGTTGTGATTGACTGCTATTGTTTCATTCTCACAACTGAAATTGCGTTCTCAGCAATCACAAGTATTAAAACTGTGCGTTCCCACAATTTTGTTAGTGGGTTGTAAATTACAATGGTGAAATGCCAGTTTTCCATTATTTTTTAAATGAAGGAAAAATTGGCTCCAGATGGTCCAAAAGAAGGGTGCAGATAGTGTATCACAGTATCTTCATAACAATATCAGCAATAAAACTAGTATCGGTGTGACTTTTATGATTGAATTTATTGTTGCAGTCATCTTCCAGACACCTTTTGCGGAAATAATAAAAGTAATTATAAATCAGGAGGTGTATCAATCTTCTTAGAGATGAAAAATTAGAGAGTAAGTGTTAGCATAGAGCAGATGCCGCCTTGCCATACTGTGGCAACACTAGTAAAGAAAGAACCTGCATTTATATAGTGCCTTACACATCCTCAGGATGCCCAAAGCGCTTTACACCCAATGAAGTACTTTTCAATTGTAGTCACTGTTGTAATGTAGCCAAACGCAGCAACAATTTTGCACACAGCAAGGTCCCACAAACAGCAATGAGAAAAATTACCAGATAATCTGTTTCAATGGTGTTGGTTGAGGGATATATGCTGACCAGGACAATTCCCCAGCTCTTCTTTGAAAAGTGCAATGGTATCTTTTAGATCAACCTAAGAGGGCAGACATGCTTCCACTTAATGTCTCACCTGAAAGGCAACACCTCTGACACTGCAACATTCCTTTAGTTCTGCACTAAAATGCCAGCCTAGATTTAATTCTCAAGTCTCTAGATTCTGGCTTGAACCCATAACCTTCTGGCTTAGAGACAAAAGCATTCCCACTGAACCAAGCCTGACACTCTCATGGCAGAATAAATAGTGCTAGTTCCTGAAAGAGTTATAGGGTCTGAAGTAAATGAAGATGCTCGGCCCCCAATATCAGAGCATCACTCTTTATTATTTTTTCAATTATGCTGTTTCTCTACTGTAGGTCATTTCAAGATCTTCCTTGGTAAATAAATGATATTTTCAATGTATACGGCTAGTATGTATTGCTTGGCTTCACAAGGGTTTGGTTCATGCAGAATGGTGGAGCGTTTTGTGGAGGTATTGCCATATTGGAAATTGGGCCACACATGCTCAGTCTTAACACATGTGAGAGATGCCATTTCTTTTCTTTCCCAGATAAGTATGGGCGCTTTTAATATAATGGGGTCAGCGAGCCCCAAAACACTGGTCTGACCATTGCTTAGCTGTTAATGCATCCTTACACGAGTCAAGTTAAATATGTACAAGTGACAAGGATTATGGGAGTAGCAGTGAAAGCTGATTGTAACAAGTGGAAAAGGGTTGTTCAGCAGGAATGATTTTAGATAAAATCCAACAGTATGTGGACTTCATACCACTTTGGAATGCCTGAAAGCCCTGTTCAAGTCAAGAATAAAACTCGTTCTTTGTGTAAGTTTAGTGGCTTTTCAATATCGCATTCCTAAACATTTTGGAGCTAAAAAATTATTAACCTTCCAAAGCATCCCCACCTTAATTTCAGTGTAAGTGTGGCTGATGGACAGCAAATTCCATTGGAAGTTTACAAATGGCCTCGTAAGGGGAAAAGCCTTCACTCACCCCAAATAAAACCATTGATGTAGGAGGGGGAAAGACCAGGGAGGAGTCTCCCAAACTGGGAGTTCCCACATCCCCAACATAGCATTGATTCAGTGATTCAGTGAACCACGACACTAAGTGCAACAAAATGCAGAAATGAAGTCTACCTGGTGATATTGATCTGGATTGTGGCCTGGACCCCTGAAGATTTTGGCAAAAGGGTGTTTTTTTTGGCCCTCTTAAAAAGGGGGCTGAGGAAGCAGTTCCTACAGTTGTTCACCTTCTCCCCACAGCCAGATTTTCTGGCCCAAGGGGAATGACAGATGCCTGAGCAGCACTCCTAGTAGAACAGGTGCCCACTTGGTATAATAACATAACAGGACCTCCTCTGAGCCTGTGGCCTTATGCTGGGATGCTGAGACTTCAGATTTTCAGCCCTGCTATCTTTGGATCATGTCCAGCAGTGTCACAGCATGTTTTATCATGGGGACAACCTCTGTGTTAAATATGATCTGAGTGCTTTCTGAGTTTTCTGATGATGCCAAAATGGGGGCTTGAAGTAGGAGGGGATTGTAAATAACATGGAACAAGAGGTTCATATAATATATGTGGGTAGAACAAATGAAGGACAGAGACACGATGAGTTGCCAGTCCACGTGCTTGCTTTATTAGGCCAGAGCGAACTGAGCATGCTCATACTAAACCATGTGACAAACCATGTGATAATACATTACACTGCTTTCCCCTTTAAAAAAAATGTACATGTTCCCCTCTCAAATACAACAAAACTATGGTCCCACCTTTCCCAGCATTACATGAACCACATAACAAAAACACTTGGTTTTTGTCTTTCAAATGAACTACAAATCCAGTTTAATAACAGGTTTGCGGAGCCTTCCTGACCTCCTTACAGAAGGTTTTGGTGTTGAACCAATTTTCGGGCTGTTTTGTTTTGGTTCCGCACTCAAAGATGATCCTGTTTCTATCTCAGACTTGTTTGAACCTATGGGGGAAATATTCGGTTGCTTTGCGCCTCCCGTTAGCACCCTAAGAGGGTGCTAACGGGGCACAAAGCAACTAGCGCCCGGGCGCGGCACCACCAACGTCTCCCGCAAAATTCAGCGAGAGGTTAGCGGCGGCGGTAACCGTTAGCGCCCCGCGGTGCTGCACCGGCAGCGATGATGTTGTCGCAGTACGCAGCGCCCCGCTCGCGCCCCGGCCGCGATCCTCGGTAGCGCCCCCTGACGCTATGTCCAACAGGGTCAGGGGGGCCTACCTGCGGCTGGAGCGGCGCTAATTAAAAGCGAGGTGCCGGGTGGCCATTTTTGTTGCTGGCCACCTGCCAGCACCTGCCCCCGTTGCCGTCCCCAGCCTCCTTACCAGCCCCCCGCGGAGTGCCGACTGCGTTCCGTGAGCCCGGCACTTCTCTTGAGTGCTGGGCTCTTTTGCCAGCTCTCCGATCCCTGGTGGCCCAGCTGGGCCCGGGTTGCGCTGTGCAAGGCCCCTCCCCTTTAAGAAGGGGAGGAAGGCTTGCAGTACTGTGGCGTGACGTGCCGCAGCGTGTGGCGCTGCGGCACGTCGCGACGCAATATTCCCTTGCAGCGCCCCAAGAGGGAGGCGGGGCGCTTCCAGTAGCGCCTGCTTCCCTCTTGGGGTGCTGCCGATGAATTTCGGCCGTGGGGGCGCTAATTTTTTCGGGGCGCTGGCGAAGTTAGTGTCCCAAAGGGGGCGTGACTCAATTTTTCCCCCTATATGTTTCACTTCAATCCACTTTGAGTGACTATCTACAAATACCAGGAAATAATCATTTGCTTTCTCACAGAAGTTTACATGTACTCTCTGAAAAGCTCTACTTGGCCACGACCAGGGTTGTAGTGGAGTTTTGGGTGGTTTGTTTCTGCAATTTTGGCAAACACGGCATTTGCTGACAAGTGATCCAAGATCACTGTCCAATTCATGCCAGTAAACAAAGCTTCTTGCAATTGATTTCATACTGACGATCCCTGGATGTTCAGTGTGAAGTTCAGCCAGCATTCTATCTCTCAAAGAAGTAGGTACCACCACTCTGTTTCCCATTTGATATAACCTTGCTCACAATTCAGTACAATGGTTATGGAATGGTTTCAATTCTGTGTCCATACACTGCTCAGTCCATCCATTCAAGGTTTTTTCATACACTCTTTTCAGTACTGAGTCCTTGAGTCTCAGATGCAATCTCAGTTGCATTCACAGGAAAGTCTTTGTCAACTACACCTAGCGTCAAAATAGTACCTTTACTCCCAACACAAATTCTCATGTGGCAACCTGGACAAGGCATCTGCAATTGCGTTTTGCTTTGAAGTGCGATATTCAACCGTATAGTTGGAAGCATCACACGCTAACTTAAGCTCACGCTCTGTGTCATTGTGCACAAGTAGAGCATCGCTAGAGAGACTTCTCTTACAAGCGTCGTAAGCTTCCTGTTGCGCTTCCGTCCACTTCCACTGGACACCTTTCTTGAGGAGCTCGTGCAATGGAGTTTCAATTAAATTGGATTTGTAGTTCATTTGAAAGTAAAAAATCCAGAAGTTTTTGTTATGTGGTACATGTAATGCTGGGAAAGGTGGGACCATAGTTTGAGAGGGGAATATGTAATTTTTTTTTAAGGGGGAAAGCAGTGTAATGTATTGTCACATGGTTGAGATAACACTGCCCAATGTTGCATTCTTGATGCGGCCATTGCAAGGATGGCAGATTTGGGTTCCAATATTGCTCGGAGCGGTTTGTGATCGGTTATCAGGGTAAACTTTCTGCTGATCAAGAACTGTTGGAATTTCTTGATTCCAAACACTATGGCAAGTGTTTCCTTTTCAATTTGCACATAGTTTCTTTTGCTCTTTGTGAAGGTTCGCGATGCGAACATGATTGGTTTCTCTTGGCCATCATCCATTACATGGCTTATGATAGCTCCCACACCGTAGCTGGAAGCATCACACGCTAACTTAAGCTCACGCTTTGTGTCGTAGTGCACCAGTAGAGCATTGCGAGAGAGAGACTTCTCTTACAAGCATAGTAAGCTTCCTGTTGAGCTTCCATCCACTTCCACTGGACACCTTTCTTGAGGAGCTCGTGCAATGGAGCTAACATGGTCGCTAACTCAGGTAAGAAACGTGCGTAGTACTGGACCATTCCAAGGAAAGATCTTAATTCAAACACGTTCTGTGACTTTGGAGCATTGATTACCGCATTAACCTTTTCCTTCACTGGTTGCAAGCCATTTGCATCAACTTTCAGACCAAGGTACACAACCTCAGGCTGCACAAAAGCACATTTGCTCCTTTTAAATTTGACATTGGGAGCATTCAACCTTTGAAGCACTATATCTAACACTTCTAGATTTTCTTCCTCGCTGCTTGTTGCGATCAGCACATCGTCTTGATTGCAGAAGCAATTTGGAACTCCTTGCAAAATCTTATCCATCGTAGCCTGGAAGATTTTGGGAGAGGACTTTACACCACATTTGGCAGCTTGGTGTATGAGTACAGTCCCTTGTGTGTGTTGATGGTGAGATACTGTTGACTCTCTGTCAACATTCAGCTGAGCGGAAGCATGCGACAGGTCAAGCTTGGAGAAAACCTTTGACCCAGAGAATGCTGCATACAAATCTTGCAATGTAGGTAACGGGTACTGCTCATCATCAACTGCTTGGTTGATAGTAACTTTGTAGTCACCGCACAAGCGTACAGTTTTGTCTGCTTTGGGCACTACCACAATCGGGGTAGCCCATTCACTCTTGTCAGTTTTTCCTAGCACTCCATTCTCTCTGAGCTTCGCTAGCTCTTGATCCACCTGACTTTTCAACGCATAGGGGACCAGCCTTGCCTTACAATAGACAGGCTTCGCGTTGGACTTGATGTGGATATGCGCCTCACACCCAGTGATGCCCTCATAACTGTCTGTGAACATGCTTTCATACTTGTTCAGCATTGTGTCGAATCACTTCTTTGAAGCATTTACACTGAAGATGTTTTTCCAGTCTAATTTTAACTTTCTCAACCAGTCTTTGCCCGTGAGGGTTGGCCTGTTGTAGCTCACTACAATAATAGGCAGCTTTACTGACTGGCCATTGTGGTGAACTGTACATTCCATTTGTCCACATGTCTCTAGGATTTCTCCTGAGTAGGTTTTTAACTCTACGGTACTCTTTGTAAGTTGTATTTTATTGAACTTACACTCATATGTGTCCTTACTCATGATAGAGCAGTCCGTTGCCGTGTCAATACACATATCAATATATTGCTCGTTGATCAAAAGTTTTGTACAGAAGTCTTTCTCACGACTGCTAGCGTTGCTGCTAGTGGCATAGATACTGTAGATGCCTAGTTCTTCAACACCAGGTGTGTTCACTTCAATATTGTGAATTCCTCCCTTTTGTTGTCGCTGCTTTGCATTGCCACTAGAATGGTTCTTACTTCCTGCTTTCAATCTAGCTCTGCAAGCTGTTGAAATATGGCCTTGCTTCTGGCAGTTGAGTGATTTCCTTTGCAGCGATATCAATTCACTGAACTGCTCTCACCGACATGCTTTTGACTCGGTCTCACAATTTTAGGTTTGGCGGTGGCTTTATGAGTGTAGACCTCAGCTGCACTAGTCACTTGAGTTGGACGGAGCTCCCTAGCATTCTTAGACACAATCTCCATAGATAGGGCAATTTTGAATGCTATGTCAAACATTAGGTTCGGAGTGTTCAGTAACTTGGACTGTGTGCGCTCATCCACCAGTCCACACACAAACTTATTTCGCAATGCACAATCCAAAAATGTGCCAAAGTTACAATGCAAAGACAGGTTCTTAAGAACTACAATGTACTCACTGATGGTTTCACTTTGTTTTTGGTTTCTGGTACCAAACTTATAGTTCTCTGCTATTTCCAACGGCTTTGGGTCGAAATGGTCCTCGAGTTTCTCAACAATGTCTTCAAACGATCCAACCTTCACTTTCCCTGGCACGAGTAGGTTTGTCAATGTTCCATAGACATCGGGCCCGATCTCCATTAGAAAAATTGCTTTTTTTCATTCATGAATTACTTTATTTTGCACTTGAACATTCTCATCTGCACCTTCGGTCTCAATAATGTTATTGGCCCTAAAAAACATCTCCATCCGCTCAATGTAAGAACTGAATGGTTCGCGAGCTCAGTCATACATGCCGAGGCTTCCGATTAATCCCGTAGGCGGGGCCATGATTGTCCCGATCCCATCGAACAGTGACTCAGCAAGCTACCTGTGTACCTGTGAGAATCAACGCCGCTGTTGCTGTGTATACATACACACGAAGGCAAAGCACAGACGATTCTGCGTCAGCGTTAACAGTAAAACATAGCAAAAAATTCAGTTTAGGTGTCACAAATTCACCTTAAACTTGTCCACTCGAATGTTGAACACTGTGTCCTTCCATGATCCCTAAAAATGGCTTTGCGATCCCATCCTCATCACCAAAATGTAATATATATAGGTAGAACAAATGAAGGACAGAGACAGGATGAGTTGCTAGTCCATGTGCTTGCTTTATTAGGCCAGAGCGAACTGAGCATGCTCATACCAAACCATGTGATAATACATTGCAGTTCAATACAAAGAGAGATGGATAGATTCGGACTTGAGTTGACAAGTGACAGATGATATTAACATAGATAAATGCAAAGTGATGAGACTGGGGAGAGGGAATAAGCAGTGGGAATATTGGGAAAGAGTCAGCATCTTGTGCACCAGAAGAGCAGGTGTGCAACTGGCAGAAGAGCAGGCCCTGTACCAATTTCTTTATGGTCTGCAATGTAGTGCAGCTCTGCCTTTAGTGAACTGAAGCTCTTGTATCCATTTTATGCCTCATCCTGCTTAAGGCCCCAGATTTGATCAAAAATATTTAACTGGACATCTATCACAAGTCTTCAGCTGTCTTGGGCCTACTCTCTGGAATGTCCTCCATAAACCCCTTCAGCTCTCCACTTCTTTCTCCTCCTTTAAAAATATTGTTAAAACCCATCTTTTCGATGAGGCTTTCGATCACCCCTCCTAATCATTCCCTCCAAGGCTCAAAGTCATTTATATCTATATCCATTTATGAACCACCTTGAGAGTTTTTTTTACATTCAAGGCACTTTAAAAATATCAGTTGATGTCTCTCTTGTCTTCCATTTCTGTCACTCTAACTCCAATTCAATTTCTCTCCTTCATTTCCTTCTCTCTTGTTCTCTTTACTTTTCTCACTTTTCCATTTTTATCCTCTCCTGTTTGTCTCTGCAATTTTGGGCAACAACCACAACAACAACAACTTGCATTTGTAATGGAGAGGCAGCAGCCTCTGGACTTGGGCTGAGCAGGTCGAAGCGACAGCAGTTGGCTCCAGACTCCAAAGAGGGCTGTCCTCTTTCTCATCCCTGTCCCAGCGGAGAACCACAGATAAGTGAGATGAGGTGAGCGGTAAATGAAAAGCGCTCTCCTCTGAAAAATAACTGCCAATGGAAACAGCTGAATTTCCAGCAGGGTCATGGGAATTTTAAAAAAAATCATTGATCGTGCTGCTGGATTGCTCAGCAGAACACTGGGTAGACAGGTGCTACTGAAGGAGAAGAGCAGCTATCCTGGGAGCAAGGGTACATGTCAAACAAATGTGCTCCCACTGAGAAAACCAACAGCTCTGTTTGTCCTTTCTTAAAATTTCCCACAATGTCACTGGAAGATCAGCTGCCTTAAATGGCAGAAGAGATCAAAAGGCGGAGCTCTGCAGGCTGATTCAGAGCTCAGAAGGCGGAAGCTGGGCAGACAGTTTGGATTTAACTCGATTTTACTTTGAAGGTGGCGAATATTTGGGACAGATAGTTCAGGGAGATAGTGGAGATGAATAGTCCTGGCAAATTCAAGAGGGAATTGCATGGATATTTTTGAACTTTGGGTCCAGACAACTAGATCACCGTGGTCTTTTTGTGATTCTGTACAGTCCTTTGTACCAATGGGTGATGAGAGCTAGCAATTTAGAAGGCCTAGGAAGTGTATAAAATGGGGCTGCACTCTAGCCTTGCTCAGTTCCTTCTCGAGTTGGAATGAGATTTAAATGAAAACAAAAACCTAATAACCCAAATTATGAAACTTTGAGTGATATGTGGATAGTTGAATTTGGTTAATTTGGATTTTTCTTTTTGACCTCACCTTACCAGAATGTTCATCAATTCCACCTATCAAAAGACTGGAGAAGCACACTTGGGCATGTGCAAATTTACAGTATCGTGAGAAAAGGAGTACCCGTTGTTACATCCCATGAGTTATACCCCTGTATAAGTAGATTGGATAGTGTTTCTCAACTCTAGAATGTGGAATCCACCAACGCCTGACATTACTGAACCAAGAAGGTATCCATGGCGGAGTCTAACTTGTAACGATTGGCACTTACATGGGATGATGATTCACACTGCTGACGAAGGCAATTCAAAACATTTGAAATTTAAAAGTGAATGGAACAGGAACAGAAATATTTGAAATGTTGATCTGAGCAAAAGAGGCAGAAAGTGAAATGACACATTTAGTAGAGGAAGAAAAAGTGAGTGAGAGGATTTCAGCTGAAGGAGTGAGAGTTTCTTTGAGAACACGACAGCTTCAGCTAGAGAAAGAACAAGAGCGAAGTTGACAAGAAGACAAGCGGGAAAAAAACAGGAAGACAGGAAAGGACATAAATTTCCAATCAATGAGAGGGAGCAAGAGCGTTAGCCTCTTAAACTGGCAGTAAAACATGCAGCAGCAGTGAGCATGGTCACAGAACTTGGGACCAACTAATTTATTAAATCAAATCTTATTCCAATTTTCAAAGAAAGAGATGATAAAGATAGTTTTGTCTGGATATTTGAACTGTTAGCCAGTCACAACATGGACAAGCCACTTGGTCAGGCAGCTGCTCAGCCTGCCAGCGTGAGGCTGGAGGAGGGCGGTCAAGCAGATGTCAGAGATCTGACGACAATGAGGAGAAGCATGTTTTAAATGTGGTGAGGCAGTCCACAGGGGGAACCACTGCTGATTTCATAAAAATTATGTGACGCAAACCATGAGCTCATGAGGTATGAGATGGCCTATTTTGAGGTAGCTCTGTTACGCACCCAATCATTGCGAGTCACCAGCTGCTCTTTCACAATAGCACATGGCTGCCTTATGTAGGATGACCATTAAATAAAGGGAAAGGCTGCTTACATTCAGGGACAATGGATGGTCAGAGAAATACCTATTGCTAGAGTTTGGCTGGAATATTTAGGTTACACAGGAGTCACAGAAGTGGGAGTTTATGTATTCATGTCATTGGATCTTTTAATAGGGAATGACATAATACCGAGAGAGGTTATAGGCAAGCAGCTCAGCGAAGAGGAGATCAGGATGGGTGACACAGTGTAGGGCTGGCCTCATTACTTCGATGAAGACAGCTGCAGAAGTCACTGACTGAGTTGCACGAGATCTGGGGCTTCCCACACGTGAAGAAACTTGGGTGATAAGATGATGGAAGGCAGAGGACTTGAGGAGTTAGCTCCAAGCAGTGCAGAGGCTGGGTGAAGAGTGGTGGGGTGTTGGTCAGGGTGTTCAAACAGCCACTGAAATTTCTATGGCTATTTTTATCGGAACACTCCTTCTTTCGAAAGAACGTGCCTTAGATCACTTGATAGAAACACTGAAACAGCGAATGTTCTTCCAGAACTGGTCAGTTCTGCAAGTTGACCAGTGAAAACCAATTAGTTGAGCTTGCGTTTCTAAATGTTCACTGGGATATTGCTGTGAATAGTAACAAAGTTATTGCTGGACTTGGGACACATAACCAGTGCTTGGACTTTGTGCTTTTGAGTTTTTGTCCGACAAGTGTGTTTTCTCTTTCCATTTGGTTTATTTGAATTGTTAGATTAAAAGAAGTTGTAATGTGTCCAATTGAACCTTTTTGTGAAATTCCCCTTTGAAAAATAGACCTTTTGAAGTCATTTTGTTTGGTCTGGCAAGCTCATATCCAAACACCTCCACACACGGAAAAAAATCTTGCCTCCACCACTGGAGAAGCAGGCGAGATGACATAAAGCAGTGTGTCAAATGATTTTAGAGGTTTCACGGTACATGGCAACCCAGATAGCACAAGTCAAGGGAGAGTGGAAGAGTTGTTGCTGGCCAACCATGTCCAAGAGCTATGGGGAAAGCAGAGAGAAAGCTCACCCAACACCTCACAAACTGAATTTAAAAGAAAGAGTGGCAGTTCAGTCACACAGGGGCAACTGGGTATTTGGAGAGCAGGTCTGCACCACACCTCATGCAGCATGAGTCTTACCTACTTTAAGGGGGTGGCTCAGGGAGGCCACCATTCAGCTAGGGACAGGGCGAGCTGTTCATTACACCCAGCTGCTTTGGTGAAGTGGCAGATGGATGGGCGGAGGGAGCCCCTGGCAGGAGCATCACCGAGCTAACATCCTGGGACCATGCTGGGATGGGCATTGGCCCAGTTGCAGGACTGTAAGGGCAGTTTGGCACCTGCTAGGCAGTGCAGACCCCGTCATACAATACATCGGCCCAGATATTCGGGGGTTTAGTGACAGTCATTGAGGCCCGTTTTGAAGAAAACATGGCGGCCAACTCGCTTCCGCCCGCTTCCAGCGGGTCCGGTGGCTGCTACCATTTTGGGTAGGTCAGCAGCGCTGCCATTGCTGTAGAAATGGAAATGAGGCAGATCGCGACGTCAATAAGTGGGCAATGCTGATTTGATGCAAGATCTACCATTTTGGGTGTCGCCGCTCCACTTACCGCCTTCTCTTAATCACGATCAGCTGACCAAGAGTTCAGCAGCAGGAGGGAGGTTCCAGCAGCGCTATTTAAAGAGATCATCAGCAACAACTTACAGCTGACATGGTTTTCCAGTTTTACTGGCTCTGTCGAAGTTTCTACAACCTCTTGCATCTTTCTAAACTTGGTTAAAGTTGCTGAGGTCACAGGGAGCACTGCTGCAAGTGGAGAACACCTTGATTTTCATTTAAAGGCTCCTGCTCACACCACTCGCTCACAGTCATGGGGCTCTACTTGCAGTCCCCTTCGCACTTGAGTAGCTTCGAGAGAAGGGGCGGAAGCGGTGAAGAAGAGGACAAGATGCTCACAGAGGGAGGAGGAGGAGGGCCAGGAGGGCCCTCAGCAAGAAGCTGAGCTAGGGTCTTCCCAGAGCACTTCTCCTACCTCCACTTAAGTGAGGAGCAGTGTATTCGGAGGCTCCGCTTCACCAAGGAGGTGGTCACAGAACTCTGCCACCTCCTGCGACCAGACCTGCAGCCTGAGAGCAGGGCGACCTCGGCTCTCCCAGTGGCCCTCAAGGTCACCGTGACCCTCAATTTTTGCGCCACCAGAACCTTCCAGTCTGGAGCAGGCGAGATAGCTAACATCTCCCAGTTCGCCGTCCATCGCTGCATCCGGGAGGTCACAGAGGCTCTGTACTCCAGGAGAAGGGACTTCATTGTCTTCTCTCTGAACAGAGAGAAACAGAAGGAGCGCGCATGTGGCTTTGCCAGGATAGCGGGCTTCCGCAGGGTGCAGGGCGCCATCAACTGAACACACGTGGCTTTGCGGGCACCCTGTAACAATGCTGAGATGTTCCATAACCGCAAAGGCTACCACTCACTTAATGTGCAGTTGTTGTGCGACCACACCCAGCGGTGAATGATGGTGAATGCCCACAGTCATGCTGCCTTCATCCTGCGCCAGTCCGGTGTGTCAGCAATCTTCCAGCCACCACGTCAAACCTGAGGGCGGTTGCTCGGAGACATGGGCTATCCACTCTGCACCTGGCTGATGACTCCCCTCCGCAACCTCACAACTTGTGCGCAGCACTCATATAGTGAGAGCCATGCTGCCACCAGGAACCTCATCAAGCAGACTATCAGGGTTCCGCTGCCTTGACCACTCAGGAGGAGCCTTCCAGGCCTCGCTGGAGCGGGTGTCCCATTTTGTGGTGGTCAGCTGCACGCTCCATAATTTGGCCATCGTAAAGGCCCAGCCCTTGCCACCAGGGATTGTGGGACCACTTCCGGAGGAGGAGGAGAAAGAGGAGGGTGAGGTAGAGGACAAGAACAAGGAGGAAGAGAAAGAGGTAGAGGAGGAAGAGGGAGGGAGGAGGCAGACAGCAAATCCCCATCCCGGACGGGCTGACCGTGAGAGCCTCATCAGACTCCAATTTCAGTGAATGAAACCCCAGATCCCCCCTGCTCACCACTTCCCCATCACACCATCACTCTGTTACAGAACATTACAGCGTCCTCCTGGGCACAAAGCTGAAATGAGAGCCACCACAAAACACACATTCCAAACAAAATTCATAAATTTATCAGAATCCAATCAAACTGACACTATCAACTATTCACCCGTGTGCCTTCCCTTAGTGTCTTTTGTGTGCATTTACCTACTCTAGTGCTCCTACACAGTGCTCTTCCAGTGGTTGCAGCATGGCTGGTGAAAGGCTGCTGACTTTCAGTGGGGGAGACTGCAGATGGCCTCGAGCAGCTCTGAACCTAGAAGGCCTGGCTGTAGACTGCACCATCTCGGCATGGGCGGCAGCAGTCTCGGCTGGCTGGCTGACAGGCAGCAGCAAGGGCACTGGCGGAGTGGCAGTGTTGGGAGCAGGAATACTGCCATCCTGAGAGAAGACAGCAGGTTCTTGCTCTACAGACCTCAGCATTCCTAGCAATCTGGTGGAGGACAGATTGCTGGTCTGCTGCAACACCTTTCGAGACTCGTAAACCCAGCAACGATGGCAGCAGTCTGAGCTTCTACTGCAGCAGTGAGACATTGGGTCGCTTCCGCCTGTGCTGCAATGGAAGTTGTGAGATCGTCCATCACACCCAGCATCATCTGTGGGTCCACAAGATCTCTCCTGGAGTTGTCCATCATTTCTATCCTGGAAATCATGGGCTCCAAGCTCTGAGGAAAGACCCGTGCAATGTTGGAGCCGGACTGTTCCATGCTCCTTGACACTGACAAGAGGCTCTCTGGAAGGCTTGTCATTGCACCAAGCATTTCCATGTGCATGCGCATCACCCTTCTTCTGAATGCCGCCCCATCGAGGTCATCATCTGAGTCCTGTGAAGCAGAACTCATGCACGAACTCGCCCTCCGGGGAGCTGGCACCCGAGCTACCCTTTCCCCTTGGCCTGGCTGCAGCCCACTCGTGCCCAGTGACTCACCATGTGCAGATCCCGCCTCTATACTACCCTCTAAAGTCTGCGCAGTGCCATTTTCTGAGCTGGGGGTGTCTGCGAGTGTCTCTTCTTTTTGCTGATGATGAGAGACAGGCTGGCCTGCTGACAGTTCTTGGGTATCTGAAAGCAGAAAATCACAAAGGTCAGGTTATGGTGAGGGGAGGAGGGAAAAGTAAGATATCCATGCATACACCATCAGCAGCTTGTAAGTGAGAAGAGATTGTGGGATGAGGGGGAAGTGGGATGTGAGAAGAAGGATTAGGTATGACAATACCGTCATCATCAGCAATGGTTTCAACTTCTCCGCTGACCACGGACTCCATCACTGCCCCTCCAATTAGTTCAAGCACGGATTCCTCCAGGTCCATCAGGTTCTCTATTGTGGCTTGGCCACCTCCAATCTGTTGTTGCTCCCTCCTGTTATGTGCCACCTTGGCCTGCAAGAGAAAGGGAAGTGTGTCAGTGAGTGTAGTGCAATGTGTTTGGGTGATGAATAGCTGGAAGTGTGTGCAAGGTGTGAGATGTGCGTGTGAGGCTTGCAGCAGTGGTAAGTGTGTAAGGGTGAAGTGAAGCAAGATTGTGAGGTATGAGTGGTGATAGCTAGAAATTGTTGGTAGGTGAGTGATGTGGGTGCAGTGCATTGAGCAGTGTGTGAGGCTTGTGATGCAGATGGTGGGATATGGCATTTGCTGAAGATTTCACTCACCTTGACCAGCCGTGTGAGGTCATTAAGCTTTTTTCAGCGCTGGATCCAGGTCCTTGGGACAACACTGGTGGCCATGACGGATTCAGCAATCTCTTCCCACATCCTTCTGCTGTTTACCTTTGATAGCCTCTTGCCTCCCTGCGGGTAAAGGACAGCCCGCCTTTGTTGAACCCCCAGGTCCAAGGCCTCCAGTACAGCATCGGAAAATCATCTGACTCTCTCTCATGGTTGTTTGACCATTGTGTCTCCAGATTGACAATGAGTTGCTTCTGCAACAAAGCACCTCCCCTTAGCCTAGGCCAACCTTTATTAGCCAGTAGACTGCACCTGATATTGCGCCCCCCCCCCCCCCAACCTCCATTGAGTGCTAACAGCACGTTCAGCGCTAAGATTAGTGCTCCACTCATGTTAATGAGCAGGCAGCACGAAATTTGCATGCTGCCTGCAGCAGTTAGAAGAGGCGCAGGCAAATAGCGCTGGCCCGTGACACCGCCCATTTTTGAGCTTTATCCAATTTCTAGGCCAGGATTTCAGTACATCATTAAAAAAAAAACTCTTGTATTTATAGCACCTAATCAAGTTGCCCAAAGCTCTTAATATAGTGAATTACTTTTGGAATGTAGCGACTATTATGTAACTGTAATTGGTGCAAGGGTTCAGACGCTCGTCATAATGGGCGTGAAATTGCTCTTCGGCAGCAGCGCCAAACCAATCGGCAGTCAGTTTTACACCCCAACAATTATCTTTTCCATTGACTTCTAGAACCTATATTAGCTCTCGTCATAGGCCGAATGGCTATGTGGCTTGAAGATGACACCCCAACAGAAATAAAGCTGGGCAGAGAACCGCTGTCCCACCTAAAGTGTTCCAAATATTCTATATTGTGGTTTGAATAGCCTTAAGGTGCACATGAACATAGCTGAGAAGAGTCTAGATTCCATCACAAATGGCTGATAAGCCAAAGTCTGCAAGTCATTGTTAATGTCGGCTAAACCATTACGAGAAGCACACTACAGATTCTCTCCCGCACACTCCCCTCTCTCCATCTGCTGCACTTACAGCAGAACAGACTGAAGTCCTGCACACCAGGAATATAGCAACTATTATGTAAGTAATCATGACAGCCATTTTGCAGCAGCAAAATCCCAAAAAAGTTCCCACAAAAACAATGAGATGTGTGCCGAGTAAACCTCTTTCCATGTAATCCAAGTTGGTGTTGGATTCCTCCATGCTCCTTGACATTGAACACAGGCTTTTTGGCAGGCTTCCCAATGCACCAAGCATTTCGTTGTGCATGCCCATCAGCGTTCTTCTGTAGGCTGCCCCATCGAACTCATCATCTGAGACCTCTGTAGCGGAACCCGTGTGCGATCTCGCCCTCCGGTGAGCTGGCAACTGCGCTATCGTTGCCCCCTGCCCTGGCTGCAGCGCATCCGTGCCCGGTGTCTCACCACATACCGATCCCGCCTCTAATCTATTCCCTAAGATACGCACAGTGTCAGTATCTAAGCAGGTGGCTGCGAGCGTGAAATCAAGTGACGGTGCTGTGTCTTCATCATCACTCTCTTCTTGGTATTATCCCACTGCCTGGCCAGATTGCACCTCTTCGATATCTGAAAGGAGAAAAGCCCAAGGGTAGGGTTATGGTGAGGGGAAGGGGAGAAAGTAAGAGGTGCATGGTTACACCATCTTCAGCTTGTAAATCATAAGAGATTGTTGGATGATGGGGAAGTGGGATGTGAGAAGGAGGATTAGGTATGAGGATACCGTCATCTTCGATGGTTTCAGCCTGCCGCTGGCAATGGCCTCAACAATGGACATTGCGATAATGGTCAGTACTGTCTCCTTCATGGGGGTTAGGACACACAGGTGCACCTGTCCCCCTCCAGTTAGCTCCTGCTGCCTCCAGTTGTGTGCTCCCTTGCCCTGCAACAAAGGGGGAAGCGTGTCAATGAGTGTTGTGCAATCTGTTTGGGTGACGTGGCTGTCATGGTTGAATAGCTGGCAGTGTGTGCAAGCTGTGAGATGTGGATGTGAGGCTTGCAGCAGTGCTAAGTGTGTAAGGGTGAGGTGAAGCATGTGAATGTTAGGTATGAGTCCTGATTAATAGAGATTGTTTGTGGTGAATTGAACAGTGGCTGAGGCTAGTGGTGCAGTTGGTAGCATATGGCATTTGAAGATGCAGTCACTGACCTTGATCACTTGTGTGAGTTCATTGAACTTCATGCGGCACTGCATCCAATTCCTCGGGCCATGACTCCTGGCATTGACCTCCACGGCTCTCTGCTCCCACTGCCTTTTGACTGTGCATCTGGAGTGCCTCCTGGCCCCCTGTGGATAAAGGATGTCTCTCCTCCTTTCCACCTCCTCCATCAAGACATCCAGTGCAGTGTCCAAAAACCTTGGAGCCCGTTCTCTCCCAAGTTGGGCCATTCCTCACTGTTTCCCAGGATAGATTGACTTCCTGCACGACTCCCTGCACCTGCTCCAGCCACAATGTACCTCCCCTTTAAGAGGTGCAGGCTACCTTTAAGCAGTGCAGACTAGCTTTAAGTGGTGCTAGGAAGTTACGATTTTGGGCCTCGAGCTGATGTGTGCAGCCAATGAACAATACAGTTAGCGCTGGCTGCAAGCAGAAATCATTATAATGAGCAGGCAGCACAAAGTTAGCATGCTACCTGCATTTCAATCAATGGGCACGGGTTAATCACGCATCATGATCCCTGCATCCAGTTTGGGGGACTGTTCAATTTAGCTTCAATTGTCCCTGCTTCAATTCTGTCCCTGACCCGCTCAGTGTGGGACTGAAGTATTTAGGCATAAGGCCATAATGTTAAAATATATTTTTACTATTGTAATATTTGCAAAATCAATTACTCTCAATGTTAGAAATTGAAACTAGCGGATTGATAAATTATTAAAGTAATTAATTGGGTTTATTCTCCTCCACGATTCTGTCTGATTTCGGAGCGGAGAATGAAAGACAATTCCAGTGGTGAGGCCTACCACCATCTCACCGCACTGACCTGGATTTCCCTTCGCTCTGCCGAATGGCCATTCTTTCCCCTCCGCCGCTTGCAAATAGTGGGGGAGGGGGGCAGGTCCCCAGTGGATACTCCCGGTGTCCACCCCACCTGCCATCACATTCTGGGACTTCCATATGGAAGATGGCCATAGCCCTGCACTCAGTGGTAATGACCTTGTGGCCCCCTCAGTAGAGGGAGAGGGCCTTCTCGCAGCCTTCTTTCCCTCCAATCTGTCTCCCACTTACCTTGGCAAAGGCAGACAATTTTCAGATCTTCAGAGCTCTTCTTACCCCTTTTAGTACCTGGCTACCTCTTCTGGTGCTGCAGTGGCAGTCTGTTGCCACCAGGAGCCTGCCATGCATCAGTAATGACCTCTGACCCAAGGAAATGGGTTGGAGTTAGGGCAGATTCGACTGCCCATCGGAACTTCATCAAAAGTGGAAAAGCCAAGTTCTATGCGTTCAGAACATTCAGTTGGGTAACTGAGAACCACGGATGTTGTAGAAAAATAGTCCCATATCCAGTAACTAATTAAATTATATGCAGATTAGATAAGACTGAATAGCAAAAATGTATTCAATGATCTGAGTCTGCAGAGGTGGTGTAAATACAGAATAACAGGTATGCAAGGAGCATAATACAGATGTGTATATGGTGCCAAGCTGGCTTGGGCAATCACAGCGCACATACAAGGCCAAAACAAATACAAGGTCCAAATGTGTGCATCTGGCTTTAGAACCATCCACTATTTTGTATAGTAAAACAGTCAGCCCAGCTCTATACAACTCTGATGAATAAAAATTCCTGCTGTGTGCATTTTTCTTTCCTTTATAATTAATAATTGTGAGGTCCGTTATATCCTGACCTAGTTATACACAGATACATGTCCAGCCTGACCAACAGCATATACAGTAGCAGCGCACCACTTTATCTACAAGGTGTTTTTTTAATTTCCCTCGTTTCTATTTGTGAAGAGTGGCTGGCATCTTGTCAACATAAGTTGGTTGCGCAGGTGAAGAGGTGGTTGGTAATGAAGAACAATTGGTATGAAGCATCAGAAGTACAATAACACAATGTACATTTAATGTCAGATACATAAATGACAGGAAAATAATTTGCACATTCTGACACAAGATTGTTCACTTTACAGGTATATCATTTTTGGGAAATGCAGAGGGACAAAGCACCTCATAGTTATTATAAACAGAACAGATGATTTGTGAGGAATGATGTATGAAAACTTTTCCCTTTCTGAGGCAGTTGTGGCACTTGTGAATTATGAGACGCAACATCATTCAACAATATATATTTTTTATGACACCTCTAGTCCATTTCCCTTGCTACCTCATTGTGTATTCCCTATTCCTTATTACTGGAGTAATTTTATAGTATGTACACACAGCTGCTTTTTTGCCATGTTGATATAACTCAGGTATAAGATTTAAAATTTTTATGTAAACTCATTTGCTCAAACCTTTGCTTTTTGGCAAAGCGTTGAGCAAAATAGTCACTTATTATGTTTAGATTAAGCGACAAAAACAACTGAAGTTTTGCTTGTATTTATGAGTTCTAAATGTTATGTAGATAAATCAATATTATGATTTTTTATTGATACAAATAACCTGGTTTATTATAATTTATTTAATATAAACTAGCTGTAAAGAGCAATTTACTTCTGCAGATGTTGAACAGGTAATTTCAGGATCCAGAAGCAACAACTATACCAGCTGGTAGATTTTTAGCCAAAGAAGCTTTGCATTAACAACCAGATCATGCCAACTTTACTAAAATTAACAGATTATCAAAAGTTTAAGAGTTAATCACAGCTAGCTTTCTCTGCCATGTTGGCTTGATTAAATTTGGAGTTTGATGATGAATCGGCCAAAATTCATTAGTGTTCCCTGGGCGCACATATTGGTCAAGGTCAACTGAAGCACTCGGCTTGTGATACTTTGGGGGAGGGGAAGGAACTGGAGAGGAGGAGGAACCTATAGAGGTCAAGGGTTGCAGTGAGAAACTTTGATACTTTTTAACGTAATAAATCTTGACAGCTTAATCATGGCTAAGTCTTAGCAGCATTATTCGTACAGATGGCAAACCTAGACACATTTAAGGAGATTCCAGCAGCTAGTGGTGGGAGGGCATTGACACAAATGCAGCGTGTGGTTATGGAGGAAGTGCAGGGAGGGAGGATGAAAGCCTGCACAGCATTTTCCATCTCTTGACATCTTCAACAGCCACAGATAGAAAATATGATAAGGCTCCTGCTGTGCTAATAGGCCCAACAAATGTCTGGGCCTGCAGAGTAGATGAAGCAGGGATCAAGTAGTGGGAGCTGCTATATGAAAACAGGGCAGCACCCAGAGTATAATAGAGCTGAAGAAGGCACAGTGGAAAGAAGATAGAAAACACATAGAACAAATAGGGAAGCTGTCAGTAAAGGTTTGTCCTGTGCTGGCAGCTTGTTTCACCCCACAAGATTGACATGGTCTTTGATTTCAAACTGTGATATTAGAGTGTTTAAAAAAAAAATGCTGGTGAAAATAATTACATCAAATATGTTGATTTGTTAATTAATTTTATTCAATTCGCTACCAAAACTCTACATCAGCAGTTAGGAGTATAAGATACCAAGTATTAAATGTTTGCTGTAAAGTATAGAGAAATGTCACAGTTGTTAACTTGTTAAATGCTGAATGTCTGAATGAGAAAGTCAGAATTTACTTTCTCTAGCCTATAAAACCTGCAATCATAATGTGTGCATTCTTGCACAATGTTGAACTTCATAGGTCAGAATTAAAGGAACATACACAATTCCGGAAAGTCTTGGTCCAGAATCCATTTATCTGATGAAAATTGTTTTCACGGAGGTCCCATTATTTGTGCATTATTTTTTAATGTAATGCTACCTTCTGGGATTGATAAGTTAAGTGTCATTTTAACATTATCTAAAGTCCAAGTTGGTCATTAGTGAACTTGTCAGTAGATGTCGGCCTTCAGCCAACTTGGAATATATAAATGAATGGAGAGCCTGACATATTCAGTTGATAGGTAAAATAAAACTTCAGGTAAAATGCCATGTCTTGGTTTTGAGTTAAGAACACAGGCAATAAATATGCCAGGATTGTACTCAAAAAAATGTTCTCAAATTTTCAAGAAATTCACTTACTATAACTTCAGTCTGTATTGTACTGAGGAATGTTAAGTAAATACGACATTATGATAAGAAACTGTGTTTTTGTGGCTGCCATTTTACTATGCTACTGATCTGAGACCGGTACCTGCAGAATGTGCTTCACAGCAGCACCCCTGCCATAGTGTGGACTGTGAATTGGACTCCTACAGCCATGGAAGTGCACAGAGATCTGCTCCCAGGCGGTGAAATTTAAAGGGATTCAATACCGAAAACTCTGCTAAGTTTAAAAATCACCTGGGAGGTCGAATACATCACCTGGGCACTTTTTAAACCAGGCCTGACACCACTCTGGAGTTACTCAGTGTCAGACCCAAGCAGGTATGAGACAGCCTTCCTGAGGGAGCTGTCACACCATTGATAACCAGGTCTTTACCTTGCAGTTATACTGTCACTTCAGTGCTACTGCAAAGCTTTGTAGCACCGCACAAGTTACAGTATAACTGTACCTTAAAAACATTTTTAAAAACATTTATTAAAGAGATCACTTTATGCAGAGTATATGATAATACTTCACTTTCGTGTTTTTATTTATTCGTTTATGGGATGTGGGCATCGCTGGCAAGACCAGCATTTATTGCCCATCCCTAATTGCCCTTGAGAAGGTGGTGGTGAGCCGCCTTCTTGAACCGCTGCAGTCTGTATGGTGAAGGTACTCCCACAGTGCTGTTAGGTAGGGAGTTCCAGGATTTTGACCCAGTGACGATAAAGGATCGGCAATATACTTCTAAGTCAGGATGTTGTGTGACTTGGAGGGGAACTTGGAGGTGGTGATGTTTCCATGCGTCTGCTGCCCTTGTCCTTCTAGGTGGAAGAGGTTGTGGGTTTGGGAGGTGCTGCCGAAGAAGCCTTAGCGAGTTGCTGCAGTGCATCTTGTAGATGGTACACACTGCAGCCACAGTACGCCGGTGGTGGAGGGAGTGAATGTTTAAGGTGGTAGATGGGGTGCCAATCAAACGGGCTGCTTTGTCCAGGATGGTGTTGAGCTTTTTGAGTGTTGTTAGAGCTACATTCATCCAGGCAAGTGGAGAGCATTCCAGCACACTCCTTACTTGTGCCTTGTAGATGGTAGAAAGGCTTTGGGGAGTCAGGAGGTGAGAAACCCATCGCAGAATACCTAGCCTCTGACCTGCTCTTGTTGCCACAGTATTTGTGTGGCTGCTCCAGTTAAGTTTCTGGTCAATGGTGACCCCCAGGATGTTGATGGTGGGGGATTCGGCGATGGTAATGCCGTTGAATGTCAAGGGGAGGTGGTTAGACTCTCGCTTGTTGGAGATAGTCATTGCCTGGCACTTCTATGGCGTGAATGTTACCTGCCACTTCTCAGCCCAAGCCTGAACGTCGTCCAGGTCTTGTTGCATGCGGGCATGGACTGCTTCATTATCTGAGGAGTTGCGAATGGCACTGAACACTGTGCAGTCATCAGCAAACATCCCCATTTCTGACCTTATGTTGGAAGGTCATTGATGAAGCAGCTGAAGATGGTTGGGCCCAGGACACTGCCCTGAGGAGCTTCTGCAGTGATGTCCTGGGGCTGTGATGATTGACCTTCAATCACCACAACCATCTTCCTTTGTGCTAGGTATGACTCCAGCCAGTGGATAGTTTTCCCCCCGATTCCCATTGACTTCAGTTTTACTCGGGCTCCTTCATGCCACACTCGGTCAAATGCTGCCTTGATGTCAAGGGCAGTCACTCTCACTTCTCCTTTGGAATTCAGCTTCTTTGTCCATGTTTGGACCAAGGCTGTAATGAGGTCGGGAGCCGAGTGGTCTTGGCGGAACCCAAACTGGGCATCAGTGAGCAGGTTATTGGTGAGTAAGTGCCGCTTGATAGCACTGTCGGTGACACCTTCCATCACTTTGCTGATGATTGAGAGTAGACTGATGGGGCGGTAATTGGCCAGATTGGATTTGTGCTGCTTTTTGTGGACAGCACATACCTGGGCAGTTTTCCACATTGTCGGATAGATGCTAGTGTTGTAGCTGTACTGGAACAGCTTGGCTGGAGGCGTGGCTAGTTCTGGAGCATAAGTCTTCAGCATGATAGCCGGGATGTTGTCGGGGCCCATAGCCTTTGCTGTGTCCAGTGTGCTCAGCCGTTTCTTGATATCACGTGGAGTGAATCGAATTGGCTGAAGACTGGTAAAGGGTAGTCGAAGGCTATGACTAAACATATATAATGTTCTTTTCGTGATTATGCAAGGTGAAATACTTCAGCATTGAAAGGCCATTCTCTAGCTAAGTCTTTTGTTTCATCAATGATTTATCTGCACAATGTTACAGGTTGTTTAAGAGTGTCTCGAATGTTGGATCTTTTTGTTTAATTTTCTCACAGGCAGTTGGTAATTATCATAGTCCTGCAGTTTCTGTGGAATGCTGAGGAGGGTCAAATGCCAGTGGAATCCAACTTTATAGGCTAATTAAGACAGTCGACATAGTTATTAAATACATTGTGCTAAACCAGGATGGAATGTTGTACTGTGCAACATGAGAAAAAAACTAAAATCCAGTATCATAAATAAAACCTGGCTGAATGAAATACATCTATAACTGAAAATTAAGGTGGTGGTGGTGGGGGGCGGGGGGTGGTGGGGGGGGGGGGCGTGGGTATGGTCTCAGACAGAGACTGTGCTGGTTATTCTGTTTAATTAGAAGCCTTAAATCCTTGGACACATGAGGCTAGTTGGCAGCAGGCAAAAATGCGGGGAGGAAAGCAGAACATCTTGGAAAGCGTGGCTCAAAATGTTAACATTCATGGAAGCAGTGAATCAGATAATTATTCCAATCTCAAGCTAGCAGGGGAAGGGGGAGGGGGTGTGTTCTTGGATAAAGGAAAATGAATGAAAATGTATTTCCTATAGTAATTGCAGAAGTGGAAGCAAAAGTGAATATTTGACAGGCAGCAAGCCAAATCACTTCAAGATCACTAGTCGTTTTCCCTCACGTTATTATTCTGATTTCCACATGGAACAGATTTGAGCTAACGATGTGTAGTTTGGCATCGGATTTGTTTTTCTTTGGCGTGCAGCACTTGGTCCAGTTTTGAACATTTCTCTTTTCCGTCTGCCCATGGGTGCGCTGTTGTTGAGTTACTCCTAAAGTGCTGCTCCGGGAAAGCCAGCTGGGGATCACTTACTAGAAAACGTTATATATATTTTTTTTCTGTAAAGATCAGCTGTTCCCGTTTAGACAGTCTCAGCTGATGGCACTGAGTGAATGCAGCTGATAATGGGTGTGTGGGGGAACCCAATCCCTTCTTAGGCCCTTCTGCCCTTAGGTCAGAAATCAGCCTTGGCTATGAATGGGGAGGTGTGATGAAACACTACCCAGCTGAACCTTCACAGATGATTTATCAGTGACCTGCTGCTACTACAAGCAGCTGGGGAGGGCAGAAATGCAAATCTTTGGACATTGGTTCCACATGATCTGTGGCAAGTCATCACACCGGCTACCAGTGCATATGACTCGAAGCAGATAGGGCTTCCGCTACCTACACACAAGGAATGGACCCATTAAAGGGAAGTTGTTTATTTCTACTTCTACTGAAATCATAAACACCAGCCACGACGCTGTCTGCGCAAGCTGTGCCGCAGTGAATTCCAGCACTTTACTAGCCATTCCTGACTGGCCAGTTGTAGCCACTGGATCTGATTCCCCCGTGAATATCTTGCAGAAAAGATAATCTATCCACACTGCAGGTGTACAGTTGTCCGCAAATCCAATTATAGCACGTGAAAAAAGGGCACACAATTTTTTTTTTTTAAACCCCAGTCATATGCATCGTGACTCATACCAGACAATAGAGCTTCGTGTGTTCTGCAGCTCAGCAAACTGCAAGGAATTTTGTTTGGAAGTGATAGCTACTGTCAATGTGATATTTAAGGCCGTTTTGCAGACCAATTGGCAGACAATGAAAGAGCTCCATCCGCCAGCATATGCTGCGAAAGGATGTGGTCCTATGCCTGCTCCTCCTTTCCTGACTTTTTGCAAATAGTCCAACATAAGAGACAGTTGTTTCTGGCTGCCCCGCTGCCTGTCATGGCTGTCAAGTAAAATCCTATGAATTATTGCTTCTCCAGATGTAAGAGATTTCCAGGCTGCTCGAAACAGGCTGTGGTCTGCGGTGCAGAAGCGAGAATGAGATTAGACTCCCTAGCATCAGTAGAAATCTAAAAAAGATTGCGAAGAGGACATAATTACACCTTCTTCATTCCAAAGCAGGACTCGGGATGTGGTTGTTGTAACAACAGAGACAGTTGCTTAGGTTTAGGACTATGTAGCGAAAGACAAAGCAATGTTTTGAAGAGGTTTTTACATCACAGTAAAACTGATGGAAACAATGATTAAGGTCAAATAAATTTTGATGAGGCTTGCAGTAAAATAAGGTAAGGAATTCCAAGTAGGCCAAGTTATTCTGTTTTTCTAGTTGTTGACAAAACTGTTAGCTTAATAGCTGGCACATTTTTGCTGTAATGTGTGAAACTTGTATTTGACTGTTATAAATGAAGGAGAGTTAAACTTGAAACTATTCAGATTGGATTGTTTAGCCCATTATTTTTCCTGCAGCCAGATGTAAAATTAGCTGCAATTATTTGTAGGCTTCATATACTGCTGTACACATGTCTTAACCTTTTGGCCTCACGTGAGACTTTTTTCAACAAAAAGTCATTCACTTCAATGGATTTTTTTTCTGGTGAAAACAAAGAGATAAACAACATTAATCAGTTGAGTAAACCGATATTATTAATAGAATATCCTGAAGTTCAAGAAACTTTTATAGTCCATCGAGCAAACCCAAAATATTTGTTGAAAGTTAGTGTACTTCCGATTAATCTGTTATGAAATGTATACACATTTCAGTGTGCTGGGAGATTTCTGTTTGATTAACTCAATGTGCAAATATCATTGAATATTTTTAATTAAAAGACCCTAAACCAGAATTAATTCCATATATCACTAACTATCCTGGTTGTCCTTTGATCATTCACAAAGTACAGCACCTGGAGATTATTACATTAGATGATGGGGATGACACATGAATACACAATATAGTTAGAATCGAGCAATTTTAGTAACTACATACACTTTCTCATGTGGCTTTGTCGTTTATGTAAAATTAGACATGTTTAGGCCTGTAATATTTTGGCAAGGCAAAATTAACAGAATAAGATTAATTGTAGGTACGTAAAGTATATGTTTTATTAAAAACACATGGCAATGATTGACATAAAAGTATATATGTCCGATGTCAGCCAGAAACATTTTGCAGACATAATTGCTTTAATTCAGCTCTCTAACTTTTTGAAACCTGACGTAACTTATTTGACTGAATGAGAGGCAGTGTGGTGGCTACCAGATGTAAAAGCTGTCAGTCTTGCTTCCCTCTTCATTTGAAGTCATGCAGTTCAGATAGACTCACTCGTGTAAGGAACCCCAGTCAAAAGTGATGAAAACCACAGGTACAAATGGCTGCAGTGTCTCATGTGAACGTGTTTATTGCTTTTCATGCAACCTTACAAAAAAAATTAGGATGGAGTCCCTATTCTTCTTGGTGCTGATTGTTTTCAGTGAAAATACGTTAATTATTTGACACTGGTTTTGCCTTGAAGTCATTTATACCGCAGGACACAAATGATAGATTGCAGCTGAAAAAATCATCAGCATATTTGAGGTAGGCTCACTGAGTCTTTTTTTTTAATGTTCTGCGTGAAGTTATCTTGAACTGAAACCTCTGCTCCATCAGGATTAAGGGATTGAAGAGCAAAGGCTTGAGATGGTGTAATTTAAAACCTACTGATTCTTTAGCACAGAGGCAGAAAAATGTACTCAGTCAATCTGCTACTTTTCTGCTTCAGCTAAGAAATAATTTTGTCTTTTGAAAATATGTACTATTTGCATTCAAAACGTATCACTAACATTAAAGCACACTACTGCTTGTCTTTTAGTGTGAGAACAGAGATGCGAAACAAAGAAAATTGAAGTTATTTCATAATACACCTCATAATATCTTTGAAAAATTGTACTTTTCAATAGCAAAATAAATAGATGCAGTCTTAATTGTTTATATCACTTTTACCTCAGTAAAATTAGAATATTCTGAAAAGAGTACATGCGGCCCTAATAACTCCATATCATCATTGGCAGAATTGTCTGAATATCAGATATACCATTTATTTATTAGAGATTCATACACAGCTACATTTCCAGATTGTAAGACCATTCATTTAAAACCTAACATCATGCATTTGCAGCTATTTGAACTCATGGAGAGCTATTCTAACTGAATACTTCGTGTAAGTAGTTGATACAAGATAAATATTACAAGAACGTTTCTCACTTATGCAACCTTATAAAGTTACATTAAGCATTATCTTGAAGGGCAATTATGTATGTGCATATGAATATATATAGTGTGCAGTTAGCAGTGATGCTTTACGTAATGTCAAGCCTGCAACTCGTTATTTTCATTTTCTAAGCTTATGCTGATGATTTTTCTAAATGTTGTTATGAATTCTGCTTAAAAGCTTTGTCTTTTGCTTAAATGAAAATGAATAAGAAGAATTATATCTGGAAAATATTAATCAATGATGCCTTCATTATTACTGGGCATGGAAATATCCTAAATGTTGTCATCTGGAAGTTTTTATGGCGCTTTAAAGAGAATCAATGGAACTGCTTCATAGTTCTCAAAATCAGACAAGCAACAGATTGAAATGCAAAGCTATTTGTTTCAGTTTCATTTTCTTATCACTGCTTCCTATCTCTAAACTATTCACCATAAAATTACAAAGTAAAACTCGGTGTTAGGTCGGTAATTCCATCAGTACAGAATATTTGTTACTAGCTGATTAATATCATTTGAAAATATATTTCTAACAAGCTAATGTATGGAGTATAATAGCACCCACATTTCCATTCTGTGCAATCATTTTTAGTATTCAATATGTTTTATTCAACTATTTTTAGTTGAGTTAGACAAAGTGTAGTATAGGACATCAGGTATGCCTTCTTCAGAAATCACTGCAGACTGAAAATGGTTGCCCGGTCTTCTTCAGACTGTCAGTTCACATTCAGTGGTGTCCCTCCACTGTTTTCTTTTTGGGTATGCCTTGATATAAAGTTGCTCTAACTTAATTGAGATCAACGTTGATTCCCCATCATTTAATGTTCAATCATTAGGAAATGTTTTTAAAATCAGGTGTCAAACAAATAAACCATGCTACTTCTGAAAAGGGAAGGAAATTACTATTTTTCATGCATGTTTGTCAGTTTTGTATAATGTAGAATTGGCAGCATGCACAGTGGAAGTGAAGTTTCAAATTATGAAGTTATTTCTATTTAAAGAGGGCTTTAAGAAACATACTGTACAGCGAAAAATTCCCCATTTCTGCAGCTGGTCAGTTAGGCAACATACCATTTGTCCAGCTGGCGTAGAGGTTCTTGGAATTCCAAGTTTAAAAAAATATAGAGGACTGTCTAAGGTTGCCATTGCCATTTTGAAATGGTACAGAATAGTGTTTATTTTCCAATACGTGGTAATGTAAATGCCTGGAGACTTAGTATTACATGTCAGATCACTTTCCCATCACCTCTGGGGCCTGAGTTTGAATACAACTCAGGTATGCAATGGAAGTCTCCTCTGCTTAATGCTGTCAAGGGTTCTATGTAAAATCAGTTTGGCCATTCTCAATCCAGTTTTAGTGAGTATGGGTACACAGCGTACGATTGCATTCAGATTCAGCAATAAGTGTATTATATTATGAACCTCATTCAAAGTGGCACCAATAATAGAGGACACGAAAGTTTCAAATGACTGCAGTAATTGTTTGTTTGGGAAAAAGATTACAAAGCTAGAGTTAAGATATACGGGGCTGAGCCTCATAACTGTGCCATGCCATATCTGATGATGAAATGCTTAATACCGTCAATAGATAGAGAATAGAAGAGTGTTCCATTTCTCAGCATTACCATCTATCTATTTGATAATTGCAAATAAATATCAATACTTTCATAAGAGAAAAAGAATATTCAGAGTATAACAAATAAAATATAATATCCAGGTTTTGGAGGTTACTAACAGTTAGAGAAGTTCTAAAATGTTTTATCAGATCGAAAAATGATTTTGCTTGTAATTGCCACGACTGAAGGCCCAATGCCAAGAAAAATGAAAGGAAGAAAAATATGTTATTCTAAGTGAAGAACAGTTAAGAGGATATATTATGCAAAACAATCCTTCTGTCCATATTAACCAGTGATATGCTTCTGGAGCTGATGTGGAATAGTAGTTACCCTATTTTACTCTGCCTTAATTAACAGTGCACCTGAGGCAAACTACATGAATTCAAAGGAAATTACTCCTTCAGTGCAGAATAAAACATACAAAAGAATAGCGTTACAAATGTGGTTAGAAATCCTTCAGAACTCAGGCACGTGTTATTGGTCATAAAATCAAATGCATTTTGAAAATCTTTCAGTGTTCATCTAAAATTAGATGTACTTGTAAGTTATTTATAATGCAAAATAAAAAGTATATTTTATTTACTAGAATACTAACAGAACAGTGAATAAATGTTACTGATTTTGCTGTATAGTTTTTCATAATCAACTTGCTGCTTTTATTGGAGGGACATGAACTTCTGCTTGGATATATGTTAACTGATAATAAAGGAATAGTGTCTTTTTTATTTGTGTAGTTCCTATTGAAACATCCAGACAAAGTCATTTTTCCCAGCCCAAGATGAATTTCTCACTATCACATGCCAGCCCATCTAGTGGCCTGACTGAGAAGTGAGAAAACGTGTACAGTTGTAGCGAGTGAGCTTGAATGACAGGCAGCTTGAAACTCAAACATAGGACCTTTTGGCTGAAAGCCAAATGCTCAACTGCTTGAACAACTGGGCAGCCCCAATAGGGTTGAATCTTTGACAATTTACCCATCACTTGGAACTGCCTCAGGCATTGTGCAAAGTTCTGATGGTTTTCAAGAAACTTTAATCATTGCATATTATGGTAATATTGCAAAGATTTTTCTGTGGTTTCTGTTATTTTAGCTATGTTAGTTATGCTAGACTGCTATGTGTATATGATTGTAATAGTGTCACAAAAAAGAGCAATAAATCTAAAAGGAGTAAGCAAAAAGGATATCACTTCTTTATATTGAACATTATTACTTCCATACTTGCAAACATTACACTTTGCATGTGAATTGCAGTGCAACGTCAAGTGTGCTCCGTAATAAAATCCTTTTTTTTCAGGTTTGTATCGAGTGACAGTATAAGCCATGATTTGGGTCAGTAGCAAAGTTAAGTACCCTCACATTGCTTTGACAAAGTACCCTAAACCCCAACCTCAGAAACATACTCTCCGCCTTTTTTAATCTCTGTCACTTGCAATAAAACACTATGACATTGAGCATGCACGTATTAAACTTTCTGATATCTTTTAAGTCTGGATCACTAGATGTGGGTATAAGGAATCTGACGAAAAATGACAGACACAGCAGAGGCAGCCATAGCACCATAACCTAATTAGGAATGTTATCTCAATGTTCAATCAATATATCCCACAGTTATAAAAGCGAATTTACAGACATGCACCAGTAAATATATTTAACATTATCTTTGCATACTCGTTCATGGAACAGTTATGTACATTGTCTAAGATGTCAAACACTTCATAAAGTACAGCCTCAAAATGACCACTCCAGGCAATTTACAAACGAGAATTTCATCTGGATATGTGTCAACGTAAATCAGCAGCTTACAGCGCATAGTTTTTTTTCTATGCATGCCATAACCTTTGCAAGCCCCATTTCTTCAGCTGCCATAAATCTACCCTATCGTGCTGTCTCTTCACATTCCACCCCAAATCAGAAAAACTCTTTGGGTTTTTATTCCTCACTTACTCTGAACCATACATCAAACACATACATAGGAGCTGTTTCATGATTACACCTAATGCAATTATCAAGAGGCATTTAGTATTTCCGCCGTGAAATATACATTAACTGTTATTCAGTACATTATCTGAGCCAGATCACTCAATACTGCTTTTTTAGAAAGTATACCTTCATGTTTGTTTCTCCTGTGGTGTTCTAACTTTACTGGGTTTTACACCATTGCTATCCTGTAACATCTGAGCACAATGCACAAGTGAATAAATAAATGCCCACAGTCAAATCAAAGCTGATGTTTAATTGCAATAGCGCAGAATGCTAACTTAGTTTTACCTTGTAATGCACCTGATTATTATCCCTGCCTGCACGCACCTTCATTTCAATCCTTAGATTCCCAATAAAGCAAGAAAACTATGAGAACATGTGCACCATACATAATGCATGCAGGCTATTTGAGCAACTAAAATTTAAAATGTTTTATGTACTCTTAAGGAATGCACTAACTGCATAAGTTTAATAAATTTATTTTCCTCAGTTTGCTTTATCGGAATAAAAATCTGTGATTATTTAAAATGAAATATGTTCAAATTATTTGAAATATGCTTGATATTTCTCCAAGCAAAAGAATGATAGCCTTCAACTCATTAGAAGAGGAATACTGCATTTTTAAACAAAAAAAATCAGTTGCAATTATCGTGATATCTTTGTATTCAAAGCTATTTTCTGCATTAAATGCATAACAAGCTACTTTCATATTTTCAAATGTCTGGAAGTGGATGTGCATTTTCCACAAAAGTCCTCAATTTCACTCTTCTTCAACATCATACTCATCCTTTGCACTAGATGGTTTTAATTCAACATAGACCAGTATGAAATGGAATCAATTTTCTGGTGTATAAGTGTGACAAAAGGTGGAAGAGGCATAATATTAGCAAATTACTTGCAGTACAGATCTGAAAAAAATCTAAATGAAATTGTGAAGTGCTTTTGAAAGACATTTTTTTCCTCGGATTTAAGTAAAGTACTTGATAATGAATCAGCCTTTTATGAGAAGTTGATGTTGTAAGATTAACATATGCTGCAAAATAAGATGTTGCATTGTAAGTATTAATATCCCTGCAACGATATAGGCACTTACAGTGCCTGCCTTCTTTGTACTAATAGAATATAGTTTTTAAACAGGTGCACACTTATTTTGCTTCTCTGTTTTATTCCCAAACAAAACTCATTTGTTGTACATGATAACACTGACTGATAGCGATGTTTCTCCAGATCTTGTAATTACATTTTAAAATTTGGATTAATAGCAACTTCTGAAGTAAAAAATCTTTACACTGCCATTTGGCTGTTCCGTCTAATATATCTTTAAAGGAAAAAAAAGATATTTCCAAATTTAAGTCAGTCATTTCTAAATTAACATTAAAACTTGTCTTAGTTTTCCAGATTAAACATCCACTCAACCTACCCCTACAGAAAATGCCATCTGGTACACTTTAGTTCTAATACTAATAATTTATTAGAAGACAGAATCCAGTATTGTTACCCAAGTATCTACTCTTGATGACAGATGATGTCATGTTCTATCAACCGTAGGATCGGCACAGTAGGACAGGACCTTCTTCAACTGACAGTAACACTGAAAGCATTTCCCCTATTGAATTCATAGAAATGTGTACTTGCTGCTCCAATTTGCCTGAAATCATCAAGTTAATGGATATTTAACATAAATCAGCAGGTTTCAATTTTGAGCCTTAGAAATTCGTGTGAATCATTAGATTGATTACCTTTCCAAATTAAATCATCTGTTCAGGTCTTCATTTCAGTTGAAATTATTTTATGATATTTATAATTTAATTTAAGAAAATTGTGTTCAATCAACATAGTTTTGAACCTTTGAATGCTCAACTCAGATTTCATGACAGCCACAGAGGAGAAAAGGTTTTATTTTAGTACTGTCACGCAAATATAAAGATGGAAAAAGTGCATGCTCAATAATATGTAAACCCATTCATCATAGATTACATTGGATTGAAATTTTAAATTTCTGACTGTGCATTATATATATATGCTGGAAAGAAAAATCTATACAGTTCGAAGGTGCTGTTTTTTACAGAGCTCTAGTATTACCTGCACTAGACACAGGCTTACATTGCCTCAGGGAACATCTGGTACCTCTGCATTAATTCTATCCCTGTTTGAACACTGTGCAACATATGCACTTCTCTTTTGTCTATTATCCCAATGCTGTGTTATTCCCAAATATTGACACCGTCTGCTTTTATCAGTACTAACTGTTCTGAAACCTTCAAGTCTCATGCTCATCTCTATTTCCTTCTATTGATTACCTTCCTCACTTCGGCAGGTAGCCAGACAGCAAGACTGTCCTGAGGAATAGCTTTCAATGACTTTATACGGACAATTTACAGGGAAGTGTTTAAAGAAGATATTAGCCTCAGTACAAATCAGTGAACCTAATTTAGTCAATACTGTTAGATTTCACTGTTTGCACATGGTCACAAGATATGCTTTAAAGGTGCCTATCAAGTCCTAGTCAGTGCATTAAACCCAGTACAGTATTCAGTTTTGCCTGAAATCGCAAGCTTTTTGCTGAGACTATTAAACATCACCCATTGTGTTCACCAGGGTTGCCATCAAATATCACAATATTCATCTGTAGTTTTTTGTTGTAACATTTGTTATTTTTAACTTTCACTTTTGGTTAAAATGTAAAGAATAGTATCATAATTATTAAAATTGATTATTTTCTCCTCTCCTCTCAAGTGCAAAGTGCAAAAACAAAGGTATAATTATTGAGAATCTCTAGCTTCTCTAATTTGACAAATATTCGTGACAAAAAATTAGTGAAAGATGAGATTTAATGAAAGTAGCACTTCAGTGCTTCACTATATTTCAGAGCATTACATTATATCGTGAAGTAAAATTACCTATTGGAACAGACTTCATTATTTGTACAATTTGTACAAGTACTATAAGCGCTGAAAAACTATACAATATTACAATCAATAAAAAACACTAAAGGAAAGTAATCTACTTACAATGTATATTTAAAACAAATATTTTTTTTCTTTTGCAATATCTTAAATTTTCAAAATGTTTATATCAGAGGTTATAAGGGCTAAATGTTTAGACTGCAGCCATTGCAGGTATGAAAAGAATTGTGTTTCCTTAAATATCAGTAAGCTAGAAATATTTCACTTTTAAATATTAATATGGAACAATATTGTTTTATTACTTCTTCATTCAAGGGCGTGAGGGTGGGGGGTGGGAGGGGCAACAAAGTGTTTAAACCCAGTATTGACAATTTAAAAATAATAATAATCTGACTCATCAGATCTCAATCTATTTTAAAAGTGCACAGACACACAGATTTCAAAACACTTTGTACAAAATTAACATGAAGTTTATCATGATTGAGATACTGTACAATTGTGGAAATTATATTGTCTTGTTATGCAGGACAGTCATTCCATCTTGATCATATAACATCTATAGAAACATCATATAGTTTTTGTTTTAAGTTGTATTTTGCTGTAGTTTTTGTGGCCTGCCTGCATCAATATTCTAACCTATACCAGCTATAGGATTCACAGTGGTAGTTATTAAAAGCTGAAATGTATAACTTTAAAGTAATTTTTTACAGTCCCTAGAGTAACATTGGCTACCAGCATTTCAGTGTCTCAAAAGGCTGCCGTTAGCTTCAGAGTGTATTTTTCAAAATCTGATTGAAGGCTTATATATTGGTTTGTATGAAAAAAATGTTGAAGGCTGTAAAGTGGATTGTGAAGGCCAGTAAAAAGGGATATTGCAATTTTAATAATGAAAACCTTACTTATTATCTTTATATCTGTTGTGCTTAAATGCTTTGCTTTACTCTAATGAATTATTTAAGACTTTTATGCTGTTATGTTTTACAAGCCTCAACTTATTAATATAGCTAATAAGCCTTACTGGACTGTTATTTTGACATTCTCAATATTTTTGTTTACTTGAATAAACTAAATGTCATGGGAAATTTAACTGAATGTGCAACCGTTCAGACCTAGCATATTTTCCATTAAGGGCTATGGAAAATAAAAGCTTAGTGGAAGTGCAAGATTTTTTTTTCAAAACACAACTTATGCATTTTACATGACCTCTACTTCTTTCTCTTTTTTTCTTCCTCTAAAGATCACTGAGGGGGAGCCAAGGTTCCAAACTGCAGGTAGCAGTGAGACAAGCTGAAAGATAACCGTCCTGGCCTACCCATAGATCTCCCAATTCTTCAGTGTAAGCCAAGAACTCACAGAGGCGGCTTTCCCAAAGATTCAGCAGCACGTACTGAGTCCCTCAGAAAACCTACATACGGGAGGACGAGAACAAGCGTGCACACAAACAGAAAGGCAGGTGTAGTAGAGGAATCTTTAGTATGTTTCTAATGCAGAGTTGTCACTGTTGTTTTCATTTTCTGAATGAGCATTAAAGCCATTTTTGATATGCTTAATGCAGTTATGTCACTGGTGCAGTACTCAGTAGTGGAGGGAGCGAGGTAATCATTTTGAATATTCCAAATCTTTTTATTTTATTTTGATGCATTGTTTCTCAGATATAATGGCTGAAGGTGTTTGTGGCCCTGAATTGTTTTAAATGCTGTTTGTATTAAAGCTGCACGATACTGTATGTTTTGATTGATTCAGGGAAAGGTAGTCACAAGAAAATGATATTACAGTACTTTGGTAGCTAAACTTGTTTAGCTCTTTTGCGCAAAGATCTTCAATTTAAGGGCATTTCATTTACTAAAAGAAATCTTTCTTCAACCAATGCATTATTCAAAAAAAGAAATTATTTGTGGTCCTTGGATTTTCTTTCTGGTTTTCAACAGTTATAAATCTTTGGAAAAATCTCTTAATATTTTTCATTTGGAACAACTGCTACAGAACACAAATAAAATGAAATTATGAAAACAAATCATCCTTTGATATGGCCCCAAAATATTATATTTAAATGCATATGTTAGAATGGTTTTAGTAGAAGTGTGTACTAGACTATCACATATAACACTGTATTGATTTTAAATTAATGTAACTGATACAGGCAGATATTAATATTATACAAAGCGTGCGTGCACACAGTGTGCAATTTGAAGGAGGATATTATGTGAAGAAGAAAAATAATGTTCAGAAATATTTTTATTTGAAAGTGATTGAATTAATACTTTATTTTCAGAAAAGCTCTGAATTAATTTTTGGAATGCATAAGAAAGAAATAAAATAGTTAATCCAGTGCTGTTAAAAAAGCAAGAACATGATGCTGTGCAGCGTTACATCAAATATCATATTCTGCTTTATTACCCTCTAACCCATAATTAACACCACCTGTACAACACAGTCATTTTTAAACACTATGAGGGAAAAATTCGGTATCGACCATTTTGGGGCGCTAACATCACCTGGGCGCTAACTTTAGCACCCAACGCTAATTAATGCCAGCGACCGCGAAATTGAGTTTCAGCGCCCCAAGAGGGACGTGGGGCACTAAATCAAGTGCTCCACTTCCTTCTTAGGGCGCTAACATCGGAGAGCGGGGCGGAGATTGCAACAGCGCTGCACACTGGGGCCGTGCAGCGCTGCCGCGTTCAAAGGCTTCAAAGGCTCCTTCCCTCCCTTAAAGGGAAGAGCTATCACTGCAGGCTCTGCAATTTAAAAAGTACCTACCTGGACCACCAAAGCAGCTGCGATCCCACGTGATCAGCCCAGCACTCAAGCAGAGTGTTGGGCTGATCAGTCGCGGGCAAAAACCCACGAAAAAAACAAGAACCACCTCGCCTTTAATCATCACTCCCGAAGCGTTGGCCGCCCAATGCATACCTCCTGCAGCTGTCGGGGTTTTCGACCGGCGCTGCTGTAGGGGGTGGAAGTCAATTTTGGATTCAGGGCGCTACTGGGGCGATGCGCACAGCACTGACATCACGATCTCTGGGCGAAGGAGATTGGGGCACAACGCTGTAGCGCTGCGCCCAGTCGCAAAGCCATTTATGCCCTATTAGCACCCCCCAGGGACGCTAACGGGAGGCGCAAAGGCACCCAATTTCACCTCCTATAAACAAAAAGCAAAGAATTGCAGATGCTGGAAACCTGAAACAAAAGCAGAAGGTGCTGGAAACATTTAGTAGATCAGTCAGAATCTGTGGAGAGAAAAAATGAGTTAACATTTCAGGTGTGGAACCTTTCATCAGAACTGGATGAAATTACAGAATGACAACATTTAAGAAAGAACAGAACAATGGGAAGGTAGGGGGTGTGTGTGGTGGGGGGCGAAACACACGCACACATACAGGAGAAGACGTAGAAAGATGTAAATGTGCTGAAATGGAAAACAGGAAATGGTTAACTGGCTGAAGTGATATGAATGTGAGATAATAGGTGGCAGAATGAGAGAAACTAAAGACATATATGAAACAGAGAATGTGTGAATAGCTAAGAGTGCGGGGGGCAGGGCAGATAGTAATGAAAGCAGGAAAAAACTAACAAAGTGGAGCAGGCTCCAAAGGCCCATGAGCCTGGAAGATTTTTATAAAAAGGCTGACGGTAAGGGGGGAATTTTAACGTTTTTAAAAAACGGGTGGGTTTAGGTCAGGTGGGAAGTTAAAGTGTTAAAAGTCTGAATCCCAACCAGAACCCGCCTCCAACCCGCCGACTTCCAGTTTTAACAGAGACGGGACGGAGGCGGGCAGACAGCCTGCTCCCAGGAGGCAGGGTCTGCCATTTAAATATTATAATGAGGCTGCCATACCTCAGATTTAACCTCCATTTTAAATTTAACTTTAGCTGGTTGGGTTTTGCAGGCCTCGTAAAACCCGCCAGCGAAAGTAAGGTGAGGACTGCACTTACCTCCTGGATCCAGCGCCCCTGCCTAACCCACCCTCGCGATCAAAGACACCCCCACGGGGTCCCCAATCCCCCCCAGGTCTCCGATCCCCCCCATGAGGCCTCCCCATCTCCATGATCCTCTCGCCCCCGTGCTACTCCTGGCCCCCCGATCACCCCCCGGCCCCCCGATCACCCCCCAGCCCTCCGATCACCCCCTGGCCCCCCAATCACCCCCCGGCCCCCCGATTACCCCCCGGCCCCCCGATTACCCCCCGGCCCCCCGATCACCCCCCGGCCCCCCGATCACCCCCCGGCCCCCCGATCACCCCCCAGCCCTCTGATCACCCCCCGGCCCCCCGATCACCCCCTGGCCCCCCGATCACCCCCTGGCCCCCCGATCACCCCCCAGCCCCCCGATCACCCCCCCAGCCCTCTGATCACCCCCCCGGCCCCCCTATCACCCGCCGGCCCCCCCAATCACCCCCCGGCCCCCCGATCACCCCCCAGCCCTCTGATCATCCCCCGGCCCCCTGATCACCCCACGGCCCCCCGATACGCCCCCAGCCCCCCGATCACCCCCCAGTCCCCCGATCACCCCCCAGCCCCCCGATCACCCCACGGCCCCTCGATCACCCCCCAGCCCTCCGATCACCCCCCGACCCCCCAATCACCCCCCGGCCCCCCTATCACCCCCCAGACCTTCGATCACCCCCCCCCGACCCCCCAATCACCCCCCAGCCCCCTGATCACCCCACGGCCCCTCGATCACCCCCCCGGCCCCCCGATCACCCTCGGCCCCCCGATCACTCCCCGGCCCCCCAATCACCCCCCAGTCCCCCGATCACCCCCCAGTCCCCCGATCACCCCACGACCCCTCGATCACCCCACGGCCCCCCGATCACGCCCCGGCCCCCCGATCACCCCTCGGCCCCCCGATCACTCCCCGGCCCCCCGATCACCACCTGATCCTCTGATGATCACCCCCCGGCCCTCTGATCACCCCCCCGGCCCCCTGATCACCCCACGGCCCCCCGATCAGCCCCCAGCCCTCTGATCACCCCCCGGCCCCCCGATCACCCCCCGGCGCCCCCGATCACCCCACGACCCCTCGATCACCCCCCCCAGCCCCCCAATCACCCCACGACCCATCGATCAACCCCCGGCCCTCTGATGATCACCCCCCGGCCCCCCAATCACCCCCCGGCCCCCCCCGATCACCCCACGACCCCTCGATCACCCCCCCCCCCGGCCCCCCAATCACCCCACGACCCCTCGATCAACCCCCGGCCCTCTGATGATCACCCCACGGCCCCCCGATCACCCCCCGGCCCCCCCGATCACCCCACGACCCCTCGATCACCCCCCCCCCCGGCCCCCCATCACTCCACGACCCCTCAATCACCCCCCGGCCCTCTGATGATCACCCCCAGGCCTTCCATGCGATCCTCCGGCACTCTAATGGGCACCCGCCCCGCTCCTCTAGCCCCTGATCAGCTGCTCCCTGCCCTTTGATGATTAACACCCCCCCCCCACCCCATCCCCCACACTCCTCTGGCCCTCCAATCATTGCCGAACCCCATTCCTCCAGCCCTCCGATCGCTGCTGACCCCACCCTGCTGGACCTCTGGCCCCCGATTGTCTTGCTCCAGCCCCAATTGTTCCAGACACCCCCCACCCCCCAGCTCCTCCGGCCCTCTCCGTGCTCCTCTGGACATCCCCCGGTCCACACGTGATCTCTTCCTCCTTCCTCTGTGTGGCCTAGTGCCACAGGCCTACCCGCCTGCAGCGAGCCAGCCTCTCAATCTGGCTGGCTCTGGGTGGGAAACAGAGGTTTCCCATGCAGATCAGGCCCTGTCGTTAAATTTGGCAGGTCCCGCGACAAACCCGTTCTCCCGGGATTTCCGATCACTTCGGAGCCGCCCCCGCTCCCCATGCTCCCAATCCGCCGCCTCATTAAAATTCAGGCCTAAGCGTGCAGATCCCCTCTCAAACAGGTTGGGGGGGAATTTTAACCCCCAAGAATGGGTGGGTTGGTGTCAGGTGGGAAGTATAAATTTAAAAAATCTCAAACCCGACCCCAACCCACTTCCAACCCATCTACTTCCGGTTTTACCGGAGGCGGGAAGGGTGGGCGGGCGACCAACCCGCTCTCAGGAGGTGCGTCGGTCACTGAAATCTTTTAAGAAGGCTGCATGCCTCCATTTTAGCAGGATATTTATTTTTAACTCATGGAGACTGGGTTTCCCGGGGCTCGGGAATCCTGGCAGGTAAAAGGAGGCGAAAAGGGCCGGATCCATGAGGTAAGTGCATTTACAGCACTGCTTACGGGCCAGGAAGAGCAGGAGTGTTTTCTCCATGCCAAAGAAGCTAACCTCTTTACAGACCCCATGATCGGACCCCGCGATCTCCGACTTCCCCACCCCACCCCCCACTATCTCAGCGTGCTCACCCCCCAATCTCCGACTCCCCCCACCCCCTATCTCTGACTCCCCCTACCCCCAATCTCTGACTCTCTTCACCATCCCCCCACCCCCCGATCTCTGACTGGTCCCACTAACCCCCATCTCTGACTCCCCATCTCCCCTCTCAATCTCCGAGTGCTCACTGCCCCCACCCGCTCCCGATCTCCGACTCACCCCTCAACCCCCCTCCCCCATCTCCTACTTACCTGGCATCCGCTCCTCGGCTGCTTTCCCAGCCAATCAGGTTGGCCGCCGGGCGGGAAACCTGTTGAGAAATTTAAAAGACGTCCTGCAGTTAATTGCAGTAGGACGTCCGGGAAACCCATACTTCCAGAAATCCTCCTCCCCGCCGCCGCTCCCTTCACGGCCCTCAGTAAATATCGGGGCCAGTGTTTCAATGGAGGGTTCCGAGCCCAAGTACCAATCTGTCCCTTCTCCCCTGAAATGCTGACACCCCCATGCTGCATATTACACCCCTTCAAGCCTGCACTCACATTCAACATGCCTGCTGCAGATGTGGTGAAAAAATATCAGAAAAACAGAATTCTAATTTTTAAAAGTACAGTACGAAATAACAAATATCTTAGAATGAGTTTTTAGCTGTAATTCAATCTTGTGCTACTGTTGAAGTTCACAGAAAGATCTGTTGCTCTGATCTCACAGTTTGTGATATTTTCAGAATCCCTCAATTGAATTACAGCCTTGTAACTCACTGTCAGCAATCTATTATACCACATAAATTATAAATCTTACAATAAAGTGGTCAGTAAGAGGCCAATATCCAACAAAGGATGAATGTTTTTGTTTTAAACTTGAGTTGTACTTCATGGAGTCCAAACCCATATGAGCTGCCTCTACTGGATTCAATACAACTATAAATGTTATCTTCTGATCACTCCTATGTCCAATGGTATAACAACTATAGGATAGGATCTGGATGTAGGTATAGAACAAAAATTATTTGAATGACATTTACAGTTTCAAAATGAGGATACATAACCATGACTGAGTAACCTTCTCCATAAGAATAGCAAACGTCATAGACAATTTTAGATTTTTTTTTAAAAAGAGGATGCAAGGCTTATTGTAAAAGTCACAGCATGCTTTACCCTTTTTATGCTCCCAGAGTTGTACAGCCTATGTATTAATGATAGCCATTAAAACACAAGATTTGAATGAGGCCAGCAATGGACAAAAAGCCATCGTTTAAGCTTTTAATCTAGTATTAGCATTTCAGGCTGCTGTTTTCAAAAGGATGTCAGATCTGTTAACGATAATTATTAAAGTCTTAAATTTCTAACAAGGGAAGTAAAATTCTACTTGCTTTTTGCTACATATTTTTCTTATGCATATAATTTTATTCTGAGACTCACACAACCTCAGGTGATTTTTGGACCGATGTCAATTACTATTAGCATATCAATGATCCTGCAAAGCCACTGAAAAAAGCCTTAGATGCCGTACATTCTCTTTGGAAAAAGAAGCACTGCTGTCATCCTTTATCATCAGACACCGATTATCTTGTGCTGAGATTAGGCTGAACATTGTTTAGAGAAATTATAACAGCTTATAAAAGAGCTGGGCCTTGATTAGATATGTATGGGTCTGCCTACTTGTTTGTTCTAGCTCCTGCTTATCATCACTTTGTCTAGTTTATTTAACCTGTTCTCTAATTATACTTCATACTCTTTTCAGAGTTAAAACATATTCCGCATCATAAGTATGTTAATAATCAGGTTTACTGAAGACACACGTGATCAGTTCTTAATTCACACTGTTTATCGTTAAAGTAGCTCTGTTATCTTTATTTTTTTGGTATTTATTGATTTCTGTTGCTGCTGCTTTTTGTAGCTTATTATTGTGCTAGGGCGTCGAAAGGGTTTCCACTTCACCGTGCGCTGAATATGATTTGCAATGACATAGCCTGAACCTTTAAATGTCTTTATGAAAATACTCATGGTCATGAATTTGATAAAGGAGCGAACAAAGAACATTCCTCAGAGAGAGCATTGTTTAATATTATATTTTTAAAGGGCAAATGAAAGGATTATAGACTAGTGCAGCAATAGTTTTTTTAACCAGGAACTGTTACATTATAAAGTTGCTGTAAGATGGATAGAGAGGAACCAGAGAAACATATGGAAAAGCAATGAGTATAAAAAGAAAATATATTCCTTTCTCACCTTATTTTAGTTAATCCTTTGCCATAGGTCATTATTATTTCCATTTTGATGACACTTTGCTATAGCAGTGTGAGATGTCATGATTGTGGATTTCGTCAAAGTGAAGGTAAACAGTGGAAATTAGAATGTAGAATAACAGATTCTAGGCACCATTCCACCATAAAAATGGCAGTCAGCAGAGTGTAATGAAAATATGTTGAGTGCAGAAAACTCTTGAATGGGCCTGTGAAGGGCTGCAGGCCCAATTATTTTTTAGCATTAACTGAACCACATCTTCCTATGCTCAGCTGCACTGAGTGACACTATTTGTGATGCCCACTCTGCTGAAACAGAGCAGGTTGCTGTCAGTTTAAAAATGACTATAATAAAAGTGACCATGAAGATGGATCTTGTGATTTTGCGTTTCTAATCAGTCATCTGTGAAGAACACTTTTGCTTTGATTCAGCAGACTGGTGACAGCCATGATTGATAGTGCATGAGGGAAAAAAAAAGGTTATTAACTGTCTTCCTATTAAACTCAATATATTACCCCTCTAGGTGTAGCTCATAGTTCTTAGGGTGCACATTGGCTCAGGTGAGGTCATAGAGGAACTCTATAAAAATTGTAGGTTGAGGGTTGGCAGCTTTACTACAGTAGAAAGAAGACAATTTCACATTATTGTGATGCCAGTGTCACTAATATCTGTGTGAAAAAAGCATCTGTTACTGATTGGAAATCTGTCAGTATGTCAAGCAGAACACAAAAAAATGTAGTGAACATTTTTCTGAAATGTTTAAACAATGATTACATGCAAACACCTGATTAAACATAGTGAACACAAGCACAGATTGTGAATCAACAGAAATACGCAGAAACTTTTAATCACTAAGTTTTATTTTTGGTTAAAAGCAATTGTCATAAAAAGGAATGCTACAACTCGAAGGTAATTGAAATCTTTGTGATATCAGATGAGTGTATCCCCATTGCGTACCTCATCATTGGTATAGCCAACTGCTCATATAAAAAAGGCAGCAGTTCTTGCCATGTGAAAATGCAGTTTGCTATAATACAATGACAATCGTTACAGTTGCTTACACGGATAAAGTATAAAAAATGCAGTTTAGTTCTTTAAACAGGTACTACAATGAAGAGACATTTATGAAGAAGTAGAAAACATCAGCTCTTGAAAAAAATTGCTTAGAACCAGCCATTTACAGAAAACACTCAGGCTACAGCAACCAACGATTGTGGTCCCTTGGTGCTCTTGCCATTATAAAGTACATGTAAATACACAATACAAAGAATACACAGAGAGAAAAGAAACTGTAAAATACAAAGTGAAAGAACCTAACATGATTTCTAGAGCCTAATGATAAAACTGGGGTGGGAAAGATTTATTACACTGATTTATCATGCAACAGCTGTCAAAAAATCTAACAATAAGAAGCTTCTACAACGTGCTTGTAACAACCCAGAGAAGTTGCTCAAGAAAAATGACAGAAAAGAATTATAAAGACTAGGGTACCTGTATGTAAAATTCATGATTGAAGCATGACATTGATTCATTGAATGCTTAGACATTTAAGTGTAACATGCAATTGTTCATTCTGTATCCCAGATTAAATTTTCTACTTGCTAACATAATATGGATTTGACAAAATAAACATGACAGTTATTAGGCTTTGTCACCATAAGAAGTAGAGCAAAAACTAAAACAAATCCTTTGCTAAAGCAAAGCTGTTTGGATTTAGGATCTTGATTTATGAAAATGCTACATTTTGTACACTGGTCAGGATAGTACTGTGCCATTGATAATTTAAAGATTTTATTGCTACAATTTTGCCTTGTATTGAAATATAATTAACCTTAAAATTTAAAGTAATATATTTACCATTGCAATTTGTGAATTTCAATATACTATGGCCCGGATTTTGCAGTGAGTACGCTGTCATACCGCCTTTGAAATCCACCGCAAGTTCGGGATTTCCGCATGCGCATGCACTAAGTCCCGAACTTGCGTTCTGTCAACATACGCCATCCGCGCAGGGCCTGTTTCCACAGCGTTAGGGGATACTCGAAATGAAAAAAATGCTTTTTGTTTATTTAAGTGACATCCAGGAACAATAAAAGCAAATGAGAAACAATTCTAGTGTATGTTAAAGCTGCAGGTTTTTTTTTAAATAACGTTTATATTTCATAACTTTCTGCACAGTGCACGGTATTTGTTTAGAAGTGGGAATTATGAGTAATGAATTGGATTCCCACGATAAAAGCTAAATCTGTAATGTATTTTAAAGGCTGTAGTAATAAAGTTTTGTAGTAATTTAAATGAATGAAAGGCAATCTGTTTTCTGATTGGAGAGCAGGCCCACATGATCCCAGATGCGCTTCCGCACAGGCTGCATCCCCGGGATCCGTGGGCCATTACGCTGCCCTCCTACTTGCAGCGTCAGAGCGCAGGTTTATGAAGAAGGGCCGCCATCAGGTAGGTGCGTATTCTTTTTGCAGGTCAGCGGCGTACTCCAGAGGTACGCCGCCAACCGCAATTTTTGGCCCATTGGAAATAAGTTTCCCTGAATCATCGATTAACAGACACTTACTAACGAGCAACTATTTCTTAAGAGAAAAACAAATTAACAGTTTTGCCATTCATCAGCATCTCTTATGCTGTGTAATATTGCAGCATTAAGTGCTCATTTTATCCTTCATAAATAATTCTGTTTAGAAATATGGCTTTTGAAAGCACAGCACTGCACATAATTTTAAACATCAACATTCTTTGTTGGCAGTTTAGTGGCTAAAAGTCTGCTTATGCTGCATGCAGTACTTTCACATCAGATCCTTGAGAAAAGCAGCCAAGATGAGACAAGCACAGGGATTTATTTTCTCTCCATTTTATATGTAAAGGGTATGAAATTGCCCTTGCTTCTTAAAAGTGAAAAAAATATGCACTTAGGATGTGACTAGATGTTCTAAACTCCTGAAAACTGAAGGTGCATAGGGACTGTTGAAAAGTGACAAGAAGCAAAGCTGAAGATGATCAAGGTGATGAAAATACTGTATATGTAAAGTAGCTCCATCACACTTTCACTACATAGAAAGTACTGTCACAGGGAAAATATAATTGCCATAAGCAACATTTGTGCTACCTGTTTTGTAGAGCAATCATTGTGCTGTCACCCAGCAGATCTAATTAGTCTACCATATGATTTGGAAGTTTTAGCTGAAAAGAAACAAATGAAAGAAAATGCATTAATTTCTGCTATAACCTTTGGTTTCTTAGAACACCAAAAGGAAAGATGTATTATATCATTTACACGTATTCATGGAAGAAGCGTTGTTAAAATAAGTATTATTTGTTGCTGGGATATTTTACAAGTAGTGTTGCAATACCATATAATGCATGGCTCCAAAAATTTACAGGGAAGATATTTTTTGATGCTGTTGTAGATAGTGTTGGCCAATTGTAATCATGACCTGCCACACATTTAATAGCAAAATAAGTTAAAAACAACAAAATCTCTTTCAGATTTAGGAAAAAACAGACTAATTTAATTTTGTTTAAACACCAGAAACCGACCGGGCAGGGAGCAGTTAAAAAGGAGTGTGGCACTTACCCACTCTTTTCCCGCCCTGATCTGGCCAACTGCAATTTTAAATTGCAGAAAGCAAGGACACCCACCCTCAGCCAGCCAGGTCCTCTTTAAATATGCAGATTAGGTTGTGCCTTCCCTGCCAGGTCAACCCTGCCAGGAACAGCAGCCAGGGCCAGAAGAGGCCCAGCAAGGTAAGCTTTTTTTTAAAAATTGTTTCCTTTTGAGCGAGGAGAAGCAGGACTGTTTCCCTCAAGGAAAACTGGCCTCCTTTGTTCCGGACTTCCCCTGATGTTTCAGAATTTTGGCTTAATTGTCTCTGGCTGGGAGGAGATGAAGGAAGGAAGGAAGGAAAGAAAGAAAAAGAAAGAGAGAAAGAAAGAAAGAAAGAACTGTTTTACTGCTGTTGATTGAGGGATAAATATTAGTCAGGACATAGGGGATAACTCCCCTGCTCTTCTTCGAAATAGTGCCATGGGATCTTTTACGTCTACCTGAGAGAGCAAACAGGGCCTTGGTTTAATGTCTCATCCAAAAGACCACACCTTTGACAGTGCAACTCTCCCTCAGTATTGCACTGAAGTGTCAGCCTAGATTTTTGTGCTCAAGTCTCTAGAGTGGGACTTGAACCCACAAACATCTGACTCGAGAGTGCTACCAACTGAGCCACAGCTGACACTGTAAGAAAGAAATTCCACATAAAGTTTTCTACTTTTAGAAACTTCTGGTTATTCATCTTGTGATTACATTGGAAAGAATCCACAACAATACAAACTGTACACAACCTGTTAGACAAGTAGTCTTAATGAACACAAAGGGCTGGATTTTCATAGGGCCGTTGAGGCGGGATTGGAGGCGTGTGGGGGGTTAAAATTGCAGAAACTGGCGGGTGGGCCCGATCCCGCCTCCATCCCGCCTCCACGCAATTTTGATGAAATCGTGTCTGCTGGTCCCGTCTCCGTCCCGCCTCCAAGAGGCGGGAGAGGCCATTAATGCCCTTAACAAGCCCTAAATTGGCTCTGTAATGCAATTTTGATAGTTTTTAGCTAGTTTAACCCTTTTCCCACGTGAAGCACGCCTGATCTGAAACACACCAGTGAAACCTGGCGGGAGCACAAGTGGATTGCTGACTCTCAGCTGCAGCTCAACCATTAAATAGGAGATTTGATCAGCCATCATTTGCAGGTGGCAGGACTTTGTTGTCACAGGTCTGGGGGAACTTTTAGAAGGCATAACCACAGCTCTGGAAGTTTGGAGCCTGACACCCATCTCCAGAGTGACCTCCTGGGAAACCCCTCTCGCCACCCTCATTGAGCGCTTCCTCAACTGAGGCATATACCAGAGGCATGGGAGCCATTTATTTCCTTCCCTCCTGGGCATCAGATGAGGACGAACACCAGCCGCGGCACCAGCAGAACCATGAACAACAGCAGCACCAACAGCAGCAGCAACAGCAGGAGCGCCAAGCTGCTGCTCACCCACCTGAAGCTGCACAGGCCAAAAGGTGCCAGCGCATGGAAGGCCGTCAGCGCAGGAGATACCCCCCAAACAGGGTCTACAGACACAGGGTCAGCTACCTCAACATGTCTGAGCAGCAGTGCCAAAGGCGGCTCCGACTTTCGCGAGAGGTAGTGGGTGACATCTGTGCAATGCTGCAACAAGACCTGGAGCCCAGAGGACCAGGTGGACACCCCTTACCAGTGGCCCTCAAAGTCACCACCGCACTCAACTTTTTTGCCTCAGGCTCATTCCAGGGATCAGCAGCAGACATCAGTGGCATCTCCCAGGCGGCCGCACACACCTGCATCACGCAGGTAACCGATGCCCTCTTTACCATCGCGCACAATCACATCCATTTCACCAAGGATCGAGCAAGTGTCACGGCGCGTGCGGTTGGATTAGCTAATTTGGCAGGCTTTCCAAGGGTGCAGGGCGGCGTTGACTGCACACATGTGGCCCTTAAGGCACCCCATCGCAATCCAGGTATTTTTGTCAACCGCAAGGGCTTCCACTCCCTCAACGTTCAGCTGGTGTGTGACCACAAGAAGGAAGTTCTGCATGTTTGTGCCAAGTACCCTGGCAGTTGCCATGACTCCTTCATACTGCGCCAGTCTAGTGTGCCTCCGCTATTCAGTCCGCCAGACCAACTTCACAGATGGCTACTTGGAGACAAGGGCTATCCCCTGAAGACGTGGCTAATGACGCCGTTGAGGAGCCCATCCAACGCAGCTGAGGAGAGCTACAACTCCAGCCACATTTTCACCAGAGCCATAATCGAGCAAACCATCGGTATGCTGAAGATGCGCTTCAGATGCCTGGATAGATCAGGTGGAGCCCTGCAATACTCAGCAGCCAGGGTCTCCAGAATCGTCGTGGTTTGCTGTACACTTCACAACATGGCACAGTGTCGTGGCTTGCAGATGCCGGAGGACCAAGTGGCTCCTCACATAGCCTCCTCAGATGAGGAGGAGGAGGAGGTGGAGGAGGAGGAGGAGAGAGAGAACGAACAACTTGCAGAGGCCCATCAACCAGCGGCAGCATTACGCGAGACCATAGCTGCCCAGAATGCAAGCAACGCACTCACCTTGGCCAGATTTGCTTAGCCTAGACAATCAAGCACTTTTGCCTCGCAGCTTCTTACCAGAGCTACGACAATGGCCAAGAACCAACGGATCCCTAACAATTTGACCACCATACTGACAATTGCAAGTTATCCTAAGGCCTCATTGTGGAAGTCCCATTAGCGAAATGACAGACGCCACAACTGCAGCTGTAGCCATCAGAGTTTTTATTTACACTTAACACCTGATGGCTTTTTTACATTAACATCAAATTTCACCCAAGTGACTACCCTTGTGACTATTTGTGCAGTATCTTTCTCTTACGCGTGCTCCTACGTGGTGCTTCCCCTGTGGCTTCAGCAGAGGTGGAGGCCCCCTGCTCAGTTTGTTGCTGCTCCTGTCTCGATACCTTTGGTGGGCGTCCTCTGGGGTTGCGAACCTGCGAGGGCTCGGCAACAGTCTGCTGCTCCTACGGCTGGGCAGGGGTTGAGACGCCGATCTCAGTTGGGTGCGGACTCTGGTGGGGCTCTGACCGAGGACTTGTCAGTGGCATGGAAGTGTGAGCGCTTGGAGAGGAGCCCCCACCTCCTTGTTGTCTGCCACCAACATCCCTCTCATGGGCCAGGTCCACCTCAGCGCTTGGAAGTGGATTGAGAGCACCTTGCTGCACATCAGGGGGGCCATGGGGACCCGTATCTGCACTGGAAGTCCTACTCAGAAGGACTCCATGAAGGTCTGGTTTCTCTGTTCAATAGATGTCCATCGCTCCTCCAGAGATGTCATTCTATTCAGAACACTCACCATGTTTTCTGCACTCTGGCGACTTATCACCTCCATGGAGGTTGCCATCCTTTCCATGGTGATGCGTTCATGCGCCAATGACTCCACAAAGGCTCTGCTCATGTTCGCTATGGACTCCTCCATTCGCTCCACACTCGCAGCGACCCTGGAGACAAAACCTGTCAGAGACTCCTGCATCTGTTCCTGGAGTTCCAGCAGCGCTGATCTTATGGATGGCCCCAAAGGCAGAGGGTCGACATGCAGCTGAGCCGAGCTAGGAGAGTCCTGCGCCCTCCGACTAGGACTCTCCACTGCTGTCCCTGTCTCCACCATCTGCTGATGCTCACTTGTGAGCTTTGATACACCAGGTGACAACACTACTCTATGTCCCGAGGGTCCCACCGAGGTGTGAGTCTCTGCGCTGGTGCTGGGTGCGCTGAATTCTGCTGACGCTGCGCCCTCAGAGGTTGCAGCTTCCTCTGAGGAATCTGGATGCTCAGGCTCTTCCTCCTGGCTAGTGGGGATGGGTGCTTGCGATAGTCCTGTGGGGGAGTAAAGGAAAGAGTCAGAGATGTGATGCCAAGGTTGCATGCACATTACATATTGCAGATGATCATAAATCCATCTGTCAGAGCTTCAGATTCATTATCAGCGACTCATGCAATTTCAATGAGAGAGATGGAAAACTATTCTGTCACCAGCTTGCTGTGATGCACCCGTCTGTCCGTCCCCCACTTGCCTATCCTCCTCTACTCCCACGATCTCCAGGACCGCATCCTCCCAATGGGTGAGCTGGGCTAATGAAGGTGGCCCTCCTCCTGTCCTGGCTCTTTCCCTTTTATTGTGAGCTATCTTTTCCTGCAATGAGGGAGACAAGTGGAGTTTGAGTGAGATTTAAAGGAGTGAGTGTAGAGAGTCCATAGCATAGATGTTTAGAAGGAGACAAAGATGGAGTGAGGTGGCGAGACCAAGGGCCCTCCCTGTGTGTTGTAAGTTGTTTTCATAGCATGACAGTGATAGGGAGTGTGAGGGCTGCATAGTCGAATAGTAAGGTGAATGTAACCATAGAGGGAGAGGGAATGGGTAAGGGTGCACGGATGTCAGTGTCAATTGGGATATGGAGGAAGAGGTTGCTAAAGCTGTGTGCTGGTGAGGAGAGGCAATGGGGATCAGATTGAGGGTGAAGGGAAAGTCATACTCACTTTTGCAGTGCGTAGAAGGTCATGAAACCTATTCCTGCACTAGAACCAGGTTCTGCAGGTGATGGATAAGGAGTTGACCTCCTGGGCGACCTGGACCCACACAGCCTTGGTCTGCTGGGGAGGCTTATTCCTCCCTGAGGAGGGAAAGAGCACCTCTCTGTTGGCTCTTGCTCCCTCCACCAAAGCTTGCAGGGCAACGTCATCGAACCTGGGAGCAGACCTGGGTCATTGGCTGGCCATTCCTCCTGCAGTTGCCTCTAGGATACAGGTCCAAAAGCTTGGCAGCCTGCAGAAGAAGCAAGGCTTGTTGCAGACCTTAAATGCAGCAGCAATGATGACATCATCGGAGGTGACTTTCAGACTGGAATAACTCATTGGCCATGGGTTCCCACACGTTGGAACTCAATTGGCCAATTAAGTTAAAATCACACCATTCATCCACATCGATCTAGATTCGGGTGGGCAACACGAAAAGCGGGTAACATGACCCCAACCCGCCCCAGTATCAAAATCCAGCCCAATGGGTGGGAAGTGGTCTGTTTCTCTGCTGTTGACTTGATGTGACTCGATGTAACTGAATGGCCCATCTGATCACACACTGAGGGCTGGGTTTTCTCAATGGGGGCGCATTGGGAGCAGGACAGCTGGTTATCGGGTTTCAGTCCCGCCCCCAACGACGTCCAGCCAACACACGCTATTTTCCCTTGATTGACCTTGTTAAGCCCGCCCTGCGGGCTTAGCCGGCCAATTAAGGGAAAGCCGGTGACAGAGGACATCAGCGTATGACGTTTCATCTGTCAAAAATTTTTGACAGGTGAATTGTCAGCGTTTGACAGCTCTGAGAAGCTGTCAAACACTGACAATCTCTGTTCAAAGGTAAGCCCTTGGACTGAGGACTCACCAAACCTTTCTCCTTAGTGGAAAGCAGATGGCTCCTGCATCGGAGAATGCGGCAGCCATTCTGTCATCTCTGCCGTTGAGATGAGGCACCTCCGGATCCCCAAGGGTTGAAGCCTGCAGGAAGAAGCAAAGGTAAGTAAACTTTTTCTAACACTTTGCACTCACCTCTCATACATACCTCTCCACACTTGCACCCATCACTCACCTCCACAGTGCACTTTTCGACCCCTCCGACCCCCGCAGACCCACTGCTCGCCTCGGTGACCCTGGCGAGGTTTGCAGCTGTCGGGAAGCCCGCACTTGTGTGGGTAAAATGGGGATAAGCCTCTTAACTGCCTGTTAACTACTTGTTAACAGGCAGTTAAGTGGCTGTAATCCCCTTCCTGCCTCGAGGAGACGGGTCCCTGCGCGAGTCGGGGACCCGCCTCCCGGGAAGATGGCACAGAGGCGGGTTGGTACCCGCTCCCAGTTTCTGCCATTTTCCCGGCAGTCCCGCCTCCATACCCGCCTCCCCAGGGCTGCCAAAATTCCCCCCTTCCTTACATAGGTCTCAACATGGGGGCAGGGGAATAACAAGAGTCAAAACTGTTCCACCCATTTTGGTACCCATGTCTTACCTTCACTTGGAGCAAGTTCCTTGCCAATTTGTAGCCACTTGCAGCAAGTTAAATCAGTTGATTCAAGTTTCCCATATTCCAAGGAGATCCTCCATGGCTGCCCAGAGCATGGGAAATGTGAACTTTCCAAGTCAAGTTGTTGCAAATGTGAACAAGCCATCTACCAGCCAGCCAGTTCCTTCAATGAGAAGACTGCGGCCGAGAGAATGGCAATTAAGGTCTCTTTGCCAGAACTTGCATGCAATATTAGTTAACATGTCCATATTAGCAACTGAGTCCGATAAATCAGTATATTCCAATGTCTGTTGTTTCCAGGAAACCAAGTAACTGAAGGCTTCCTAGAAGCACAGAAAATTTGAATCCACTGATTTTCAAGTAATTACTCATGCTACAGTTGTACATCTTGACTAGAAACATGCCATGGAAGACTTCAAAAACTTTTGGATATGATGGGCTGGATTTTGTCTTGGGGTCGGGTTGGGGTCGTGTAATCCACATTTCGTGTTTCCCCCACCCGACTCCAGATTAATGTGGATGCCTGATGCAATTTTCACTTAATTGGGCAATTGAGTTGGAGCATGTGGGAACCCATGAACTAATTAGTGTTTTCAGTCTGAAAGTCGCCTCTGATGATGTCATCATTGCTGACTGCCTAGTCTCAGAGACTGTTGGTGAGAGAGGACCTGCCTGGCTTTTGGTGTGAGTGGACCTGGATGCAAAAATGGGGGGGGGGAAGAGAGAGAGAGAGAGAGAGAGAGAGAGAATGAATTTTTTTGCCAATCAAGTCCTCCCAGGCAGTCTCTGAAGACATTCAATGCAGCAGCATCAGAGGCGACGTTCAGACCTAATACTACTACCTTCATCACATCTCCGTTGTAATAGTGGACCTGCAGCCGATAGTCAGCTATCCACTTGTGCTCCCGCCAGGTTTCACTGGAGTGTTTCACACCAGGCGTGCTTCACGTCAGAAGAGGGTTAAACTAGCTACAGCGTTTCAAAATGGCATTACAGAGCCAATTTAGAGCTTGTTAAGGGCTTTAATGGCCTCTCCCGCCTCTTGAAGGCGGGACGGAGTCGGGAACCCCGCGACTGATTCTGTCAAAATTGCGTGGAGGCGGGATGGAGTCGTGATGGGGTCGGAAACCCCGACTCCGCAAATTTAACCCCCCACACGCCTCCAAACCCGACTCCATGGGTCATTCAAAATCCAGCCCGATGAGTCTTATCATTGGAAATCAGGCAGGTGCAGGGGGAAAAGACTCAGATGAATGCCTAAAACAGGCATTAGGCCCCAGAAGTATGTTAATGAGGGGTCTAACGTCGATTGCTGGACCCCAATACAAAATTTGTTACCAATGAGCAGGGCAGGCGTTGGGCTCAGGATTCTTCAGCAGTCCCTGCGGCCACTAACTAAAAGTAAGTTTGTAATTGTTTTTATATAAGCCTTTCTCTGGAGCTGGGAGGAGCGGGAGTGCACCCTCCATCTCCTCTCCCTTTCCGCCCCCCGAGTCCACAGTCCTTACGATTGCCCCCTCCCCACCTTGTCCAATCCAACTCCCCTCCCGGAACTTACCTGACAGCAGCTGCCGGTGGCTCGAAATTTATTTTCTCGTGGGATGAGCTACCTGTGGAGGCACGACAGGCAGCTCGTCCTAAAGATACAGAGGAGGTCCAAGGCCCAGCCTCAGGCCTCTCTGTTTGGCACTCTACAGACCAGTTCTGCTCCTCAATATTTCATGGAATCAGCATCTATGTTTTAGTTTTAAAAGAGAATTAGATAGTTATTTGAAAAAGAAGAATATTAATGAGTTTGGGGAGTGCATAGGAAGTGGATTAGACTAGATGGCTCATGTGGTGAGAAATACCAATGCAGACTTGATAGGCCAAATGGTTTGTTTCTGTGCTGTAACATTCCATGATTCTTATGTTCTAACCTCAATTTAAAATATTTACCAAGAATTTAAAGAACACATTTCTTGTATAAACAATCCATTGTTAGACTCAAAGGTAAGAATAAGTGACATTCAGATTAATCACATCTATACTCATTACATATTGTCCATTTATATGAATTACTATCGTACACTGTTAAAAGAAACCTTAGTTTGAAAAGAAACATTGACAATTCAGAGAAAGCTGATATGGAATTTATATCATGTCCTGCTCAGAGCTGATCTGTGCACAGCCACAGTTTTCTTCAGCAAACGTGATTGGGATATTGAACCGAGGATCTACTTGGTACCCTGTGATTCAGAATGCTGGAATGAATGACGTGTGCATTAAAAACAAACTCATATATGTCAAAAAGTTCAGAAAGTTCTGATTTGCAGTTGATGTTCACAATAATCTCTGAGCTACAACGAATGACGCAAATTAGTTTTCTTCCTCGTGAGTAAGTAGAGGATATCTCACTGATGATGAGTTACGGCCATTCTTTCATGAGTGTGAAAGACCCATAACTCACCAACATCGCAGACATGAGTGAGTTATGATGCTGTTTCACACAAGTGAAAGAATGTCTGGAACTCACCATCACTGGTGAGAAGGTCTGCTTGTTATACCATGCAAACCTTGCAACGGAAATAATACTACATGTTTTCGTATATGCTTAGAACCAAGCTAAGAGGTTCTTACTTTATCCCATTGCTAATGGTATCTACTCCAGAGTCTCCTTTACAGTATCAATGGGGGGAATTCTAACATGGGGGAGCGGGTGGAATTGGGTGCAGGTGAGGGGTTAAATAGGCAAAAACTGGATGTGTGTCAGGAAGCATTTTAAATATGTTAATGAGGCTGGAAGCCTCTGATTTAACCTGCTTTGCAGCTTTTATTGTGGCAGGCCGGGTTCCCCGGGCCTCGGAAAATCCGGCAGCTGCAGCGAGGCGAGGACAGCCTCGGGGAGCACTCCTTGTGGGCCAGGAAGAACAGGGGATCGGACCACCCCCGAGGTCAGGGATCGGACACTCCCCAGTATCGGGGATCGGACCCCCCCCCCACCGGGATTGGGAATCGGATCCCCCCTGGGATCAGACCACCACCCCCCCGGGTCAGGGATCAGACCCCTTGGGATCACACCCCCTCTCCCGGGGTCAGGGATAGGACGCTCTTTGGGATCAGACCCCCCTCCAGGGTCGGGGATGGGTTTACCTAGTCCTATGGCCTCTTCTCCAGCGTTCCCCACCCGACTGGAATCCAATCCTGTCAATCAGGCTGACTTCCGGGCGGGGAAACTGTCAATGATGAAAGATGCACGCTGTGGAGTTAAATCTCCACAGTGTGGGGGGAAAACTCAGATTTCCGGGATTCTCGCGCACTACCGGGACCCCCCGTTCCCCCGCTCCCAGCGTGTCAAAATGTTAAAATTCTTTCCTATGAGTTACTAGCTAAGCAACTCTGTAAATTGGGAGAGATAGTACTGTCAATACAGAAATAAGAACCTCCTGGAGCTTATAGACTTATGACAAAACATAGTTGATTTTAGTACATTTTAACACCAGCTCCCCAGTCACTGCCATTTCTCACTGATCTCAATTAAAATAGTGTGTTGGCTTGGTTTTTATTGAAGTTCCTTGTGCTGTGTACAGTGTAAGCACTCCCATTTTGATTGTGACTGGGACACGCAGGAAATGCTCATGCGTGATACGGGATACTCAGAGCATGGACACCACATCTGACTGGGGGGAAGTAACATTCTGATTTATAACATGAAATATGACCTTTGACCTGCATTCCATGCTTAAAATCATCATAGTCTACAGTGAAAATACGTACAACATGGAAATACAACTTTAGCTACACAAGTGGTTAATACCAAAATTCACAATCAATCAAGATGTGAGTCATTTAAATAATCAACTCATTTGATAAAAGCAATGGTGCATAATTTAATATGTAACATTCTCTTCATACAGTCAGGTTAAGTTCTATTTCATTAAAATATATTAATAACTGCCATAAAGAGGATTGTTCAAGGTATATTCCATCAGTGATACCTGGGAAAATCTAATCATTTTCCAGAACCATTACAAAAACAACGTTCAAAAATAATCAGGAAATATCACTTATGATGTTTTGTATGATGTTAAATAGGTTGCTGTTATATTATAAATACTGAGCTCATCGATATAGTGTAATGGGCATCTAGCAGACCCAAGTTATACTGCTGGCTGCACATCTCATTCTGCCTAATAACAAAGGTGCCCTGCACATGATGTACAGTTCCACTCGCTGACAGGTTCCATTTTTAATGTCAAGCAAGATATGGGAGCATGGCCTCTCCTAACATTAGAAACATTAAAAGTGATGTTTACAATATTCAATGTACAATGGACAATTTGGAAACTTTCTAAATGCAGCTTTGGACCTAGCTGAATTTATAATGCATCCAGTACAAAGCCCAAACACGTGAGACCATCTTGTGGATTCAGGAGTTAAATTTTGTGTTGATGCATTAGGGTTAGGGTTATACTACCCATTTTCACTTTGATACAGAGTGGTTTGAAACCACTCTGCATCAAAGTGAAAATGGTAATATAACAGCACAGTAGGATTCACTGTGACATTGTAAACAAGATTTCCTTGTTTCAACACAATCTAAAGCTGGTTTTCGTGTCTAATTTCACTGCAGTATAGAATGTGCACAAATTGATGAAAAATATGATACTCATTTTTTCACCTCGTGGGTGAGACATTGTAGCTGACTCACGACTTTACCATTATTAGCACATACTCCTTAGTCATGGAATAAATTCCCTATTGTGTATGCTGAATTCATGCAATGTGCATGGCTTTCTGAGCCATAAAGTAGCACTCCGATATTCCCCATTTGGAATATTATTAGTACTGTAATCTTTTCCTGAATAAATAGTCCCAATGGTCATTGATTATATGTGCAGATATGTGTATTTCCTTGCACTGATTTTCTCACCCAGGCGATTGCTGCTATCACAAAGCTGCTGATATCTTTATTAAAGCCAGTATTTTATTTAATTTTATTGATTTTATATTGAACTACTAGCTACAAAAAAAATCAACAGTGTAAACATAAGCCAACAGTGTAAACAGGTATAACATCAACATTAAAAACCATGATACAAATGTTTGATATAATCCCAACCATATCTATGCATACCCACCCTTCTATGATACCCAATCAATGAATAAGGGGAAAACATGTTCAACTTTGTCCTTTGGAAGAGGGATTCAAATTCAACTCTGGACAGCAAGTGGAAGAGAGTCATTTCCCCTCCCCTACCCCAGACGCCCCCCTCCCCCCCACCCAACCAACCCCCCCACCCGCACAGTGGAGGAGATTTTCATACATAGCCCTGCAATCAAGGGTATTCCTCATCCGTTCCTGAACTGGTAGAGAACCAACTTACTCTCTTTTCAGAATGTTACTCTCTCCAGATTCATATTCTCAACAAAGTTCCACACAAATGGTTAGTAATTAAACTCAAAACTATTAAAATAATCCCTTGAAGTGGATAAGAAACTGCCTGAAGGAAACAATGAGCACTCGTTAGAGGAGTTATGTCAGAATGGGGGCTAAGTACCTAGTGGGGTACCTCAAGGCTTGGTACTGGGGCCACTACGGTTTCTAATTTACATAAATGACCTGGATTCAGGAATTCTATCCAAAGTGGACAACTTTGCAGGTGTTCCCAAACTAGGACGCAGTAGAATTAGAAGGAGAAGCTCAGAAATTTCCGAATAAGTTGGACAAAATATGTAAGTGGAAAGAACAACTGCGGATAAAATTTAATGCAGATAAGTGTAAAGAACTACACATAGGAATGAACAATAGATGACACGCATACTCCACGTATCTTGTTGAAATAGCCAAGTATGAAGGTTAAAGAGACCTAGGAGTCTTAGTAGACTATTACTAAATATGTCCAACCAATGAAGAGCAGCAATCAACAAAGCTATCATAATGTTGAAGTACATAGTCAATAAAGTAGAATATAAGTCAGAGGAGGTAATGGTCAAACTATATAATGCTCTGGTCAGATCAGACCTTCAATACTGCATTCAGTTCTGGTTGCCAAGAAACAAGAGACAGGTTCAGGCACTAGAGGTAATGCAGAAATGAGCCACAAGGCTGATCCCCACAGTCAGGGGTTTGATTTTTGAGAAAAGACTGGAGAGTCATGTCTTGCAAAGGGGGTGTCTGAGACATAGGAGGGAATTTTTTGGCGGGGGGGGAGGGGGGTTAGCGGACGCGATCGGTGGTGGGTCAGGTGGGGGGAAAAAAATGTTGACAGCAGGTCAGGACCCCACTGTCAACCCGCTGCCACGCGCCTTTACCAAATGTCAGGTCTGTCAATGCTGAGCAGACCCAACACACAGCGGCGGAGGAGGCAATTCAGGTCATTATGACTTTGTTAATAGACCATTAAGAACTATTTTGAGCTCACCTTAAGAGTTTATCAGGTCACCCACGGGGTCTACGCTGCTCAGGGATCATGTCAGGTAAGCAGGTTCGGGAGTTGAATGGCCATGGAATCATCTCATTACTTGGCAGCTACAAATGTGCTATAAAAGCTCCCATCTCACAGCTGTTCACTTTACAAGCTCAGAAGCTGTTGCTTACTGCATTTGGAAGACAGACTGAGCTTTATGCAGGTTGCAAGTGTTTGGAGTAAACTCTCTATCCAGTGTCACCTCATTGGAACAACCTCTCTCACCACTGATAAATCGCTTCTGTCATCTCAAATTCACCTGCCATCTATTACATCAGCATCAGTGCCGTTGAAACTATCTCACCTTGGTCCTCAGAATCCCACCATGATCAGCCCCAGCACCAGCAGCACCAGGCATACCAGCAGCACCAACAACAACACCAACCTTCTCCGCCATCAACTGATGCTGCACAGGACAGAGGGCATCAGCACCCGACCACATTGCTGCCAGGGAGGCCAGGGATGGCTTCACCATGGCCAGATTTACTTCACTTGACGCTGTACACCCTGCCTGCCACATAATGCACCAGGTTGGCACCACCCCACACCAACACCATAAAGCATCCCTACAATTCCCAAGCCATTCCTTTCACACTCATCACCATTGCGGGAGGTACTGTTATGTCTCACCATTCATTGCAACTCACTAAGCCACTTCCAAAGGTGCACACAGATCTGTCCAAGAAAGCAACGTGTTCAAAATAAAGGTTTCAATGTTTGACAGCACATTAACAGAAATTTCACATGAACATTGGCTAAAACACACAAGTGCCTACCCTTGTGTGTTGTTAGTTGATATGATTGGACCAGGATGAGGGTGAATGTGAGGGGTGGCTAGTGAGATGGGGAAGTGACAATGTAGATAGAGAGGGATGGGTGGAGGTGCAAGGTAAGTTGGTTTGAGTAAGGATGTGCATGAGTAGGGTTGGGAAGGCAGAGTGATGGGGATGTGATGAGTGGCACAGCAGGATGAGATTGAGTGTGGCATTGCAGTAACGTTTCGTGATCTACTGAGATTATTGAAAGGTTTGCGCCACTGCAGCCTGGTCCTCCTGACGACATCCCTTCTTGTGTCCTCCTGTGCAATGTGCAACCAAGCTGAGTTGGTCTCCTGGAGAGGTCTCTTCCGCCCATTGGAAGGGAAGAGAACCTCCCTGTGTGCTGTGACTCCCTCCATAAGCATATGGAGGGAGTCATGGGAGAGCCTGGGTACAGCCGTGCACCTCTGTGCAGTGCTTGTTGGTGTTTGCAGTACCTCAATGCTGGAGAACACTGACAGCACAACTGTCAAAGTAAATTTGTGCGTGGTCCATTTAAGGAAACCGGCTGATGACACGTCATCAAATGACGCCATCAGACCTGCTTCCTTCAATTGGCTGGCAAATGCGCTGGGCGGGCTTAACAAGCCCAATCAGGGGAAAGTCATTTTGGACAGCGGGCTGGAGCCAGCAGCGGGGCCAGGACCCGCCACAGACCCGCTGAGGTTGGTAAAATCCAGCCCATAATCTTGTGAAGTTTTACAAAATTATTAAAGATATAGAAAAATTGAACCTGGAATATTACTTTAAATTAAACTGTGGGAGTATAACTAGGGGCAACAGGTTCAATCTAGTAAAAGATGAGTATTATTCATTAATTCTTCTTCAGACAAAAAGTGAGCAACATGGGGAATAAACTTCGAGAAAGAGTAGGGAAACAAATACCGGAATCGTGCAAGAAACAATTGGATGTTCCAATGGGGGTGGGGGGGAATGCCTTAGTGTTTCTCTGGATGGATGAATTAAGATGTGTCAAATGGCCTTTCCCAACTATAATTATCTTGTGATCTTGTGAACTATGTTCACACAATGACAGTAGGTAGGCATCTCTCTCAATGACTATCACTTAGCCACTGACAGTGGGTCTAATAAAAAGTATCTTACAACCCTTGTCAATGACGATACCAGCTACCTTAGATATATGAGCCACTTCAATGATGGTGCACTCTTTGAGTTCACCCAAGCTTTCCAGTATGGTGCCTCGCTGAATCAAGCAAGTAGACTCGAACACCTAATGTAACAATAAACACGTGAGAGACTCATTACCTCTCCTAATTTGTTAATCACTTGCAAATTAGTCCCACATTGAAATATCTGATTTTTACCACCTGCTCACTGCATTAGTGCTGCTTGCCCAAACAAAACAGGTGCTGCTGGGATTTTATTCTTTGCCCTTTGGGAGTTCCATGCAGTTATTCTGGATTGTTTGGGGCTTTTTGAATATTTGTATCTACACTATTCTTGGTGTATTACTTCCTGCTGGTGTTTGGTGCTTTTTATTTGCATTAAAATGATTCTTTTTCCCCAGTCCTTTTCCCGCAACAGTCTTGCTGGCAGCTGCTATTTCACTGGCAGCAAGCAAATTGGGAATTTCTTTGGACATTCCTATAATACTCCTACACTTGGAGAAGGAAGAGGAGTCTCTGTGACAATGGAAAAGCAGGTACAATCGCACCCGATATTTTTGGTGCCCACTTGCCCTCATCCCAGGAGCTGAATGATCAGACCTGTGAATGTCCGAAGTGACCTGCTTTTATGGTTTATACTTTATGAGCAAAGCTGTCGTTGAGTTATGGAGTCTCCTTTATTATGACCTCCAGACAAATGGCTGTGAAGATCACCATAGCATTAAATTTTATGCTACTGGATTCTTCCAAGCCATCACCAGTGACATTTTCCAGATCAGTCAATCTTCACTAAAGCAGATTATTTGGTCATTATCACATGGCTGTTTTGGAACCTTGCTGTGCACAAATTGGCTGTGGCATTTCCTACATTACAACAGTGACTACATTTCAAAAATACTTCAGTGGCTGAAAACCGCTTTGGTACATCCTGAGGTCCTGAAAGATCTTTATTCTTTCTTTCTGTACACTGACATATTAAACAAGTGACAGAATCTTTGTTTGCCGTGCAAAACACTTTCATCTCTTTCCCCACAGAAATATGGTAACAGCACAAGAGGGCAGAGCATTTTTACCAGGCTAGTACCAAAATTACAGAGCTTCATTGATGGTCATCTGGACCCCTAACAGCAAAAGGTTTCCATTCTATTTGTGTGCAGCTGGTTTCACATCGCAAGAACCAAATGATACAATTCAATGCACAATACCCTGGCAGTAGCCATGATGTTCTAATTTTGTATCATTCCATCATTATTTGAAGGAACAGGTAGATTGGACCAAACGCTGCTAAGGGACTAAGGGGTAAAAATTCACTTGGTTGCGCCTCCCGTTAGCGCCTTAAGAGGGCGCTAATGGGGTGTTAAGCCGCTAACGCCCGGGCGCAGTGATGTTTGCGCCGCTCGAGAACTTAACTTGAGATTGTGCGGCGGCGCTAAAACTTACCGCTGCGACCACCTGCGCGCGCAGATTATGACGTCATTCCATGGTGCAACGCCCTTGGAGCGCCCCGGAGCGGAAATTGAGTGGCGCCCCCTGCCTTACCGCCTGGCGCTTCCAACGACCGGAAGACTGGAACGCTATCAATCGGTGTGGGGCTGGGGGGGGGGCGCTATTTAAAGGGGGCCTCTTCCTGTCTTTTTCTGTGGTCGACATTTATGCACCACTCGTTCTGAGAGAGAGAGAGAGATTCGGAGAGAGAGAGAGAGAGACTTCTACATTGACTCAACGCTTTGTGAGGTAGTTTTGCCTATTCATCCTAACTTTGTTGCTACTTTAGTTGCTGTACCTCATTACTTTTCTGGCTGCAATGATTGGGGGCGTCGTCCTGCTCCAGCTGAATCGGAGGATACAGAGACGCAGACAGAGAGTGGCAATGATGGCCAGACGGAGGAGGGCCATCAGGCGCATGTACAGGAGAGCTTACCCTCCCAGGGTATATCGTGAACAGCTCTCCTACATCCATATGTCCGAGGAGCTGTGTTTGCGAAGGCTGCGATTCAGCAAGGAGGTGGTCACTGAGCTCTGCCACCTGCTGCAGCCAGATCTGCAGCCTCAGCTGAGGTCCAGGACGTCTCTGTCGGTGGCAGTGAAGGTCACAGTGGCTTTGAACTTCTACGCCACTGGCTCATTCCAAGCTGCTGTTGGGGACCTCGCCAATATCTCCCAGTTTGCGGTGCATCGCTGCATCCGGCAGGTCACCAATGCCCTCTTCAATAGGAGACGAGACTTCATCTCTTTCCCTATGACCCCAGACAAGCAGCGTGACCGTGCTCTGGGCTTTGCGAGGGTAGCGGGCTTCCCCATGGTGCAGGGCGCCATTGACTGCACGCATGTGGCTTTGCGTGCTCCGCGAGAGAATGCAGAGGAATTCCGGAACAGAAAGGGGTTCCATTCCTTGAATGTGCAGTTGGTCTGTGACCACAGACAGGTGATACTCGCTGTCAATGCCCACTATCCGGGCAGCTGCCATGATGCTTTCATCCTGCGCCAGACTACTGTGGCAGAAGTTTTCGAGGCACCGCATCAGCCAGTTGGTTGGCTTCTGGGGGACAAGGGGTACGCATTGAGCACCTGGCTGATGACACCGCTCCGTACGCCAAACACCCCTGCTGAGCTGCGGTACAATGAAAGCCATCAAGCAACCAGGAACATTATTGAGCGCACAATCGGCGTGCTGAAACAACGGTTCCGCTGTCTGGACCATTCCGGAGGAGCCCTGCAGTACTCGCCTGAGCAAGTTTCGAACTTCGTAGTCGTGTGCTGCATGTTGCACAACATGGCAATCCTCAGGACCCAGCCAATGCCACCAGGCCTTGTAGCACCACCAGAGGAGGAGGAGGAAGAGGAGGCAGAGGACGAGGACGATGATCATCAGCAGCACCAAGGCAGGAGGGCGGCCCACAATGGTCAAACTGCAAGGGCCGTCCGTCAACGACTAATAGCAAGCCGCTTCTAGGGCCCCTGCCATTGCTACAAACAGTAATCAACCCAGCACGCAACCCCTAAGCCGGCCAAAGCACCAATAATTCCAACCACCAGCCATGTATATTTTGAATACAGAAACTTATTTATTTTACAAACTCTGTGTGTGTCAATTCCTCATGACAAACTCATAGAAATAAACACAAAAAAACAGTCAATAACATAACTGGTTCTCACAACCTGGAGATAATGTCCAAAACACTAAACAAAAGTTGGACCATGAACCTCGGCCTTTAATAAAAAAATGACCAGCATTTTGTCACACCTCCTACTTTTTGCCCTTCGAGGGTGATCTCCTTCCCTTGCGCACTTCCCCCCTTCTAACCCTACTGCTCCTCCGTAATGGGACCTCAGTGGCTGCAGCAAGGCTGGTGGAAGGCTGCTGCTCGTCAGACCCTGACACTGCAGATGCCCCTGAAGGACGGCCTCGACCACTTCTGGGCCTGGAGGGCCCGGCTGCAGACTGCACCAACTCTGCATGGGCGGCAGCAGTCTGTCCTACAGGCGGTGGCAAGTGCAGTGGAGAAGTGACAGTGTTGGCAGCAGGAATGCTGTCATCGTGCGAGAGGACAGCAACTCCCTGCTCGCCCGACACACTGGCACTCCCACGGGGCAGCACTTCAGCATCCGGAGCAATCTGCCGGAGAACAGATTGCTGGCCTGCTGCGGCGCGGTGACAGCCCCGGGGACATGTGCACGAACCATCGAGTTTGGCAGCAGTCTGTGCTCGCGTGGCCTCCATCTGAGTCTGTATGAGAGCAGTCAGAGGTGGGATCACGGCAGCCAGTGACTGAATTGCAGCACTAAGCGTTAGTGTGGCATCCGCCTGTGCTACAGCGAAGTGCTCCACACTCCTTGCCAGTGACTCAATGCATTCGGGCACCCTTCCCACTGCACCCATGAGCTCAGTGTGCATGCACACCGCCTGGGTGTTCATTTCTGCAATCAGCCGCTCCTCCTCTGCCTCCATTGCAGTAGGAGTGTCTGGCATACTCTCCCTCTGGGGAGAAGGCCCCCGTTCTTCCCTACCCCCCCCATGGCGTTGCTGCAGCCCGCTGGGTCCTGGAGCTTCACCATCATCAGCCCCTTCCCCCCTGCTCCCCTCCGGGGAAGGCGTGTTCCCAGTGTGGGCATGGGCTTCCTCGGGAGAGGGTGGCACTGATGCTCTGGCTTCCTCTTCCTCCTCAGCTGCAGCATCACTCCCAGTGGCAGCTTCAGGGCCCGTCTCCTCAGCTGGTGAATCACCATCTGAAAGCAGGGAGGTACAAGAGTGGCTTTAGCGTGAGGACAGGGTGGCAGTAAGGGAGGAATAAGTGCAGTGAGTTAGCAAGTTGGATTGAAAGTGTCAAAGGCTGGTATTGTGAGGGACAAGTGGAAGGACAGAGGACAAAAAGGTGATGACCTTACCATTGCTGTCCACAACGGGGTCGGCGTCTCCAGTGGCGACGGGACCGATCACCCGGCTTGCCACAATCCTGTGGACGCGCTCCTCCAGATCACTGAGGGGTTGCAGCTGAAGCCGGCCTCCACCTGTCCGTTGCTGCTGTCTCCTATTATGAGCCAGCTTAGCCTGCAAGAAAAAGGACAGCATCTGAGTAAATATACAGCCATGGTCTTGCCTGATGTGCCTCCCATAGATGAATAGCCCTTACAATATACAGCCATGGTCTTGCCTGATGTGCCTCCCATAGGTGAATAGCCCTTACTGTATGCAAAGTGTGGAATGTGTGTGTGTGTTTGATGAAAGGGCCATAGGTGTTGGATGAGTGTTGTGCATTGGGGTTTTAAGACCCTCTGGCCTTAGAGTGAGGTTGAGATGGAGGGATGGAGAGGTATTGAGAAAAAGCCACTCACCCTGACGACCCGAGTGAGGTCGTTGAACTTTTTGCGGCATTGAGTATGGGTCCTGGGCACCATGCTCCTGGAGGAGACGCTCTGAGCCACCTCCCTCCACACTCTTCTGAACTCGCGTGGCAAAGGCCTCCTGCCACTCTCCGGGAACAGCATGCATCATCTGCGCTCCACTGCGTCAACCAGAGCATCCAAGGCCCGCTCGGTGAAGCGATGAGCGCGTTCTCTCACCCTCTCCATGCTTGGCAGCAAAATGGATTCACAGGTCTCTCCAGACTGAGATTCAAGGCTGCAATGAGCAGGGTGTGGCTGGGGAGCAAGTGGCCCCCCCCCGCTTTAAGAACTGGCCGGCGCCAGTGTGTCTGTGTTCCCTCGCTAACTGGCAGCAGCTGCACTGCGCTCGCGCACTGAGTTAGTGCCTCACCCCTTGGCCTTTGCGCCTTAAGACAGGTGTGCAGCGCCTGCTTTAGCGCTCCACTCACCTCCCGGGGCGGTAAAAGTGAAGTTTCCTGTCAGTGCCGATAATTAGCGGCAGGCGCTAATATTTGCGTCCAGACGATATTTGCGCCCCAAATGGGGCACGACCTAATTTTTACCCCTAAGAGTAGCAATGGCAGCCTGTCTGCAGACCCTCCTAAAGAAACCCGCAATCAGACTTGGACAGCAGATACAATAAAGCTCATGACTCCACCTGAATTCTTCTGGAATACATTACCTGCACACTCAAGCCAAGATCTAGGGTTCTGACAAAGTCTCCAAAATCATTTATGTCAGCTGCATATTTCAAAATTTTGTCATTGAGTAAGCAGTATGGAGCAAAAGGACAATGAGGTGCAGCTACAGCCCTTGGAAGAAGCAGAAGAAGAAAAGGTAGAAATGACTGAATGTGATATATAGGCAGGGAGACACATGCATCAATGAGTGATAGACAGGACTTTCACCTAAGTCTGTGGTGCAAATCCTGCATATACAGTCCTAACCTACTGGGCACAATACAGTGACTCTATGCCACCATGCCCTCTATGACAATCAACTGTAACTAAATTATTATAAATGGCCATTAACCAATTGCACGTTACCTAATATGCCCCTTTTTGAAAGACATCTCAGTACTACACTGAAATAAGTGCAACTAGCTTAATTTCTCCAGTAATGGTGTGTGTATGTGATTACTGTTCATTTCCCAGTGCTAACCTTTTGGTGACAGTGTAGTGTGTGTCTTCTGCTAGCTAATCCAGTGTTGCTTCTAAGTGCTATTTTAGTGTGAGAAGTAGGTTTAGTGACAGCCTGCTGCTCGTCAATGGGGGCCTCATGAGATGACTTTGAATTTAAGAACATAAGAACATAAGAAATAGGAGCAGGAATAGGCCACTTGGCCCCTCGAGCCTGCTCCACCATTCAATAAGATCATGGCTGATCTTGGGCTCAAAACCACTTCCCAGCCCGCTCCCCATAACCCTTCACTCCCTTATCTTGCAAAAATTTGTCTATCTTCACTTTAAATGTATTTAATGACCCAGACTCCACAGCTCTCTGGGGCAGAGAATTCCACAAATTTACGACCCTCTGAGAGAAGAAGTTCCTCCTCATCTCAGTTCTAAAAGGGCGACCCTTTATTCTGAGACTGTGCCCCCGAGTTCTAGATTTCCCCTTGAGGGGAAACATCCTCTCTGCATCTACCCTGTCAAGACCCCTCAGTATTTTATATGTTTCGATAAGATCACCTCTCATTCTTCTAAATTCCAATGAGTATAGGCCCAGCCTGCTCAACCTTTCCTCATAAGTCAAACCCCTCATCTCTGGAATTAACCTAGTGAATCGTCTCTGAACTGCCTCTAATGCAAGTATATCCTTCCTTAAATAAGGAGACCAAAACTGTACGCAGTACTCAAGGTGTGGTCTCACCAATACCTTGTACAGTTGTAGCAGGACTTCCCTGCTTTTATACTCCAACCCCCTTGAAATAAAGGCCAACATTCCATTTGCCTTTTTGATTACTTGCTGTACCTGCAGGCTAACTTTTTGTGTTTCATGCACAAGGACCCTCAGGTCCCTCTGAACTGTAGCATTTTGTAATCTCTCTCCATTTAAATAATAGTTTGCTTTTTTATTTTTCCTGCCAAAGTGGATAACCTTGCACTTTCCCACATTATACTCCATCTGCCAAATGTTTGCCCACTCACCTAGCCTGTCTATATCCCTTTGCAGATTCTTGAGTCCTCTGCACAACTTGCTTTCCCACCCATCTTTGTATCATCCGCAAACTTGGCTACATTACACTCGATCCCTTCATCCAAGTCATTAATGTAGATTGTAAATAGTTGGGGCCCCAGCACCGATCCTTGTGGCACCCCACTAGTTACCGTTTGCCAACCAGAAAATGACCCATTTATCCCGACTCTCTGCTTTCTGTTAGTTAGCCAATTCTCTATCCATGCTAATATATTACCCCCAACTCCATGAGCTCTTATCTTATGCAGTAACCTTTTATGTGGCACCTTATCGAATGCCTTCTTGAAATCCAAATACACCACATCCACTGGCTCACCCAGTGTACATCTTTGTGCTGAATCATGAGATGACCTTCTGCCAGCACTTTATATTCCATGCTAGCTGACTTCTCTTGCCTGCTACTTGGTACTTCCTAAATGCTTTGAGAATGTGTTGGATGGATATGGATATGGTGCCACTGTGAGAGGTACCTGCCTCTTCCATTCTTCCTCTGCCTTGTCCTGGGTGCTGGGTATTCCTTTCAGATGACCAGAGACCTATGTGAAAACAAATCATTGGTCATGACTGACGAATGTGAAATTTGCCATCAAGGTTCTCTCAATCTAATCCCCTAGCCTTCCCAATGAGAACTTTCTGTAAAATTGGGCCTGAGGTCTCCATAGCCACAGTCGCAGCATTTGTGAGAGAAATGGCATCTGAACTTTGAACCTCTGTCCTTGGGAAGCTTCCCTGCAGATGCCTGTGGAGTTACCACTCGCTCCATGGTGAATGGCAGATTTCAGAATTCCCTCATGCACTGTTCCAGTGATATCAGAGCTGCATTTCGGCAGAGTCTCTGACTTACTGCACAAGATGCTCTGCACATTCTCAAAAGACTGCAGAAAATGCTTTTGCTCATTAATGAGCTCCCCTCTATAGACAGCCCCTGCAACAAAGGAATGTCTGGCCCTGCGTTTCCATTCAACCGGTTCCAGATCCTCTGCTTCCCCTCCCTTTGGTCTCCTCCCTTGTGCTGTGTACTTCACCAGGTACTTCCTCCTGAATCTGACTATGTGAATCTCCTGAGGTGGATGTATCTAAACTATTGCTTGCATGATCAAGACAGTGTGACTAGTATTTCTGAGATGATAGCAAAATACTGCGGATGCTGGAAATCTGAAATAACAACAGAAAACGCTGGAAAAACTCAGCAGGCCAGGCAGCATCCGTGGAGAGAGAAAGAGAGTTAACGTTTCAGGTCGATGACCTTTCGTCATCGACCTGAAACGTTAACTCTCTTTCTCTCTCCACGGATGCTGCCTGGCCTGCTGAGTATTTCTGAGATGAACCTGGTTCCTCCTCCATTCTAATGCCATGGTGCCTGTATAGAATGGCTGGGCACAGAATCTCATTAATAATACATTGAGTGCCTTGCTGCTTTTATGCAGAATTAGGATGGATCTTTCTTCTTGAGTGAACACGTTTGAAGGGGAGCAAGAAGATTAAGGAAAAGAGGACACTTGCCATGTTGGACTGACACCAAGCCACCAAGCTCTCTCTCATACTCCCTTAATTGTTTCCATCCCTCTGGACTGCCTCCTCATGATGATTGAGTTTCTTCAGGTTAGCAGAGCCACCAGCAGTCCTTGTTCTGCCCCAATAGTGTGAACAGCTTTCTCCTTTGATCCTAGCAAAACATGCATCTGTTAACATTTTGAAGAGTATAAAATGTCACTCCGGTGTCCAGCCTACATTTCAACTTACATGATTGCATGGCAAAGCAGTATGCAAGTAGTTTCTGGTGCCAGTGTGATTTGCTGCCACAACATTCAAAAGTCATGTGTGATATACTGTGAACATTTCTGGTCTCCATGTTATAAAAAGGATATAGAGGTACTGGAGAAGGTACAAAAAAGATTTACTAGGATGATACCAGAACTGAGAGGTTCCTATCAGTGTCAGCCAATGGCTCAGTTGGTAGCACCCTCGCCTCAGAAGGTTGTGGGTTCAAGTCCCACTCCAGAGACTTGAGCATAAAAAATCTAGGCTGACACTCCAGTGCAGTACTGAGGGAGTGCTGCACTGTCAGAGGTGCAGTCTTTCGGATGAGACGTTTAACCGAGGCCCCATCTGCTCTCTCAGGTGGACGTAAAAGATCCCGTGGCACTATTTCAAAGAAGAGCAGGGGAGTTATCCCCAGTGTCCTGGCCAATATTTATCCCTCAATGAACATCACTAAAAAATTCAGATTATCTGGTCATTATCACATTGCTGTTTGTGGGAGCTTGCTGTGCGCAAATTGGCTGCCACGTTTCCTACATTACAACAGTGACTACACTTCAAAAAGTATTTCATTGGCTGTAAATTGCTTTGGGACGCCCAGTGGTCATGAAAGGCGCTATGTAAATGCAAGTCTTTCTTTCTTTCTATCAGGAAAGATTGAACAGGCTGGGACACTTTTCTCTGGAAAAGAGAAGACTGAGAGGTAACCTGATAGAGGTGTAAAGATTATGAAAGGGTTTGATAGGGTAGACAAAGAGAAGATGTTTCTACTTGTGGGGGAGACCAGAACTAGGGGCTATAAATATAAGTTAGTCACTAATAAATCCAATAGGGAATTCAAGAGAAACTTCTTTACCCAGAGAGTGGTTAGAATGTGGAACTTGCTACCACAAGGAGAAGTTGAGGTAACCTCCATAGATGCATTTAAGGGGAAGCTAGATGAACACATGAGGGAGAAAGGAATAGAAGTCCCTGGGTCCTGATGGACTTCATCCTAGGGTCTTAAAAGAAGTGGCTAGTGAGATAGTTGATGCGTTGGTTTTAATTTTCCAAAATTCCCTAGATTCGGGGAAGGTTCCATTAGATTGGAAAATAGTGAATGTAACTCCTTTATTCAAAAAGGGAGGGAGACAGAAAGCAGGAAATTACAGGCCAGTTAGCTTAACATCTGTCATAGGGAAGATGTTGGAAGCTATTATTAAAGACGTTATAGCAGTGCATTTAGAAAAGTTCAAAGTAATCAGGCAGAGTCAACATGGTTTTGTGCAAGGGAAATCATGTTTAACCAATTTATTGGAGTTCTTTGAGGAAGTAACATGTGCTGTGGATAAAGTGGAACCGGTGGATGTACTGTACTTAGATTTCCAGAAGGCATTTGATAAGGTGCCACATCAAAGGTTATTGCGGAAAATAAAAGCTCATGGTGTAGGGGGTAACATATTGGCATGGATAGAAGATTGGCTAGCTAACAGGAAACAGAGAGTAGGCATAAATGGGTCATTTTCTGATTGGCAAGATGTAACAAGTGGTGTGCCACAGGGATCAGTGCTGGGGCCTCAACTTTTTACAATTTATATAAATGACTTGGATGAAGGGACCGAAGGTATGGTTGCTAAATTTGCTGATAACATAAAGATAGGTAGGAAAGTAAATTGTGAAGAGGACATAAGGAGGCTACAAAGGGATATAGATAAGTTAAGTGAGTGGGCAAAGATCTGGCAAATGGAGTATAATGTGGGAAAATGTGAAGTTGTCCATTTTGGCAGGAAGAATAAAAAAGAAGCATATTATCTAAATGGTGAGAGATTGCAGAGCTCTGAGATGCAGAGGGATCTGGGTGTCCTAGTGCATGAATCACAAAAGGTTATTATGCAGGTACAGCAAGTAATTAGGAAAGCTAATAGAATGTTATTGTTTATTGCGAGGGGAATTGAATACAAAAGTAGGGAGGTTATGCTTCAGTTATACAGGGCATTGGTGAGACCACATCTGGAGTACTGTGTACAGTATTGGTCTCCTTATTTAAGGAAGGATGTAAATGCATTGGAAGCAGTTCAGAGAAGGTTTACTAGACTAATACCTGGAATGGGCGGGTTGTCTTATGAGGAAAGGTTGGACAGGCTAGGCTTGTATCCACTGGAGTTTAGAAGAATAAGAGGTGACTTGATTGAAACATATAAGATCCTGAGGGGTCTGGACAGGGTGGATGTGGAGAGGATGTTTCCTTTTGTGGGAGAATCTAGAACTAGGGGTCACTGTTTAAAAATAAGGGGTCGCCCATTTAAGACAGAGATGAGGAGAAATTTTTTCTCACAGAGGGTCGTGAGTCTTTGGAACTCTCTTCCTCAGAGGGCGGTGGAAGCAGAGTCTTTGAATATTTTTAAGGCAGCGGTAGATAGATTCTTGGTAAGGAATGGGGTGAAAAGTTACCGGGGGTAGGCGGGAATGTGGAGTAATCAGATCAGCCGTGATCTTATTGAATGGCGGAGCAGGCTCGAAGGGCCGAATGGCCTACTCCTGCTCCTAATTCGTATGTTCGTATGTTCGTATGATATGTTGATGGGCTGGATAAAGAAGGGTGGAAAGAGGCTTGTATGGGGCATAAACACAGGCATGGACCTGCCGAATGGCCTGTTTCTGTGCTGTAAATACTGTGTAATACTATGTAACATTAAAAGTGTTTTTAGTGTCAGCTACAAAGTTCAACCTGCAACATTATGAACATGGAAGTGCAGGTGCTAAAGATCTGAAAGATTGTGTTAGTGTTTCCCAAGCTCCTTCACTTATATTATACCATGTTAAGAGCACAGTGATTATGTCACGCATGTTATGGCCTGAGACTTAATTAGAGTTGGCATACTTTGGCTGACTTTATTTTAGCATTCTTCCTCAGACCAAATAACTCTCTTTTCTCATTTGCTCCCATGGTTTATGGGTGTGGGAGACAGCATTAACTTAATCTGCCATCTTTCTGACATACCTGTTGCATATTATGGTGCAGAAGAGGGTACCCCTCAGCCCCACATATGGATAGCCTCCTCTTCTGCACCTCTGTCAGAAGAACATTCAAACTGTCTCACTCATAGATGGCAGCTCTGGTCACATTCCCTTTCACCATAGATTGCTGACCTGGGAGACTTGTTGCCGCCAAAGTAATAAGTTTTTCAAGTGGAAGCAGCAGCTGCTGTTCTCCAGATATCACACTCCCTACCAATCATAGCTTGTGAAAATCGTGCAATGAGTATATACTAATTATGGTCATTAGCTGACCTCGCTGAATCCGGTGAAGTCAACTGGTTACGCCAGTTGACTGAAGTCCCACAACAGTGCAGCTATTCCAATACAATCACTGCATCAGTTCTATAATACCCAGTACTGTTTCATAAAAAGGGAGAGATAAGAAAGGAAGTAAAATCAAGAGTGAGAAAAATACATTTGGTCCATTGAAGCCCATCCTTCTAATACCCTAACTCTCAAGATCGCATCTAATTGTATTTTGAACAATTCCAATGTTTTTGCATCTACTCTCTTGCCTGTCAGATTATTCCAAATATTTATTACTCTTTGAGTAAGGAAGTGTTTCCTGATATCTGTTTAATCATTTTTCACTAATTTCCATTTATTCCCTTGTGCTACAATGTCCGAAGGAGGTACAAGTTGTAAAAAGTGTTTTTTTTTATCAAGTCAAATTGCTTAAATGCAATTATGCAATGTGCAATCCTTGGTTAGAAGCATTTTTTCACCTTGATTTCAATTACATTTTGATTTGTTTTAACAAAAATCTCTACATGCAAATTCCAGACAGATAGAAATTAAAAAGTAAGATTTATATGTAATCATTGAGTAATGCCCATTTATATGCATATCAAATATTTTCCTTTAAATACAAACATCAGGCTGGGAGCAATCCCTTAAATATAACAGCAGTACATGTTGATATTCCCTACCTGACTTTCAATGCTGGACATGTACAAATAATACCATGTTATAAAAAGAATGACTTTGATAATCATTTATCAAGCATCATTTTTGCTATCATTGTTTCAGTTTTTATGTGCGACCCTTTAAACAAGCTTACCTTGCCCAAGCTGCTTATATGCAAATTTGGATATATGCATTTTCCAGATCCTAAGCATTTGCATGTAAGAGGATTTAGTCATGTGTTCAAAACACTTACCAACATACACACTTAGATTGGTTGGGGGTTGGGGGAGAAATTACAGCTTCCATTTAAACCAAGTATATTGCTGATATGCTGAGTGACTGGGAGGAAGTATTTAATCTTTGCTCCCCAGGGCAAGTGATGAGAGCCCCTAGTCCATATAGTATGTGCTTCAGACTGTTACTCTTCCATTGAGAGCCTACAACTACTTGAACTAATCAGGATACAAAAGCATGAATGCACCACCACCCTCTCAGGGCAACTAGGGATGGGAGATAAATGCAGCCTTGCTAATGTTGCCCACATCCCAAGAACAATTTTTTTAAGTCTTCCAGTCCTTGATATGGCTATCAAAAATGTTACCAACAGTAGATTAAGTTTCCATTTGCCAGAGGGAGTCACTATCGTTGCAGCTAATATATTTGGTAAAGTGTCACAAATGAAAAAAATAAATTACTCCTGATAATTTTCCATGTTAATTTTAAAAGGTAGGATTTTCAATTTAACTTTGGATTTTTCTTCATGTAAAAAAAATTCTTGTTTGTTAGTTCAGTTTCTTAATAGTTGCATGATTTAAAATATTATGGGGTAGATTTTGTGCCTTCATGGGTATCATTGATAAATGAGAACTCGAAGGGGATGTGGGAAAAGACAGCAAGGAAGCCCTTCACTTGCCATTGAGGGAAATATTAAAATGGTATTTTATTCATAGTTTAAGGCCTTTATAATTTGCTCCTGTAATACATTTTGTATTCAAGGTTCTCCTTTGTTACCTTTATGTATTTATGTCTTAGATAAATAAATCTTTTTGCCTCAAAAAATTCCAAACTATAAAAAGATATTTATGAAAACATCAGGAATTTTAATGTTGAATTACAAATATATTGAGTGCATAAAATTATACTTTTAATAGATGACTGGAAATAAGCTACAAGGCAATAATTCAATTGAGCCATTTTGATGATATCATAAATTGAAAAATGAAAGCTTGAACAACTTATAAATGTCAGCAGATTCTGGGTTGGATCTTCCTCCATGGCTGGAAGTGTATTGAAACTGCGCTTCCATCCGCCAGCGTGGTCTGATTGCATTTTCTTGGGTATGGTCAACTTTAATATTGAGCGCATATTCCATGTGTTATCTGTACCCTTTCTACAGAGCTTACCTTTCAGGGGGAGAAAGGATTCAAGGTGCTGTTGCAGTATTTAAATTGCTGCAGTATTGTGAAGGGGTAGGCCAGTAATTAGCCAAGGAATTGAATTACAGAGAGCAAAGGAAACATGTCTGGTCATGCTTCAGCAGAGCCTGGAACCCTCAAATGTTTACTCCTCGGTAGAGATTTTTCTGTCCAAAATAAGGCAAATGAACAGCAGATATTTGGCACTGAGGGAAGGAGGCCAAACAAAGGTGTGTTGCAGGCCCAGTGGAGGAAGGTGGCCTTGACAGTGAATGCCACCTTTACCAAACTCTGTGCCAGAAGATGTTCAATGACCTGACCAGGTTAGCCAAGGTAAGAGAAGGCACATATCTCCACCCACTTTACTTTTCTTGTGTTGAATATCATCTGCTACTTACCTGAAACGTATAGGAAGTACTGCATCAACCTTCACACCCCTTTCTTTCTCCTGCAAGTATTCCTCACGGGCAGGCTATCATAAAGCGAAACAGTGACTCACCTGATACCTATTTGCTTGTTTCCAGCACCTGTTGCTTTCTCATACCTGGATTGCATTCCATATGATTGCAAGCAGAAGGTCTTCACATTATGCGCTTTGTTCTTAAAGGAGAAAGAGGCCCACACTCAATGGCTGAAATCTAACACAGCTTGTGAAATGCCCAGCATAGACCTCACACCTCTTACGAGGAAGAAGCCCTGGAACTCTTGGGCAGACATACAGAAGAAGCAGTGGAAATGGGGAAGTAGGAGCAGAGGTGCCAGCTGCACGTTGGTCATGGAATTCAACTTCTCATGTCTCTTAAATTCCTGCAGCACAACTGAAATCCATCATCACAATACATTAAGACCAAGCAATTTAACCATGCAGCACACATTTGACGGGCGATACACGGCCTCCTAAGCCTTCAATATGGCAGGCAGGAAGTGTATGCTCATTACGAGCTGGAAGTGCGCCTATGCAAATAAAAGGCCTAATGCCTGTTTGAGATGCTTTTTCAAGATTGAGTTGCTCTGGATACAGACGTCATTCAGGAAAACCAGGTTGACATGCGGCCTATCCAGCAATCCTTAAAGGGACCGCTGTAGGCCGCAACCAAAAAGGTAAGTTTCTTTTTAAATACTTACCTAAATGTGGATTTGGGAGGGGTAGGAATGCCCCATCTGGCTCCATATTCAAGTCACCGCTGCTGGCCTCCGCTCCCCCACCCCCCCCACCCTGATCGCCGCATCCAACCCCTCAATCACCACATCCACCCCCTGCCAATTGCTGCAAACAGCCCCTGATCACCCTCCTCTCTCAGTTGCCCCCCTCCAGATTGCCCCCTCCTCCCGATCGCAGCTCTCCTGATTCCCCACTTCTCCCGGTAGACCCCGACCCTTCCCTCCTCCTTTAAAGACTTCCCTGAAGGCTGCTGCCAGCGACACAGCAGCCCAATATTAGAAGTCTCTTCACCGCGTGCTACCTAGGGATGCCCAGTAGGTGTCTGTAGCTCGGAGGTGTAATTTAAATGTGGCCCAAAGCCCAATATCAGGTGAGTCTCGGGCCTACTCGGTCAGGTCAGCACAAACTAATTTCTACCCCTGTGAATGCTTCAGCTCATTTCATGTGCTGAATAGAGTGCATAGAGTGATGCACTAGAATCATAAAATCATAGAATGATACAACACAGAAGGAGCCCATTGTGACTGTGCTGGCTCTTTGGTAGAACTATACAATTAGTCCCACTCCCCTGCTCTTTCCCCATAGCCCTGTATTTATCCACTTGTCTTTTGAATGTTACTATTGAATCTGCTTCCACCAACCATTCAGGCAGTGCAATCCAGATCACAACAACTTGCTGTGTAAAAAAATGTTTCCTCATGTCACCTCTGGTTCTTTTGCCAATCATCTTAAATCTGTGTCCTCTGGTTACCGACCCTTTTGCCACTGGAAACAATTTCTCCTTATTTACTCTATCAAAAACATTATGATTTTGAACACCTCTATCAAATCTCTTCTTAACCTTAACTGTTCTAAAGAGAACAACCCCAGCTTCTCCAGCCCCTCCACATAACTGAAGTCCCTCAACCCTGGTACTATTATAATAAATCTCTTCTGCATCCTCTCTAAGGCCTGGTAGCCACTAAGTACCAGTAGTCTGATGTAGCTGGAGGTGGAAGATGAGGAGGCAATTGTTGCTGGTTGCAGGAAAGGCCAAATCTCAAGGTTTCAGCATTTAAAAGAAAGATGATTATCGAGCATCAAACGTGTAGTGGAGATCAGGGGCAATTTTAACCCTAAACCAGCCAAAACCCGGCAGGTGGGTAGTTAAAATCGTCCGGGTCATTTACCTGCCCTGGAGCTGCTGGGAGTTAATTTTTCAGGTTTTAATCTGCTCAACTGAGTAGGGAGCAAGGACACCCGACCAAAGCTGGCAGAGTCCTTTTTTACAGATGTCGTTTACAAAAATGTCATTGGGACCCGACTACAATTTTAACTAGGGTGCCTGAGTGGGAAGTGGCAGTGAGTTATCCATCAGGCCAATACTGCAGTGAAGAGGATTGGAGCCAGAAAAAGATCAAAAAGGTAAGTTTTTAATAATTTTTTTAATTTTCCTTGTCGGGCCCAGAGGAGTAGGAGAGCTCCTCCAGGCCCCACAGGAAAGCATAGGCTTCCCCTGCTGTGAACTCAACCCACCCCCACCCCTCCCAATCGCTGGACCCCCAGCAGGACGGCCCGGCAGCTAATCCCACCACTTACCTGCTGTCAGTGGGTGGCCTCCGGGCTGCAGAATATTCCACGCTTCCCACTGAACTTCTGCCTGGATTGGATGGGAAGTTGGCTGGTGGGATATAACCCAACTAACCCCCCGGCGGGGTGGTTTTTGGTTGGACGGCCATTTTACAACCTGCCTGATTTTACACTCCATTGGGGCGTAAAACCTGTCGGGGTGTAAAGCAGACGACTGACCTGCATGCTGTCAGGGGGTGGTGGGGGGGAGTGGTTAGGTTAAAACTACCCCCTAAGTTTGAAAGGGCAAAATATTTCAGGCACCAAGGAGAGGTGTGAAACAAATAAACAGTAGAATTGCACATAGATTTCTGTAGACTAAAGAATTGTTAGCACTGATTTTAGATGTGCAAATTGATTTGGGGCAAGGTAGGGGAATGTCTGGGAGAATCAGTTGCAGAGTGATTCAACAATGGAAGCCTTGGTAGTTGTTGGGGAGAGCTAAATGTCAGTTTATGAATGATATGGTGTATTTTCGGAAGGGAAACCATAATGGCAAGAATGCTTTTGCAATGGGAATGGGTCCAGGTATTATTTAGGTGAAGGTGTCCTTTGTAAGCTCTGCTCACTGATGTCTCCTAGCTGGCAGAGGCTTAGCAGTGACTTCTTGAAGTAGATTCTCGGCCGCCTGCTCATTCTGTTGGTTTGGTATAGCCCCCTCTTCCTCCTATGGGACATTAACCAAGTTCTTTGTGAATGGCAAAATTGTGTATCATGCAGTAAGCCACAATGATTGAAGACACCCTGGCTGGACTGTACGGAACCCACCATCTCCTAGATCTATCATGGTATTTAAAGTGTGCCTTCAGAATATGATCTGCTTAATGACAAGCCTGATGGTACCGAGAGCATCATAGTATCAGAGTTTAGAAGAAGTCCTAAGGAAACTAGCCGGGGTCATTAGCCACTGCTGCAGATGGTGTCCTTGATCTCCAATTAGCCATACACACACTTGCCTTCCACTCATAAACAGTGGTGCTGTGGTGAACTGTCTTAAAACAAAAGAACAATGGTGGCTCCCTGGATATTAAACTATCATATATATTATGGGGTTGATCTTATTGCACATCTGCTGTATATTAATAGAGTGAAACGCTTTCCTGTTGAGAAAGTTGGTAGAATTCTCAAGAGGGCACGTTTGGTGACATGGGTACAGCTGATCGCAAGTTGCACCTGGGGAATTCCTGGCATTCTATAAAAGTTGACTGCTCTCTCATGAACTGGGCAGCCTCTGCAAACAATGCATCCATCACTTGTTTGAGCATCACTGACTGACTGCCTGATGTTGCACGTGTCCCCCAGTGCAGCCTGAAAGGAACCAGTGCCATCGACATTGAATTTGATTGCAACTTTGACTGATACTAGCAATGTGGTGCCTCTGGTAAAGGTGAGCTCTAGGTTCAGGGAAAGCCTGTGGCATCATGGGAACATAGGAACATAGAATCAAGAGTAGGTCATTCAGCCCCTCGAGCCAGTTCCGCCATTCAATGAGATCATGGCTGATCTGTGACCTAACTCCATATACCTGCCTTTGCTCCATATCCCTTAATACCTTTGATTAACAAAAATCTATCAATCTCCGATTTAAAATTAACCATTGATCGATCACCAATTGCCATTTGCGGAAGAGAGTTCCAAACTTCTACCACCCTTTACGCCTAGAAGTGTTTCCTAACTTCACTCCTGAAAGCCCTGGTTCTAATTTTTAGACTATGCCCCCTAGTCCTAGACTCCTCAACCAGTGGAAATAGTTTATCTCTATCTACCCTATTAGTTCCCCTAAATATCTTGAAATCTTTGACATATCACCCCTTAACCATTAGCATTCCTCTATTGGCTCACGATGGAGGTGCAACCTCCTTTAGCACTGCCGATTGGTGAGGTCAAGATATGACCGCCATGGTCTGTAAATACAGAGGTGTGGTGAGAACAATGCAGAGCCCATCAGCTTCATTAAGATGAGTAAAGGACAAAAAAAGGAATATTCAGCAGCAATGTAGGAACTAATACAGAATACTCAGAAGGTGGTCTTTAAATCCACTTCCACCTATCACAGCTATCTAACAACCCTGAGCACCTCTTTTATACTGGCATTCATTTAGAGAGGCATGCCAAAACAGCAAGAGAGGGAATTTCAGTGCCAGACATTCATTGAGGATTTAAATATGATTATGTATATAGACGCATGACTGTTACTATCATAACATCCAAGTTTTCCTAGAAGTTATACTCTGTGTAGTGTATAGCCATCAATGAATACTTGAATGACAAGGCCTGGTTACAAGACAGCACTCTCATCAACAGATTTTGTCATAAACTATGAGAGCAAACCTCCAATGATTTATATTCACCATTTGAACCACATAAGTTTTCTGCCTTGAAATTATTCCAGGCTATCTTTGATATATCATTATATTATGAGATTGATAATAATGGTTTGATTCGGCTGTGTTTATGGTATTTTTTGCTGACACCTGTCATGGTAAAGCCTATGGCCAGTGCACCTGGTGACACCACACCGAAGGATAAATGATGGTGGTATATTCACTGCAAGATTATTGAATGATAATCAACAGCTGGCTAACAAAAAATATGGCAATCACTATATGTTACATCATTATTAAGTACATATATGAGCTACTTCATTGGTAAATTTATATTAAGTTTTGTTCCATGATTGTTATTATGTTCATGGCTTCCAACACAATAATTTATTGAATTTAAGTTAAAAATGGTGACTTATCACTTAAGCAGCCAGCTCCATGTATCAAATCCAAGACAATTTTTAAACCTGATTATAGAGTGGTCATGGCTTAAACAGAATACCGCGTAACTATGGTATGACGCTCTTTTCTATCACGCATTAGTTATGGGATCTTTCATGAATGAAAGCCATTAATATTTCTCTACTGACACAATATCCTGTATCAGCTAAATGTTACATAACTGAATTATGTTAGAGTGAACTTTGTATGCTCATATTTTACGACTAATTGATTATTGAAAGTGATATTATCACTACAAGTTTATTAAGTGTAATCAGCAGTTAATTAACAGGCGTTTTTTTTAATTGCCTTTCTCTTTCTATAGCAGTTTCTCTGCTTCTCATCAACCCTTTTTGTTGCCCTCTCTCTGTCTTTGTTTGTTTTGTGATTTGCTTATACTGCAACTTTAACATGACTGCAAATCCGACATTGTTTTGCAGCAATGCTAAGGTTCCACTACAAATCGAGAGACGAGGCCAAACAATTCTCAGGAAAAAAGTGGCGTGCGACTCCCTGGAGGAGGTTCTCTCACCAATTGGGATTGACAATATATTGGGCCGTATTTTGTGACCCCTACGGGTGCGTACGAGGTGTGTACGCGCCCATAGGGGCCACGCAAGTTCCGGGTTTAGGCATGCGCTAAAACTTGCGATCTGTCAAGATCCTCCACATCCCCGGGAGAAGGGCCTCTGCAGGTGGAGAGTTGCGCTATTTGCCCAACTTCCGCCCACTGAATGCCCGTGAAATTCTTATGCCTGCTTTTACCAGCAAAAGAGTTTTAAAAAATAGAAAAATAAAATGTTATCACTCATTTATACATTAAAAACCCTGTCCAATAAGGTAAGTTTATTTTTAGCCCTGTTAAAACATATTAAAAAAAATTCAAAAATTTTAATTTTCGTTTAAGATATTTAATTTAATGGCATTTTAATTAATTTTAAATATGTAATTAAAAAAAAATGTATTTCATGTGTTCGTGTATTTATTAAGTGATCCCCATTCGTACTTATGGGGATTCCGTACGTACGGAACTCCCATAAGTATGAATGGGGATTCCCTTCTTTTATTGGTTGGGCCAGCCCACGTGATCCCAGGGGCGCTTGCGAACCGCATGCACCCGAGATACGTGGGCCTCTGCCCGCGCGTACCCGGAGAGGCCCAGGAGCGCGAATCAACTTACCTCCCGGGCCACCAGGTAAATGTGCAGATTTTTTACAGGTCAGAGGCATCTGCCCGCAGGAAGCCTCCAATTGCAAATTTTGGACCATTAAGTATAGCTTCAGTGTAGTGTTAAACCAGATTTAAAAAGTCCCTTAAGCCTACTTAGAGTTAACTTAAATGTTTAGAGATTGCAGATGCTGCCATCTGCACTCTCTGAACATTTAAATTCTAACTACTGGCAGAAGAACACTCTATATGTGGGTAACCATAGGAACATAGGAGCAGGATAAGGCCATTCAGCCACTCGAGCCTTTCCCGCCATTCAACCAGATCATGGCTGATCTGTATCTTAACTCCACTTACCCACCTTAGTTCCATATCCCTTAATACCCTTGACTAACAAAAATCTATCAATCTCAGTTTTGAACTTTTCAGCAGCTTTTGGCAGAGCGAGCTCCAGATTTGCACTACCCTTTGTGTGAAGACATGTTTCCTAACATCATAGAATCATAGAAATTTATGGCACAGAAGGAGGTCATTTGCCCATCGTATCTGTGCCGGCCAAAAAAGAGTGATCCAGCCTAATCCCACTTTCCAGCTCTTGGTCTCTAGCCTTGTAAGTTACGGCACTTCAAGTGCATAACCAAGTACTTTTTAAATGAGATGAGGGTTTCTGCCTCTACCACCCTTTCAGGCAGTGAGTTCCAGACCCCACCACCCTCTGGATGGAAAAAGTTCTCCTCAACTCCCCTCTAATCCTTCTACCAATTACTTTAAATCTATGCCCCCTGGTTATTCACCTCTATGCTAAGGGAAATAGGTGCTTCCTATCCACTTTATCTAGGCCCCTCATAATTTTATACACCTCAATTAAGTCTCCCCTCAGCCTCCTCTGTTCCAAAGAAAACAACCCCAGCCGATAAAATCTTTCCTCATAGCTAAAATTCTCCAGTCCTGGCAACATCCTCGTAAATCTCCTTTGTACCCTCTCTAGTGCAATCACATCTTTCCTGTAATGTGGTGACCAGAACTGTATGCAGTACACTTGCTGTGGCCTAACTAGAGTTTTATGCAGTTCAAGCATAACCTCCCTGCTCTTGTATTCTATGCCTCGGCTAATAAAGGAAAATATCCCATATGCCTTCTTAACCACCTTATCTACCTGTCCTGCTACCTTCAGGGATCTGTGGACAAGCACTCCAAGGTTCCTCTGTTCCTCTACACTTCTCAGTATCCTACCATTTATTGTGTATTCCCTTGTCTTGTTAGCCCTCCACAAATGCATTACCTCACACTTCTCTGGATTGAATTCCATTTGCCACTTTTCTGCCCACCTGACCAGTCCATTGATATCTTCCTGCAGTCTACAGCTTTCTTCCTCACTATCACAGAATCACAGAATCCCCACAGTGCAGATAGAGGCCATTTCAGCCCATTGAGCCTGCACCGACACATATCCCACCCTATCCCCGTAACCCCATATATTTAATCCCCCCTAACACTAAGGGTCAATTTATCATAGCCCAAATCAACCTAACCCGCACATCTTTGGACTGTGGGAGGAAACCGGAGCACCCGGAGGAAACCCACGCAGACACGGGGAGAATATGCAAACTCCACACAGACAGTCACCCGAGGCCGGATTCGAACCCGGGTCCCTGGCGCTGTGAGGCAACAGTGCTAACCACTATGCCACCGTGTTGCCCAACCACACGGCCAATTTTTGTATCATCTGCAAACTTCTTAATCATGCCTCCTACATTGAAGTCTAAATCACTGGTATATACCACAAAAGCAAGGGACCTAGTACTGAGCCCTGTGGAACCCTATTGGAAACAGCCTTCCAGTCACAAAAACATCCGTCGACCATTACCCTTTGCTTTCGGCCACTGAGCCAATTTTGGATCCAACTTGCCACTTTCCCTTGGATCCCATGGGCTTTTACTTTTCTGACCAACATGCCATGTGGGACCTTGTCAAAAGCCTTGCTAAAATCCATGTAGACTACATCAAATGTGCTACCCTCATCAACCCTCCTTGTTACCTCCTCAAAAAATTCAATCAATTTAGTCAGACATGACCTTCCCTTAACAAATCCATGCAGACTCTCCTTGATTAATCCGTGCCTTTATACATGATGATTAATACAGTCCCTCAGAATTTTTCCAATAATTTGCTGACCACCGAGGTTAGGCTGACTGGCCTGTAATTACTTGGTCTATCCCTTTCTCCATTTTTAAACAACGGTACAACGTTTGCAGTCCTCCAGTCCTCCGGCACCACACCTGTAGCCAGAGAGGATTGGAAAATGATGGTCAGAGCCTCTGCTATTTCCTTCCTTGCTTCTCTTAACAGCCAGGGATACATTTCTTCCGGGCTTGGTGATTTATCTATTTTCAAAGATGCTAAACCCCTTAATACTTCCTCTCTCACTATGTTTATCTCATCTAATATTTTATATTCCTCCTCCTTAACTACAATGTCTGCATCGTCCCTCTCTTCTGTGACGACAGACGCAAAGTATTCATTAAGAATATAGGATGTGCATTCGACGGGACTGAGGTGCCCTGCTATGCTATTTATTAGACTACTAACTAAACTTCTTAGTTTGACGCACTGCTCTAACTTAGAGAGAAAAGAGACAAAATTATTTACTCAAGTTTAACAAGAACTACTGAGATACTAAACACAAAGGGGGAGAAATTCCCTACCTTAACGCCACCAGTTAGTACGGCACTAAGTGAAGAAAGTGGCGGCGGCTGCCGCTCTTTCGCCAGCTGGTGGCAGGTCCTGCGGCGTCCTCCATTTTAGATGTGCCGGTAGCGTTAGCGTTCTTAGGTAGCACCCTGAAAAAAAAAATGCCGGTGTGGTGATGTCACACGCCGACTTAATGTCACCACTGCGAACTTCGACCCTAGCACTGAGTTCAGCACTGGGTCCTAAGCACGCCAGGTAAACCTAACGTGCAAGCAGACTAACAGAGGCACTGTCAGCACTTCTTAAAGGAGCACACACATCTTTCAGGTAAGTTTGCATTTAAGCTTTTGGATGTTTTTTTTTTAATTTTTATTGAAGAGGTGGCTTGCTGCAATAGATGTTAAAAGTTTTTTAAATGTGTAGGGAGGGCTGCTGGACGCTTGCAAGGCCTCAGATGATAAAGGAAGGCCTCTGAGAAGACAGAAAATGCTAGAAATACTCAGCAGGCCAGGCAACATCCATGGAGAGAGAAACAGAGTTCACGTCTCAGGTCGAGATGCTGCCTGAAAAGCTGAGTATTTCCAGCATTTTATGCTGTCATTTCAGAGGTACAGCATCCGCTCGCAGAGGGAAGAGGAAGAAACAGAAGAGGAAGAAGCCGAGGAGGAGGAAGCAGAAGAGGAGTAAACAGAAGAGGAGGAAGAAGAGGAAGGATGCAACCCAGACAGCCCCTTTCTGGCCTAGATATCCGGGATAGAATCATCCGCCTACAATCCCAGTGACCACAACCCCAATTCCCCTTTCAACATTTGTCCCACACCTTACCTTCCCTCTGTTACTGACCATCACAGCATCCTCTTGGCCACAAGGCTGAAATAAGAGCCACCACAAAGCAAACTTTCCAATCCAACTTTATACATCTATCCATCCAATATGACATCAAGAAATGAACTCATCAACCTTATGCATTCCCTTAGTGACTGTCTTGTGTGTGCCTTTGCCTTTCCTACTGACACAGTGCTCCCCCAGTGGCTGCAGCATGGCTGGTGGAAAGCTGCTGACTTTCAGTGGGGGACACGGCAAATAGCCTTAATACAAAAGCAAAATACTACGGATGCTGGAAATCTGAAATAAAAACAGAAAATGCTGGAAATACTCAGCAGGTCAGGCAGCATCTCCTCTCCCTCTTCTTGGCCAACCACTGGCTGGGCAGGCTGCATTTCTTGCGTGTGTGAAATGAGGAAGGCACAAGGGTGGAGTTGTGGTGAGGGGAGAGTGGGAAAGCAAGAGGTGCATGCGAGAAGGAGGATAACGTATGAAGATACCAGCATCTTGTATCCTTTCTGCCCTGCCACTGGCCAAGGGATCAGCCATGCCCCCTCCAAGAATGGCCTGCACCGTCTCCTCCAAGTGGGTGAGGTGAGGCTAGCAATGGGAGATGTGCCTCGTGATTGGTACAGATTGTTGGTAGGTGAGTGTTTGGTGGGGGAGTTGTGCATTGAGCAGTGTGTGAGGCTCATGATGCAGTTGGTAGGAGACGGCTTTTGAAGATGCATTCACTGACCTTGACCAGTGGTCTGAGGTAATGAAGCTTCAATGGGCACTGGAGCCAGGTGGTGGGGGCAACACTGATGGCAGTGACAGCCTCGGTGATGTGGTCCCACATCGTTCTTTCTGGAGGGCCTCCTGGCTCCAGTGAGTACAGGGCTTCTCTTGCAGTGTTGATCCCCCTGCACAAAGCTGGAGTGCTGCGTGCGAGACCCTGGGTGACCCTTCCCTGGCTTGCTGAGCCATTTGTGTTAGTGCTGAAGCAGTTTTCCCATTTTTTGAGGTTCGGAAGGGAATTCAGCTTTAAGTGCTGCAGACTCCCATTTGGGACTTCTTTTTAATGGTAAATTATTTTATTGAAAGGCAGTAAGGGCTGAAAGCTGTATTTTTTCACTACATTGTAATTTTTATTACTTCTGAATGCATTGCCCCTTTAATTCATAGCCCCTTTAATTGCCACAATGCCTTACTCCCAGAGGCTGTAAGAAGCAACAACATCGACTGTGGATGGGAACTTTGGGTTGGAGGCTACCAGTAGGGTGTTGCACGGTAAGTTAGCGCTGCGCTCCACATCGCCAACCCCCAGCGTGAATTTTTCAATGGTAGCGTTGCGGCCATTTTCGGAAGCCATTAACTCAAGTTGCCACTGACACCGGCAATTCTGTTGGCGCACACAAATTTTTCACCCTAAAGAACCTAAATATTGGCTATCTAGATACTTAACTTAGAGTCCTCCTTTTGAGTTGGACTTGAGAAACCGCCTCCACCGAATTCCTACTACCACCAAATTCTTCCACTCTGCTTGCGATCCACTCCGATTGCAATTCGCCCAGCTCTGTGCTCAAGCTCTATAATTTGAAGGTTATGTCCCTTTGTTCTGGACTCCCGCACCAGAGGAAATAATTTCTCTCTATCTACTCTATCAACTCCTTTAATCATCTTAAACACCTCAACCATGCATACACAGGGATTTTTCCTGGGGAGGACAACAGCAGTTCCATCCAGGTAGTATGGACTTAGCAACTACAGTAGAAATATAACATTAGTCTCCCCTTCTCTATTTGTCTCATACGATTTCTCTCATTATTATCTCTGAATCCATTTGATTCTAACTGTTTTTCTTACTTTCTTTCTCTCTTTTTCACTCACTCCTTCCCTCAGTCGCTTCTTTTGTGTCTCCCAATTTCTTGCATTTGCATTTGAACTTGCATTTTAGTAGCGCCTTTCACAATCTCAGGACAGCCCAGGGTGCTTCACAGCCAGTCAAGTACTTTTGAAATGCAGTCACAAATGAGATAATTGCCCAGATAATCATTTTTGGTTGTGTTTGTTGAGGATGAATGTTGGCCAGGCACTGGGACAAATCCTCTGCTCTTCTTCAAAAAGTACCAAAGGATCTTTTACACCAGACGGGTCCTTGGTTTAACATCTCATCCAAAAGGCAGCAGCTGCAACAGTGCAGCACTTCCTCAGTACTGCACTAAAGTGTCAGCCTAGATTAGGTACTCCAGTCTCTGGAGTGGGGCTTGAACACACAACCTTCTGATTCAGAGGGAAGAGTGCTAACGTTGAACCAGTGCTGTACATTACTCAGACACTTTCTCTTTCTCTCTGTTTGTATGTCGCTCCCTTTTTTTGCCTGTATGTCTTTTTCTCTTTTTCTTTATGCTTCCCATTCCGTATGCTTCTTAGAAACATTTTTCTCCCTTTCTTTCTGTATGTCTCTTGCTCACACTTTCTTTCTATCCTTTTCCTCTCACCTCCCATGTAGACCCGGTGCCAGATTTGAATTTCAAACCATCTGATAATTGCAAAAATTATCTTACATGGCAATAGCTATGAAGGAGGGAGTAGGGAACTGTGGCCGAGAGCTGTAAGAAACAAAGGCTGGACAGGGAGGGAGGCTCACGCGGAGAGGGTGTGGGGAACTACAGCGTGGAAAGGAGTGTGGTGCTAGGGCCTGGGCTGGGATACAGTACTAATTATGTGACCTAAGCTCCTGTAAATACTATGTTACTTAATGTTTTCATTTTGATTATGAAGAAAAAAATGTGGGCCTGTAATGCTCTTGTAATAGATGCACAGGTAAATGCACAAATAAAGGCCCAGGCAGTCATTCTTTTGGTGTAAATCAAAAAGGTGGGCAAGGAATCTAGGAACTGGCCAGCTTGTGAAGCTGACAGACGGGAAGGAGCAGAGGTCAAGATGCTGGCAGGGACTCAAGTCCAGAGGTAGCCAACTGTTGACGGTGGTCTTACTTCCTTAATGGCTTCTGTTAAAATGGTAGTGGTAATGCAACATCAGGAATTTGTCTGTTGGCATCTGACTTTTTTTTAAATTTGTTCCTGGGATGTGGGCATTGCTGGCAAGGCCAGCATTTATTGCCCATCCCTAATTGTCCTTGAGAAGGTGGTGGTGAGCCGCCTTCTTGAACCGCTGCAGTCCGTGTGGTGAAGTTACTTCCACAGTGCTGTTAGGGAGGGAGTTCCAGGATTTTGACCCAGCAACGATGAAGGAACCACGATATATTTCCAAGTCAGGATGGTGTGTAACTTGGAGGGGAACTTGCAGGTGATGGTGTTCCCATGCACCTGCTGCTCTTGTCCTTCTAGGTGGTAGAGGTCGCGGGTTTGGGAGGTGCTGCCAAAGAAGCTTTGGCGAGTTGCTGCAGTGCATTTTGTAGATGGTACACACTGCAGCCACAGTACGCCAGTGGTGGAGGGAGTGAATGTTTAATGGATTGAAAATTGGTTAACAGATAGGAAACAGAGAGTAGAAATAATTGGGTCTTTTTCGGGGTGGCTGGCGGTGACTAGTGGGGTACCGCAGGGATTAATGCTTGGACCCCAGCAATTCACAATATATATCAATGATTTGGATGAGGGAATCAAATGTAATATTTCCAAGTTTGCTGACAACACGAAACTAGGTTGGGATGGTGAGTTGTGAGGAGGATGCAAAGAGGCTTCAAGGCGATTTAGACAAGTTGAGTGAGTGGGCAAATTCATGGCAGATGCAGTATAACGTGGATAAATGTGAAGTTATCCACTTCGGTAGGAAAAACAGAAAGGCAGAGTATTATTTCAATGGTGATAGATTGGGAAATGTTGATGTACAAAGGGACTTGGGTGTCCTTGTACACCAGTCACTGAAAGCAAACATGCAGGTGCAGCAAGCAGTTAGGAAGGCAAATGGTATGTTGGCCTTCATTGCAAGAGGATTTGAGTAGAGGAGCAAGGATGTCTTGCTACAGTTATACAGGGCCTTGGTGAGACTACACCTGGAGTACTGTGTGCAGTTTTGGTCTCCTTACCTAAGAAAAGATATACTTGCCATAGAGGGAGTGCAGCGAAGGTTCACCAGACTGATTCCTGGGATGGCAGGACTGTCGTATGAGGAGAGATTGGGTCAACTAGGCCTGTATTCACTAGAGTTGAGAAGAATGAGAGGGGATCTCATTGAAATGTATAAAATTCTGACAGGGCTAGACAGACTGGATGCAGGGAGGATGTTTCCCCTGGCTGGGGGGTCTAGAACGTGGGGTCACAGTCTCAGGATACGGGGTAGGACATTTAGGACTGAGATGAGGAGAAATTTCTTCACTCAGAGGGTAGTGAACCTATGTAATTCTCTACCACAGAAGGCTGTGGAGGCCAAGTCACTGAATATATTTAAAAAGGAGATAGATAGATTTCTAGATGCAAAAGGTGTCAAGGGGTATGGGGAGAGAGCGAGAATATGATATTGAGATAGAGGATCAGCCATGATCATATTGAATGGCGGAGCAGGCTCGAAGGTCTGAATGGCCTACTCCTGCTCCTATTTTTCAATGCTTCTATGGTGGATGAGGTGCCAATCAAGCAGGCTGCTTTGTCCTGGATGGTGTCGAGCTTCTTGAGTGTTGTTGGAGCTGCACTCATCCAGGCAAGTGGAGAGTATTCTATCACGTTGGCATTTTAATACCCCAGGTATTAAAAGAAATAGGTGAGGAAATTGCAGATGTGTTAGTCATAATTTTCCAAAGCTGTCTGGATTCGGGAATTGTGCCTTTAGATTGGAAAATTGCAAATATCACTCCAGAAGACTACAGCCCTGTCAGTTTAACATCAGTTGTGGGGAAATTCGGGAATCTATCATCAGGGACAGAGTATCTTAGCACTTGGACAAGTATGAGTTGACCAAAGTGAGTCAGCATGGATTTATGATGGGTAGGTCATGTCTGATTAATCTAGTTGAATTCACTACCATGCTGCATTGGGGAGTGTCTATGCATGTTGTTTATATGGAGTAGAAACATAGAAACATAGAAAATAGGTGCAGGAGTAGACCATTCGGTCCTTCGAGCCTGCACCGCCATTTAATGCGTTCATGGCTGAACATGCTACCTCAGTACCCCATTCCTGCTTTCTCGCCATACCCCTTGATCCCCCTAGTTGTGAGTATTATATCTAACTCCCTTTTGAATATATTTAGCGAACTGGCCTCAACAACCTTCTGTGGTAGAGAATTCCACAGATTCACCACTCTCTGGGTGAAGAAGTTCCTCCTCATCTCAGTCTTAAATGGCTTCCCCTTTATCCTTAGACTGTGACCCCTGGTTTTAGTTTTCCCTAACATTGGAAACATTCTGCCCGCATCTAATTTGTCTAAACCAGTCAGGATTTTAAACGTCTCTATAAGATCCCCCCTCATTCTTCTGAACTCCAGAGGATACAAGTTCAGTTGATCCAGTCTTTCTTGATATGTCAGTCTGGCCATCCCAGGAATCAATCTAGTGAACCTTCATTGCACTCCCTCAATAGCAAGAATGTCCTTCCTCAAGTTAGGAGACCAAAACTGCACACAATACTCCAGGTGTGGCCTCACCAAGGCCCTGTACAACTGTAGCATCACCTCCCTACTCCTGTACTCAAATCCCCTTGCTATGAAGGCCATCATGCCATTTGCTTTCTTGACTGCCTGCTGCACTTGCCTTCCCACCTTCAGTGACTGATGTACCATGACGCCCAGGTCTTGTTGCACCTCCCCTTTCCCTAATCTGCCACCATTCAGGTAATAGTCCGCCTCTCTATTTTTACCACCAAAGTGGATAACCTCACATTTATCCACATTGTACTTCATCTGCCATACATTTGCCCATTCACCCAACCTGTCCAAGTCACTCTGTAGCCTCCTAGCATCCTCCTCATTGTTCACACTGCCTCCCAATTTAGTGTCATCCGCAAATTTGGAGATATTACATTTAATCCCTTCGTCCAAATCATTAATATATAATGTAAACAGCTGGGGTCCCAGCACCGAACCCTGCGGTACCCCGCTGGTCACTGCCTGCCATTCTGAAAAGTACCCATTTACTCCTACTCTTTGTTTCCTGTGTGCCAACCAGTTCTGAATCCACGTCAACACATTACCCCCAATCCCATGTGCTTTAACTTTGCTCACCAATCTCTTGTGTGGGACCTTGTCGAAGGCCTTCTGAAAGTCCAAATACACCACATCTACTGGTTCCCCCCTGTCCACCCTATTGGAAACATCCTCAAAAAATTCCAGAAGATTTGTCAAGCATGATTTCCCTTTCACAAATCCATGCTGACTTGGACCTATCATGTCGCCACTTTCCAAATGGTCTGTTATGACATCTTTAATAATTGCTTCCATCATTTTACCCACGACCGATGTCAGGCTGACCGGTCTATAATTCCCTGCTTTCTCCCTCCCTCCTTTTTTAAAAAGAGGGGTTACATTGGCCACCTTCCATTCCATCGGAACTGATCCGGAGTCTAAGGAATGTTGGAAAATTATCGTCAATGCATCCACTATTTCCAAGGCCACCTCCTTAAGTACTCTGGGATGCAGACCATCAGGCCCCGGGGATTTTTCAGCCTTCAGTCCCATCAATTTCCCCAATACCTTTTCCCGACTAATAAGGATTTCCCTCAGCTCCTCCCTCTTACCAGATCCTCTGACCCCTTTTATTTCCGGCAGGTTGTGTGTGTCCTCCACAGTAAACACCGAACCAAAGTACTTGTTCAATTGATCTGCCATTTCTTTGTTCCCCATTACGACTTCCCCTGTTTCCGACTGCAGGGGACCTACGTTTGTTTTTACTAACCTCTTTCTTTTTACATATTTATAGAAGCTTTTGCAGTCCATTTTAATGTTCTCTGCAAGCTTCCTTTCATATTTTATTTTCCCTGCCCTAATCAAACCCTTCGTCCTCCTCTGCTGAGTTTTGAAGTTCTCCCAGTCCCCGGGTTTGCTGCTACTTCTGTCCAATTTGTATGCAACTTCCTTGGTTTTAATACTATCCCTGATTTCCCTTGTTAGCCATGGTTGAGCCACCTTCCCTTTTTTATTTTTTACGCCAGACCGGGATGTACAATTGTTGTAGTTCATCCATGCGATCTCTAAATGTCTGCCATTGCCCTTCCACTGATAGCCCCTTAAATATCGCTTGCCAATTTAACCTCGCCAATTCACGCCTCATACCCTCAAAGTTGCCCTTATTTAAGTTCTGGACCATGGTCTCTGACTTAACTGTTTCCTTCTCCATCCTAATGTAGAACTCCACCATACTATGGTCACTCTTCCCCAGGGGGCCTCGTACCACAAGAGTGCTGATTAGTCCTTCCTCATTACACAACACTCAGTCCAGGATGGCCTCCCCTCGAGTTGGTTCCTCAACATATTGGTTTAGGAAACCATCCCTTAAACACTCCAGGAAATCCTCCTCCACCGTATTGCTTCCAGTTTGAGTAGCCCAACCTGTATGCATATTAAAGTCACCCATGATAACTGCTGCGCCTTTTTTGCATGCACCTCTGATTTCCTGTTTCATACCCTCCCCCACCTCACTACTACTGTTTGGAGGTCTGTACACAACCCCCACTAACGTTTTCTGCCCTTTGGTGTTCTGCAGCTCAACCAATATTGATTCCACATCCTCCAAGCTAATGTCCTTCCTAGCTATTGCAGTAATCTCCTCTTTAACCAGCAATGCTACCCCACCCCCTTTTCCTTTTATTCTATCCTTCCTGAATGTTGAATACCCCTGGATATTCAGTTCCCAGCCTTGATTGTTCTGGAGCCACGTCTCTGTAATCCCAATCACATCATATCCGTTAACATCAATTTGCACAGTCAATTCATCCACCTTATTACGGATACTCCTTGCATTAAGACACAGAGCCTTTAGGCTTGTTTTATTAACACCCTTTGTCCTTTTAGACTTATGATTTAGTATGGCCCTTTGTGTTTCTTGTCATTGTTTACTCGGATTTCCCTTATTGTTTCTCACCCTTCTAACATTTGTTTCTGACTGCATATTACTTCCCCCTGTTTCGCTACATAGGTTCCCATTCCCCTGCCATATTAGTTTAAATCCTCCCGAACTGCCTTAGCAAATATTACCCCGAGGACATCGGTTCCAGTCCTGCCCAAGTGCAGACCGTCCCTTTTGTACAGGTCCCACTTCCCCCAGAACTGGTTCCAATGCCTCAGGTATTTGAATCCCTCCCTCCTGCACCACTGCTCAAGCCACGTATTTAATCTCGCTATCCTGTTCATGCTACTCTGATTAGCACGTGGCACTGGTAGCAACCCAGAGATTACTATCTTTGGCTTTTGATAAGGTTCTGCATGACAGATTATTAGCAAAAATAAAAGTGCACAGAATTAGAGGTAACCTTGTGACATGGGTTGGTAATTGGTTGGGAGGTAGGAGACAGAGAATAGGGATAACGGGAGTGTATTCTGATTGGTTGGATGTGACAAGTGGTATTCCCCAGGGATCTGTACTGGGGTCTCAGCTTTTCACCGTGTTTATATCAATGAATTGAATGAAGGAATGGAGAGTTGTATACCCAAGTTTGCAGATGACACTAAGTTAGGAGGCACAGTAAGTAGATGGAAGCAGCAAATTGCAAAGAGACGTAAACACATTAAGTAAATGGGCAAAACTGTGGCAGTTCGCTACGTCTCCATCACCATCAAGACAGGTGACCAAGCCTGGTTCAATGAGGAATGTAGAAGAGCATGCCAGGTGTACCACCAGGCGTACCTAAAATGAGGTGCCAACCTGGTGAAACTACAACAACATGCATGCTAAACAGTGAAAGCAGCATGCTATAGATAAAGCTAAACGATTCCACCACCAACGGATCAAGTCAGCCCAGCATGCAAGTACAAAAGACAAGGCTGAAGTGTTTGCAACCGTCTTCAGCCAAAAGTGTAGAGTGCATGATCCTTCTCGGCCTCCTCTTGTCGTCCCCACCATCACAGATGCCAGTCTTCTGCCAATTTGATTCACTCCACATGACATCAAGAAACAGCTGAATGCACTGGACACAACAACGGCTACAGGCCTCAACAACATCTCAACTGCAGTGTGGAAGACCTGTGCTCCATAACTAGCCACACACTTAGCTAAGCTGTTCCAGTACCGCTACAACATGGGCATCTACCCAAAAATGTGCAAAATTGCCAGGTATGTCCTGTGCAACGTTTCCTCTAAGCTGCAAGGCCACGCCGTGCTCTGCCAGTCCCACGCAGCCCCGGACCGGCTTTTCCCATGTTAAATTTCGCACACTGCGCGACACTGTGAATGGGCCGCACAGCCCCTTAAAGGGGCCACGCACCCAAAAAAGAAATTAGGGGAACATTTGTTCTGTCCACAAAAAACTGAACAAATCCAATCTGGCCAATTACCACCCTTTCAGCCTACTCTTAATCATCAGCAGATTGTTGGAAAGGGTCATCAACAGTGCTATCAAGCGGCACTTCCTCATCAATAACCTGCTCACCGATGCACAGTTTGGGATCTGCCCCATACCACTCAGCTCCATACCTCATTACAGCCGTGGTCCAAACATAAACACAACAACTGAATTCCAGAGGTGAGGTGAGGGTGACGGCCCTTGACGTTAGGGAGCATTTGACTGAGTGTAGCACCAAGGAGCCCTCATAAAATTGAAGTCAATGGGGATTGGGGAGAAACTCTTCACTGGCTGGAGTCATACCCAGCACAAAGGAAGATGCTTGTGGTCATTGGATGCCAATCATTTCAGCCCCAGGACATCGCTGCAGGAGTTCCTCAGAACAGGTCAGAAGTGGGGATGTTCGCTGATGATTGCACAGTGTTCAGTTCCATTTGCAACTCCTCAGATAATAAAGCAGTCCATGCCCGCATGCAGCAAGATCTGGACAACATCCAGTTTTGGGCTGATAAGTGGTAAGTAACATTTGCTCAACACAAGTGTTGGGCAATGACCATCTCCAACAAGAGAAAGCATAACCACCACCCATGACATTCAATGGCATTACTATCAGCGGGTCCCTCATCATCAACATCCTGGGAGTCACCATTGACCAAAAACTGAACTGGACCAGCAACATCAATGCCATGACTACTAGAGCAGGTCAGAGGCTGGGTATTCTGCAGCGAATGGCTCACCTCCTGACTCCCCAAAGCCTCTGAACCACAAGTAAGGAGTGTGATGAAATAATCTCCACGCGCCTGGATGAGTGCAGCTCCAACAATACTCAAGAAGCTCCAAACTATCCAACACAAAGCAGCCCGCTTGATTGGCACCCCATCCACCACCTTAAACACCCAGTCCCTCCACCACTGGCGCACCGTGGCTGTAGTACGTATTATCTACAGGATGCACTGCAGCAACTCGCCAAAGCTTCTTCAGCAGCACCTCCCAAACTCGGAACTCCACCACTTAGATAACATTTTGGATACAAGAATTACAAATCGGAATATTTTCTTAGTGATGAGAGATTAGGAAATGTGGAGGAGCAGAGAGTCTTTGGGTGTCCATGTACACAAATCACCAAAAGCTAGTGAACAGGTACAAAAGTAATCAAAAAGGCAAATGGAATGTTGGCCTTTATCTCAAAGGAGCTGGAATACAAAGGGGAGGAAGATAAGCTTCAGTATGCCTTGGAGACCACATCTGGAGTGCTGCATTTAGTTTTGGGCACCAAACCTCAGATTGGATATATTAGCCTTGGAGGGGTAGAGTGTAGATTCACCAGAATAATAATAGGAATTAAAGGATTAAATTATGAGGATAGGTTGCATATACTTGGCTTGTATTCCCTTGAGTTTAAAAGGTTGAGGGCTGAGATACTTGAGGAGTTCGATAGGATAGATATTTCCTCTGGTTGGGGAATCCAGAACAAGGAGGCACAATCTTCAAATTGGAGCCAGGCCATACAGGAGGGAAATCAGGAAGCACATTTTCACACAAAGGATAGTGGAAATCTAAAACTTTCTGCCCCAAAAAGACTCAGATCGATATATTTTTGTTAGGTAAGAGTATCAAGGAATATGCATCAAAGACAATTAAATGGATTTGAGGTACAGATTAGCCATGATCTAATTGAATGCATTAATAGTCATGGACCAATCAATTCACAGAAAATAGATAGACAGACATGGAATCAAGTCACCCACCATCTTGACTTGGGCATATATCACCATCCCTTCATTTATGCTGGGTCAAAATCCTGGTACTCCTTACCTAACAGCACTGTGGGAGTACCTTCGCCACATGGACTGCAGTGGTTGAAGAAGGCAGCTCACCACCACCTTCTCAAGGGCAATTAGGGATGGGCAATAAATGCTGGCCTTGCCAGCGACGCCCACATTCCAGGAACGAATAAATAAAAAAGTTTTAAAAAGGACTGATACTGGACAGACACATTTTTTTTAAATAATCAAATTTAATCAGCTCCAACCTACATCCTGGCCATTTTGTATAATTCAATTGACTTTTGATGTTTCTGTTCTGTGTAATTTATCCAAGTACAGCAGTAACCCTCTAATTGTTCTGATGGTTAGAGGGAGTTGTCTCCCTGTCAAGAATGTAGATCTGTACGAGAACTGAAAGGTGTTAACAAAGCAGTTCCACAGCGTTTGAGTGATTTGAGCAGCATAGCTCCCATAGAATCAGTGCTCACTATTTTAGTAACCAGTCTTTCTTTAAGGCATTCCCTGTCACCTCCTCAGTACATTTTAGCCCTTTCCCTGATATGTTTGCCATCTCATCCTCCTTCTGAGCGGAACTGAGTTTTATACCTGCCCCATTGCTGTCTGCCACCACTAGTGAAGGACACCTTCCCCTAACTGTAAAATAATGCACATTCACTGTGCTGGAGGTGTTATAGCTTTTATTTTTAAAGACTGTTGACATGGACATAATTCTTAATTTTTAAGACATTCGTCTTACACTTGCAAATGGATCTCCTGATTGGTTATGTAGGATTTCAGCGACAATATTTAGAATGTTTATTAAAGAATGCTATGTTCTAATTTTGCTACTTCAGGAACTTTAATTTTAATTTTCAGATAAAATATCTTTACCAGCAAACTGTATCACCACATATCAGGTATACTTAGGTGTGAGATTTATATCTTTGTATCTTCCTTCTATATTGTGGTCTAAGCTGAGACACATGCTATAGATAGTTAATCTATCCCTTTACTATATATCACATTCATAAAATAGATTTTGAAAGAGTTTTTGTGTTTGGTATTCAGCTTTATATCTTTATTTATACAGAAAGTACAAACTAAAAATGTTGAATTGAGTATTGTATCACATATCCTCTCAGGAAACAGTGAAAATATCTTTTATATTTCTGAACATATGCTGTCATGAAAAATTGTTTTAAAGTTGTATTTTAAATGTGTGTTAGAAATAGAATAAATGATGACCAGCACTGAAGTTTGATAAATATCTCTACTCCAAAGAATGACCATAACCCACTACTGGTTCCTTCACTGGTGAGTTATCAGCCCAGCTTACCAAAAACACTCACACACTCTGCTTTTTGTCTTACCATTTTACAAACAAAAACAAAAAAAGTTAAAGTACATATGCATACGCCATGTGAATAATGATCACATGCCCAACAACAGTGTCTAATGCAATTATCCACATCTGCATTCTTAATTAACCACATGTGGTTAGTGGCTAACGTATTGAACAACACTGGTCTAAACCATTATACAATTGCAGGCTGTCTGCCATATTACAAGATTTTTTTTTAAGTTATTTCATATTTTATTGATATTTATTCACTTTTGACATCTTATAATAAATGTTCAGAACACCTGATCTTAAAATTTCTGCATTATGTTCATGCTACGAATGATTTTGAGTTTCCAGATATTGTAACTAGAATTAAACTATATCTTCATTTTTGGTTATAAACTACAACCTTTCTGTTAACCCAATCAATTCTGTAGTGGCTAATAGTGCATAGGTCCCTGAAGGTGGCAGGACATATTGAGAGAGTGGCTAGTAAAGCATATGGGATCTTGGATTTCATTAATAGAGGTATTGAGTACCAAGGTAGAGAAGTTATGTTGAACCTTTATAAAGTGCTGGTTAGGCCACAACTGGAGTATTGCATCCAGTTCTGGTCACCACACTTTAGGAAGGATGTGAAAGCCCTTGAGAGGGTGCAGAGGAGATTTACCAAAATGGTTCCGGGGATGGGGGTCTTAGCTACAAGGACAGGTTGGAGAAGTTGGATTTGTTTTCATTAGAGCAAAGGAGGTTGAGGGGTGAATTGATAGAGGTGTACAAGATTATGACGGGTTTGGATAGGCTAGACAGGGAAAGGCTGTTCCCACTAGTTGATGGTACAAGGATATGGGGACACAGATTTAAGGTTTTAGGCAAGAGATACAGGGGGGATGTGAGGGAAAACTTTTTTAGGCAGCGAGTGGTGAGGACCTGGAACTCGCTGCCGACGGAAGTGGTGGAAGTGGACACACTCAATGTTTTGAAGGGGAGACTGGATAGGCACTTAGGGAAATAAACTTGCAGGGCTACGGGGATAGAGCGGGGGAATGGGACTGACTGGATTGCTCGACAGAGAGCTGGCATGGACTCGATGGGCCGAATGGCCTCCTTCTGTGCCGTTATGACTCTATGACTAGTGCCCATCTAGGCTTGGGCTGATAAGTGGCAGGTAACATTTGTGACAGGCAATAGCCATATCCAACAAGAGAGAGCCTAACCACCTCCCCCTGACATTCAATGGCAGTACCATTGGTTATTCCTTCACCATCAACATCCTGGGGTTCATCATTGACCAGAAATTCAACTGGAACAGCCACATAAATGCTGTAACTAGTAGAGCAGGTCAGAGGCTGGGTATTCTGCACCGCGTGGCTTACTTCCTGATTCCCCAAATCCTCTCTACCATCTACAAGGCACAAGTCAGGAGTGTGATGGAATACTCTCCACCAATGTTCCCTTTAAGCTATGCAACCATACCATGCTCCAGGGAACCCGTGCAGCCGGCTTGCTGGCTTTTCAATGTAAAAACTGCGCATGCGCTGTATTTTGAATGGCCCGTGCAGCCCCTTAAAAGGGCCACGCAGGGCCAAACAAAATTACAGGGAACATTGCTCTCCACTTGCCTAGATGGGTGCAGCAGCAACAACACTTAAGTAGCTCAACACCATCCAGGATAAAGCAACCCACTATATTGGCACCTTTTCCACTAGTCTAAATGTACACCTCCTCCTTGGCTACCATGTGTACTAACTACAGGATGCACTACAGAAACTCACCAAGATTTATTCGGCATTTACCTCCCAAACCCACGACTTCCACCACCTAGAAGGACAAAGGCAACAGGTGCATGGGAACACCATGACCTCCAAGTTCCCCTCCAAGTCACACACCATCCTGACTTGGACATATTTTGCCATTCCTTCATCGTCGCTGGGTCAAAATCCTGGAACTGCCTATCTAACAGCATTGTGGGAGCATTCACCACACAGGACTGCAGCGGTTCAAGAAGGTGGCTTTCTCAGAGCAACTGGGGATGAGCAATACATGCCGGCCTTGCCAGCAATGCCCAGAGCCCAAGAATGTAAAAAAAAAATTATAATAGCAGACATTTTTTTTAATTACTTTGAAATATATATTCACTGGCCTTAAAAATATTTGTAGTTATAGAACATTACTTCTATCTAGGTTGTACAAAAATGACAATCAATATTTTTATATATGAATAACTGTCTAGGATTAAAATGTAATACTATTTTTAAAGTTTTTTTTAAATACAAAAAAAGGCTTGGGTTTCAAAGTGTGCTGTGCAGTTGCAGCCAATGGCTGGCTAGCTGTGCAGATTGGCACTTTGTTCAGAGCTCGGAATCTTGCCTTGATGGTTGCCGTGGCATCAACCGTTGACCTGTGTGCCGCTATCCAATCAGCGAGGGGTTGCCTAATCGACAATTTTGCGCGGGAAGAGGCAGTCCCTCCTCGTGCTTTCAGTCTGTCTGCATGGGGGAAAGTGAGAACAATTTAGGCCTAGAGAGTATTACAAGGGAGAATGAAAGTAAGACAAGTGCAGGGAGTGATTGAGAGAGATGCAGGAAAGAGTGAAAATGCACAGAAAAGAAAGCAAGAAATGCAGAAGGAACGTGAATAAATGCCGAGAGAAAGTGATAAAAAGGAGAAAGGGAGAAAAAACGGTGAAAGAGAAAAATGCAAGTTCGCAATAGGGTGAAAATGTTGGAAGAGAAGTGTAAGTGAAATTTAGAGAAAATTGGAAGTTAGAGAAAATGCAGTGAGAAACTGAGAGTAAGTGAGAAATTACAGCTGGAAGCAAGTGAGAAATAGAATGAGAAAATAGAATGACAATGTTAGTATAAATGGAGAGAAAACTGGGAAAATGATAAAATACAAGGGGAAAGAAAAAGTGAGGGAGAGACCGATATAGAAGGTGAGGAAATAAAGGAAGAGAAACAGAAAGTGAAAATGGAAGGAAAGAGAAACAGTAGAAACAGTGAACCTGTCACAAGAGATTATAACAATGCACTTAGAAACAACATGAGAAAATGCAGGAGGAAGGAAAGGCATGACAAAGTGATAAAATGTAGAAACAAAGAGAAAATAGAAAGAAAGTGAGAAGAACAGAAAGAAAGTCAACAAGGAAGTGTGAGAACGTGAGAAAAATACAGGGAAGACACCGCTACGGATGCACAGTGGAGGAAGAGGCACAGTAGAAGAGGTACAAAGGAGGAGAAAGTGACAACAACGCAGGGAGAGAGATTGGGAGGACTTCAATATTGGGAGAGAGAAAAGAACGAGGACGAGAGATAGGACAGGGATGGGAGAGCGGAGAAAAGAAGAACAGATAGGAAACCGAATGAGAAAAATAAGGAGGGATGGAGAATGAGAAAAGAGGAAGGATGGAAAGATGAAGGAAACATCAAAGGGAAGTGACAGATTCGTGGAAGACGGGGAGAGAGGAAGTTCGAGGGACGTTATGGTCTAAATCGGGGAAAGAAAATGAAAATAAAGTAATAAATAGAGGGGAGGTGAACATAAATAAAATTACGACAGGAAAGTGTAAAAGTCGAGTAAGGGGTAAATGAAGGGAATATTGCGTCGGGGTCTAATTACGGGGTAACTAAGAATAAATCCTGAAGAGATGGGAGCATGACAGAAAATTAAATTGAATGATAAAAAATAAAAATGCGAAAGGAAAGCCAGTGGAAAACGAATGAAATGAAGAGAGCCCGGGAGGAGGAAGAAGAATATGAAAGGGAACAGAAAAGAGTTTAAGGATGAAAGACGGGAGGAGGTGGACAAAAAGGGAGGCTGCTGATTTTAAAAAAACACACACACAAAAGAGTGAGAAAAAGGAAAAGGGGAGAGTGAGAAAGATCAGAGCGGCAGCATTTCAGTCACCAAGTCAAGCGTTAAGGAGCGTGTACTTAAACATTTCCTAACCACTCAATTTTCATCGACCAACCACTGTATTTAGTATTCTCCCCTAGTCGGTACAAACACGCCTCACTAAGTACTTTAGAGGCAATTTCATCGATTTTCTTTAACAAATAAAAATAACGATTGTACAGCAACAGTTCGAATTTACATTGTCAGAATTTGATAGTCGCCATTTAGTGGAATTTTTGAAGAAAAAAATGGAGATCTGAAACAACAGTGTTGTGGAGCCTAACATAGACGTGGGTAAAGCGGGGATTAGCATGATCCTGCAGAGCAAATATAAATCTGATATGTGTCTCCATTTCATCACAGAACATTGTTCAAAGGTGTTTAGTGAGCGTTTATAGTCTTATAGAATCCAGGGTGCTAAAATATCGTGGTAACAGTTATTTTTTAAAACATTTATACCACTGTACAAATTAAACTCTGCTGTTTATAGGAGGTTGTCATTCAATTGTGGATCATATTACAAAAAACACACAAACGAAAACAATGCTTTGTGCATTGTTTTTAGCACACAATGCGAAATGGGTAATTTATTTCTGTTTAATTTTGAAACGTTTTAAGAGTGCCAGAAATGCAAAATCGGGCATTTAAAATATTGGGATATGAATTATTTAAATAGGCAGTATTTGTAAAAACAAGATCGTAAATATATGCTGTACTTGTGGAGTTTATGATAAATATAAGTTAATTACACTCCTTTGATCAATAGACTAAGCCAAATATTGTATTTGTTTCTTTTTCACATGAAATAACCCTTTTTTCGTTGTGGGCGGAAATGTTTGATTGTAAATGATATGTCACATTTAAACGCTTTGATAGATTTCCGTTTATCGAATCGATCCAAGACGAGATCAATCGGATAACGGTAGTGTTTTACATAGGGTACATCTAGTCTATATTACTCGATTATAGATTATTTAACGATTTGGTGGTGTGATAATTTAATTTGTTTTCTTTCGAGATCTCAGGAAATCTGAAGTATGTGTTGTCAGATATTAAAAATGCTGAAAAGGTTTTACAGTGATCAACAAAAATATAAAGTGATACTAAATGTAGAATGATCAATGTACTAATTTATATCTGCTGTGAATTAGACGCGGGTAAGTGCAATCCTTGGGTTCCATGCAAAATCGCTGGAAATATAGGCGTGAATTATTTGCGTTATAAAATATGATTGCGGAATATTAAATTAAAGTCAGATAAGTCCGCATTGAGAGAGGCAGCACTCAGTCCCGAATTTATTTATCACAGTTTTCTACTGGGCCTGCTGCGCTGGACACTTTGGGGATGACAACCTTTCAAATCCGTGGGTTTTTGCAAACGTTTTTAGTTCGTTTTAAATGAGGGTGTCCGAGAAAGAAGTGATCGATAAAACTCCTGAGGTAAAAAAAATACTTTTTTCTTCAAATTATCTTTTGTTTTCTATGCTTCTAACAAAAGTTGAACAATTTATGGTTTGAAAATGTTACATTATATAAGTATTCATTATTGCGCGTCTTGTGTGTTGGGTGGTATGAATTATCCAGGATAGAAAGTGAAATTTCTGTTGTTAAGTGATAGGAAATGGTGTATATATTTCTGTGTTTATAAACAATGGGCCGAACCCGGGAGGAGATGATGGTCAGCCTGCTGTCAAAGTGATGACCTTTTAAGCCCCAGAGGGCGCCAGGCGTGTTCATCGTATACATTTCCCTTCAACAGAGAGAGAGAAAAAAGATCTGCCACTTTGTGTACAAAATAAATCCCTAAAATCAAATTACAAAGATCTATAGAATAAAGGATTGATAGAGCTGGAGATGAAACACAGGTAATGCACGAACTACTTTTTAACGTGTTAAAATTTGTATCTAAATGGAATCCTGAAATGACTATAACACTTTATATTTAAAAAAATGTTATAAGAATGCGTTCTTTCAAACGGAATTAGTGGATTGAATCGTGGATCGTGTGCGATAATACCGAGAAATTTAAGAAGCGCGTTTTAGCCAGTGAGAATGTTTTAGATTTAAATGGATTTGGAAAGTAAAACATTTATTATAGAATAGCCGTTACTACACTAAGCAAAGTGTTTATTATTGCAAAAGTTTTACTCTTGTGTGGCATTTTTCTGTTTTTCATAGGATCAACAAAGTCTAGCAGGTTGAACCGTAACTTAAAGACTAAATAAGTTTGTTGTTGGAAGTTCAAGCCAATCAATATATCTTTATCGTTGATATGGAAAATCGTTTTGTCTTAGTACAACATTCTTAGCTTTATCCACTGAGTGTAGGAAAATATAGTTTTGTATATTGTCCATTGCGGATCAGCAATGTATGGATTGTTATCGGCTTTTGAACAAGGTACTGAGGTTTAAAAAAATAGTTAACACAGCGCCTTTGGCAAATAGCCCCCGGGGGGAGTGAGGGTTATCGAGGTGTCTGGAGCACGGGTCCCTAACATTTAAGCAGTGCTGATGGGTTGGTGTGGAGCGATCAGCGAGTCCCACAGAGAGAGGCGATGTGATAGACAAGGGGAGAGATCAAGAAGGCGAATTGAGGGCTACTGGCGGCCACCGTACACAGAGACCCTGATAGAGACCTCAGTACACAACAGCATGGAACAGAAAGAGGGAGGAATAGAGTGCGAGAGAAATGGACAGAGAGAAACATGTGCTACTACAGTTCTACTCTATCTCACCCAGCCTTATCATATCCTCTAACCTAGCTCTGAATAAAGTGCCTTCGATTTTCCCCCAGATAAGTGGTGATCTCCTGATTTTCTCATAACGATTAACATCCTTAGTGTCTTATTCGATAGCGACTATTAAGGGTGAGGGACAGAAGAGAACAAAATAAAAGGTAGGGTTTGCCAGCTGTTAAGACCTATCTGAAACAAAATCAGCCCCCGCGACAGCCACGCGTTATTTCAGTTTAAATACAATCAGGGATATAGACACAAACATTAAAATAGAGGAAAATTGTAATTTAGATTGCTGTTGCAAAGTCACGTCAGTAGATCAGATATCAACGCAATCAATACAGGTAGTGTTTCATTGAAAAGAAGCGATTAGTGTGAAAGCGACGAGGCTGGGTTTTTGATTTTTTAACCTTATTCGGCTCTTGGGGTTATTTGTCCTCGTATTTTTTAGTTTTTGATTTGAATGTCCTGATTATATATTTTTAAAAAGCCAAGCGAAACGGTATTATTTAGGATCGCATGCGCGAATTATTTTCTACACATTTTTCCTGGAAGTAGTTTTTATTTTAATTTCCATCATTAAAAAAATCTCCCGTTTTCAAGCAAGAATCTCGCTTTTTTGTGAGTTGAAGACTTTTCGCCTTCGCTCTTCCCTTACTTTCAACTATTCAAATTGCTTCTCATTGTATTTACACAGCGGCTACACGCGCACACAGACAGTCACATACTTTTAAAAAAATGATCCCGGTGTATACAGTCAGGATCCCCCCCCACCCCCCACCCCCCAGTGTACGGACGTAGACCTTTGTATATTATGTGACTTTTTTTGTTTCGTTTTGGTGAATCCGCTTTCTGAGTTTGTGGGAATGAGCGTGTGTGTGTGGGAGCATTAATCGCCCCAGTGCTGTAATTGTGTTTTTTTCTCTTTCTCGCTAGTGTTAAATCAGAGAAAGATTATTAAACCCTGTGTGTGTGTGTGTGTGTGTCTTTGTCTTTGTACTGATGCGGGACCGGGAGCTGTGTGGTGTTGTGCCCTGTCCCTGTCTTTCTCTGTGTCTCTGTGACTGACTCTCTCTCCCGTTCTCTCTGTGGCTCTGTGTGTGTCTGAGTGTCTGTTGTGGGTCATGTTTATGACTTTTCCATTATCGGCCACCGTGGCTTCAACTTCAAAGCGTCAAGTCCAATCTTTTGAATGTTGATCACCTCACTAATTACACCTTCCCGTCGTGCATCGGTAATGAAGACACATGCGCACTCAACTTAATCAGCCATTTTTTACAGGGCAAAATAATTAGCAGAATAAAGATATATCGGATTTTCATTTCCAGTTTCCCTTTTCCGTTTGCGGTCGCACGCTGACGAGAGTGCTTACACAGCCGGGCCCAAAGGACCGCTTCACCTCCGATTTGCTTCTGGCCCGGGATCCTTTTTATTTTAAAAACAATCGGGGGGCCAGTGGATGTGACAATAATTAATGTCATTATAAAAAAAATAAAGAAGAAGAAGAGGCTGCGAGGGAAAATAGTAAGTTGCACTTTATTAAGCGGTAAGCCAGTATTATATCGGAAACACAATGAGCCGCGTTATCGATTCGCACTCTTTATCATTACAGACTTGGCTGGATTTTTTTTCTCGCAAAACATAAAAAAAATGGAATTGTTTCTAAATGCGATTTAAATAGGATTTGTTCTCTCTCTTGGAGAAATCGGGTACCTGGTGTTTACACAAGTGCGATCGTGGGACTTTTAGGACATGTAGATACACATCAGAGACAGATCGGGCTGTCAGATTGCCTCGCCTCCCAGTGAAACTACTTCCAGACACAACTTGCTCATTCTTTTGGGGGTCTCGAAAGAAGCAGTTTCTGTTCCGAGACAGAGAGACAGAAAAGGTGGCGACGCTGTCCAAGCCCCGCACTTTTCTGTCCTCCAGCGCTCAACTGTTCACTTTACTCCTGCCGCCTTTCAAAAGGAGCCGGTTTCCAGTTGCAATTATAACAACCACCGAGTTAGTTCTTTTTTAAAAACAAATAATTTGTACAAAAATTGTTGCCTTTTTAACCAACGGCGACCATCAACCTCCAGGACCCCCCCCCCCCCCAACCACCTTTACTAAAATAATAATTCTCGGGATTTTTAAACATTCTTTCCGAGAGGAACGACCCCCAACTTAAACAGCATTTAGTTTTCTGTCTTCTTTTGTTGTTTTTTTTTACCTGGCAGTATGTGGGCCGGCTGCTGGATGGCTGAGGGAGCAGGCAGCTCGGCCGGATTGAACTCCTGCATCAGCCTGGGTCGGAAGGCAGCGGCAGCAGCAGGTTGTGTTTATTGCAGGGTGATGCTCTCGGGGCGATCAGACTCATGGTGATGATGATGAACTTGAAGGCAGACACGCTCCCCTGGTCTCTGGATCAGCCTGTGTGTGTGTGTGTGTGTGTGTGTGTCTGTCTCTTACTCTCTCTCTCTCTGTGTCTGTTTCCATGAGCAGCTGCTGCTGTTTCTGTCAAAAGCCGAGCTAAACTCTTCGTCCCCAATTTGTATCGCACATTATCCGTTTCGACTCATCCCTGTATGTCTCTAAGTATCTTTTCTAACACGATTCGGAGCTCCAGACAGCTAAATCCGCGCCTCAACTCCCTTTGCCTTAACTCCGCTGTGTTCTGTATTTTTTGATTATTATTGAAGCTCGTATATAGTAGCCCTGCCTTTTCGTTCGGGGCAGACTTCTGCGATTGGGACACGACAGTGACACGGGGATCGATCGTTTAAACTCAGAGCAAAGGCTGGGTATGTAACGCACTCTCTCCCCTTCATCACTCCAGCAGCAACTGTGGGCACAAACAAAAAAACCCACACGGAATCTAGGCTAAAAATAGAAAGGTTCAGAAATAGCATAGGTATAGAAACGTCGCGTGGAAACGTCTAATTTCCAAGTTCCCGAAGAATTGTTTACAATTTTTGATACGAAAGGGCTCAATTATCTAAAACCGTCACCATCAGAAATAAACACTTTCACTTTTTTCCCAAAAATGTCTATAAAGGTCTAAAAGGAAACAAAATACATACAGTGCGGCTTAGACTGGCGAGTTGATCTGCGATACAATCTTTTCTGTACTTCTAAAAGGTACATCCAATGGATTTTGCAGTGACTGTAAATGCATATCTATATAGACACAGGTACATATGGATTATGTATATGAACACAGGGACACATAGCGACAGAGGTATTTCGTGCGAATCGTTCTTTGTTTTCCGTCTTTTCTTTTTCTCTTGGACGACACTGAGGTTATTTTTCAGTAATGAACGGTGCCAAATGCTAACATATTAAATTCGTTTTACACACCAATAGAGACATTTTGGTTGATATAATAAGGTTTTGTTTTTGTTCTAAGATTATTTAGTCAATGGCCTTAATAAAATCTTTGAGGCTAGTAACAATAGTTGCAAATACAGTAGGTTAACTTATTAAACGTTGTTCATTTTGGAATGATTAAGAATGAGATTTGTATAGATTATTATCATGCAGTACTGTCATTGACGTTTGCCATGTTTCATCCACAATTAAATTAGAACCTTATCCGCTCAGATTGTGCAGTTAAGCGTTTTACAAAATGGTGCAAGAAACGTCTGTTTTTATGCAATAATTTTCTTTAATTTTGTATTGATATTCTTAAAAACCTTATGTTGCAAAATGGCTAATCAAATAAAAAGGGCTGGGTGAATCAGTTCATATATTCTGCAATATTCTCTTGGCACTTTAACCATAAGCTAAAACTTACACAGTGAAATTAGATTATCCACAATAACAATATTATAGCCTGCATTGGATGGAAGCAGAACTGAGGTGGCTTTGTTGATTGCAAGGGTTTAATGTTGCATTTCAGAATCTGATGTGGTTTAGCCTCCCTTCCATTAACTGGAAAAACCCCTGAGGTTTTACAATTATTTCTTAAAGATAATACATTTAACATGGAATTGGTAGGCAGAGGAAAACTCATAAAGGCAAGAAGGAAAGCCCTTAATAACTCTTGAGATTCAGACATGTTCAGCAGTAAGATTGGTTCTGACTTCACCGAGGGTCGACAATGTGTCATTTCCATGAAGCCAAATTGCCCTCACCCTATATGATATTAATGTGCAAATCAATATTTCAGGGATTAAATTTCCCTTCTTCATTTTTTATGGTTTCTACCTCAATAAGTCTCAAGTCTATTAGAAGAGGCTTAGTGATTTAAAATCCTTCACTGCAGAACGGCTTGTTGCAACCTTTTATTCCCATCTCTTTCTTTTCTAAAGCTTGAAACATTGAAGGTGTCCCAAGGAATCTGGTAGTCTCTGTCAGCACATGCTCAGTTGTGCATTTGACCTGTGATAAGTTAAAGGCCTGAGAAAGCCAGATTCATACCGTTGGTTGTTGCCTAAAATATTGTGCTAATCATATATCGATTTATGTTCTAAATCATAATTATGCTTTCATTTTAATAGTGGAAGCCAAATTATTTGGTGACTATTCAAGACAATTGTCAACTAATTTGATGATAAAACCCTGCAGAGTAGGAAATACAGTATATAGTTTACAAAAAGAATTTCGACAACAATAAGATAAAAATGTTCAAAAGTTAACTAGCTTGTTATAAGAATTTTAATTTCAAAGTTCAGCGGCATAATTGATTAGCACACAATAATTTGTTTTCTTTGAAGTGATGTATTCTCAGTCTTTTAGTATTTTCCCTTAGATTTTCCACTCAAAATCCATGTTTATGATTGCGTACGTTATCACTAGGAAGTTGCTGCTGACGTGAAAGTGACGCCATCAAACTTATTAAGAGTTAGCAGCATATCTGCTAGTTGCTATTGTTTGTGTCAGATCTATAAATAGCGTGAATATATTTAGTGACACTGGGTCTTCATATTTCTATCACCAAGTGAAGTTGTGGTGCTAGGTTATTGACAGGTAAAAGCTGGCAACATAGTCAGGCTACCGTAGTGCAACGTGACGATGCTGTTAATTTTAAAACAATTTTTGTGCATATTGAAACAGTCAGCAAACTGCTGTTAGATTTAGTGAAAAGATTTACTACCAAAAATACAAAAAAAGTTTTGTAAAGTCAAAACGTAGGTTAAAATGTAACTACGGGACCAATGTAGCTTTTACGGATATGTTAGCCTGTTGTAGTTAAAATTGTTAAAGTCTCTTGAGTCAGTACATTATTTAGCAGTCTGGAATTTTGAATGCAATAAATATATATAAAATAGCAAAACTGAAACCAAATAGCAAAATTACACAACCAAAACATTTCCGATTCTAACCTAAAAACTCTACCTTATTTATTGTGCATGATTTTGTGTATGTACTCTGTGTGTGTGTGTGTGTGTGTGTGGTTGTACCTATATACAGTAAACCAGAATGAGAAGCTTTCTTCATCGCAGTACGGGCAGTGAGCATACACTGGTGTTGGAATGCAGTTACTGTTTCACTGGAGTAGTCTTATTCCCACTGCCGCTGATCCATTGCTGAATGTATAGGCCTCAAATCAGGAATCAGTGTCAATTTCAAGTGTCTCTCTCTCTCTCTCTCTGTCTCTGTATGAGCCACTCAATTGAAAGGAAACACGCAGCCAGGTTTTTATAACAGAATGTGAGAAAATAGTAAAAGCGAGACTATTTTATGATTGTGAACCATCTGGATGAAGTTCAGATGCAGCTGCACCAATTTTCGTACACTGCAGAACATTTTTTCCATTCAGTGTAAAATGTTCCTTCCTAAAAATGTGGAGCAGACTCGCTCAATTTAGTCTGCAAAAAGAAATGCATATGAGAAAGGACAAAGGCTCCTTAATCCATGCAAGATGTCCATTTTGCCAAAAATTCCTTTCTCTTTTGCTTTGAAAAGTTATATCTATTTCACATGTGTTGCTGTTGTGAATGTGTGACTTTAAATTTATTTTGTTCAGATTCAATATAAATAACACTTATGGGGAATTTTTCATGCTCATCAAAAATACAAATAGGTTTGATTCCTATTTACTGCTAATTCCAATAAAATAATTTTAAACATATATTTTATATAATTGCTTATGAGTTTTTCAGTAATACATCTTTTTGAAGCAGATTACTTTACTGTTTGAGATCATTGTACAATCCACAAGTGGAAGTGTAACTGGATGAATCATGGTACTATGAATAATTGGCGTGAGTTAATTATTGTGCTACATCGGCTGATAAAAGTGAAGCTGTGATTGGAAGTCAGAAATGCTGGCAGGTTAGTACAGTTCACATACCCACAATACCAACAACTCTTGTGGGTGGAAAGATAAGAAGCTAGTAGTAGGCTTAATGTATTAAGCGTAGGGTCCTTCCGTTTGAACCCCGGGGCTGTGTGTAACACAACAATTCTTTCTTGGTTAGAATCTCTTCTTTTAGGGTTAAAAACTTGGCTGTAGTTCAAGCTAAATAGCACCCAGGGAAAGAGCATGTGAATATGTACAACTTTCATGTAATTAGCGCTTAATTATATTAACATATGCAAATTGTTAATTTAGAGGCTTGTTGAGCTGGCAGAGATCAGCCGAGCACAATTGCATTATTGTTCTGGAGAAAATAATGGATTTTGAGTTGGGTAGAGGAAACACATAACTAGCTATCTAATTTAACTCATACCATGGTAAAATTTCATTAGTCACCATGGTAACTGGGTTAATTGTGCTGACTAATGTTCAGGGCTACAGAGGGTCCTAAAAGAAAGCCTTGTTTGCCTAATCCACCTTACAACGACACTTGTTTGTACATGTTTCCTTTGTATAGGAATTTGCATATGCAAACGAATAGTTTTTCTGTCTCATTTGTCATGGTTCTTCATTACCCATGAAGAGGACATTGTTACTTAGCTTTTGCTGAGTGTCCTAAGACAGCGCAGTGTCAACCAGTCCAGCTACATTCTTTCATAATTTGTTTCTGATTAATAGACCAGTTTCAGGTTCATTCTATTCAGACCTTAGCAAGGAAAGGTCAATTATGTTGCTGAAAAGGGTTTCCGCAGTAACTAAAGCTGTTTTTCTTTGACCAATTAAATCACAGCTTAAAAGCAAGTGTAGCTTTACATTGTGGAAATACCTTCACTAATAATCTCTCTAGGTTCTGATAACAGAATATGAAAAAAAGAAGAGATTCTGCTGTTCCAGAATTAATCCTGTTTTTTGACAGAAACGTAAACTGATATAATTGCTTTTCAGTTGGAGAAATGGAGGTTTATACAAGTGTGAAAGCATCGGAAAAGGATTAGCATTTTTTTGCATAATGAAAAGTACTGTTGAATGGCAGACTGAATGGTTGACTGAATGACTAAGATGAAAGGAAGATGAAAACGCAGGCTCTTCTTTTCCCCCCCAAATGCTCAGCTCACTCTAAAGATGTATTTGTCCAGGACTTGAGAAAACAAGCATAGTCTCATATTTCAGCAGCTTTATGGAATTCCCTTGGATTCTCTCATCTTGTGGAGTAATATGTATGATAATGGTGCAGCTTGGGGCTGATAAACAAAGGTTTGTATACAGGAGAGTTACAAGAACATGCCAGGCATGTCACAAACCAAATATTGACCACCAGTGTCAAGGATGTTCAACTATTTTCTTTGGTAAAGTTTTTGCCAATAAAAGTTACAAGCAGTATTCTATAGAAAGGTAATATTAACTATTACAGTGTTACATAAATAACATTCACTGTAATATCGCCACTTTATTATGTTGTGTTTCATTTCTTAACTACTTAAATCAAAACTTTGTCAGAGATACCATTTAAAGAAAATGAGCTTTTATTGGTTAACAGCCACCAAAGTGATTTGTGAATCTTTGCTTCATTGTCATTCTGAAAGTGAAAATACCACAGGTGTTACTTTTGAGAACATAAAATGAGATATTTTGCCCCTTTGTTTAAATAATTATTTATCCTAAGTATATTTTCAATAGGTTTCACATGGGTTTAGGTTGTAATAAGTAACAGTTTCAGGCCCCAGACGATTGTAGACATAGACCATCAGCTGTTGACCCCTATTGTTTGCTGGCAGTTCACAAAACTTCTATATGCACATACTTGTCATTTGAATAAAGGTCTTGTCAGGTTAATTTTTAATGTGAAATTACTTAAGCTGTAAAAGCTTCAGGGCACTTGCAATACCATAAACTGAAATCGCCGTAACTGTATATTGGTACTTTAATTTGCGTATGACTATTTTAACAAGCAAAATCTGTTATATTCTGTTTCTGTAAAGATTGGCATATTTTATAATTGTGTTAAACACATTTAATAAACTGTCATGTGCTGTAATTGGCACATTTCCAGTCTCTGCAGAATTGAATGACAGGCAGGTTAGTAGCTGGTTACAATTTGCCCGTGCTCCCGTAGTATAGAGGAGGAATAGCTAAACGACTCTAAATTACAAAAATAATAATTGTAATGCTGTTGAAGTAATCCAGTGAGTCTATTGGACAGACTGTACAAATGCAGTTGTTCCACAGTATGAGTGCAACCACTGTGTTAAAAAAGGTGGATTGATTAACATAGCAACTCATTCTGACAAGGTTATTACGTTTTATTTTTAATCACAGAATAGCTTTAAACGATCAAGATGGCTCTTGCTTATGTTTGGTGTTTTTTTTCAATTTAGCTACACCATGTCTAAAAATGTAATATGTACAATCCACATGCTTTGGAATTACTCTGGTTAAAAGTACAGGAGGAGATTGGATGTATTAAGTTTTTCACTTTTGATTCAATTATATTTTGTTGGCATGCAAAACAGTTTAGTGTATTACTACACTGGCAGGAACAGCGTTCAACTTAGATGGAACTTGAAATGTACAGCTAATACTGATATATAGTTAGTTTCTATGAGAGAGATTTCTGTGTCCTATCCATTAAATTGTAATCCTGAGAGACCAGGACCTTTCAATGCTATACTGTATTTTGTTATAGAAGGAACTGCATAAATCATATTTGCAAATACTAAAGTTTAAGAAAAAGAGCAATCTGATTTCTTTTTGTTTTAGCAGAGATAATCATTCAAAGCCATTTCACAACATTTAGCTACAACATAATGAATGATAAAAAAGAGGACAATGAAACTGTTGAATGACAAAGCAGAATAAGCTCTTTGAAATAGCAATAAGGTATGAATTAATTGGATTTAACATCAAACTAATACAGAGATGAACAAACAAAGCAGAACAATATCACAAAACCATGAAGTATTTGTTGTTTCTTTAATGATATATTTGGCAGGGAGTGTGTGACTGCTTGGACTATAAATAATAACCGCTGTACAACCTACCATATTGAAAGTAGCCTGCTATCAGCCTGTCACAGACTTGAGAGTGATCATTGTAGATAAGCTTTTCCCTTAATTGAAATGCACATATTTCTGAACAATTTTGCTATAAGGTTGAAAATGAATAGCTATACTAATGCCATCTTCTGTCGTGTAAGATCCATGATTAAGCCTACAATGGGATATCAAGAATTATAGGAATGATGTGTTTCTCAAATATTTAATCAACTCCTTATAGTACTGTAAAAGGCAAGCCACTCCAGACATGCTAATGTATAGATGCATTCTAGTTTAGTTAGAAATGCCATCCTAACATGGCATGCAGTATATGCCTGTTAATCGGAATAAGCTTCTATGGGAACATTTACTCAGCACAATTCACTATTTGCTTAGTAGGAACAATTCAAAGTTTGAGATAGGTGATGCCTTCCTCAACCATGCTGTGTTGTCATTAAGAAATTTCCATGTGAGCTGCAGAAATATCTGCACCTTCTTGGAAAGAATGGGGATTAGCTGTGTGCGCGCTGACATCTATGATCTATTTAATGTAAAAGAAAAAAGAATGGGTGATATCCAATGCAGAGAAAGGAAATAGATAGCATATCTTACAGACAGCTTTGGGCGAAGCAGTTCTCTTTAGTAAGATCAGAAATGCTGTCAGAAAATACACACTATATATATAAATATATATATATAATATAATATAATATATAAAATGTGTGCATGTGTACATATTTTTCTCAGATGACCAGGCTTAATGTAGAAAGCTTTGAGAGGTTGTGTGAGATTATTGAAATTAAGCTATAGTATATAGTACTTTATCCACAGCTTTTAACTGATAGTGTGAAATGTTTTGATGGGCTATTACAGCTACATGTTACATAGAATTACATAGAATCTACAGTACAGGAAAAGGCTATTCGACCCAACTGGTCTATGCCGGTGTTTATACTCTGCACAAGCCTCCTCCCACTCTAATCAACTCTTCCCACATCCCTCTAGTCACTTCTCCATCATGTATGCAGCAAGCCCCCCTTTAAATGAGTCAATGCTATTTGCTTCAACCACTCCATGTGGCAGTGAGTTCCACATTCTCACCACTCTCTATGTAAAGAAACTCCACCTAAATTCTTTATTTGATCTGTTAATGGCTATCATGTATTTGTGCCCCTTTTATTAATTATGTCAATTCAATAATCATTTCACAATTTTTATATCTTTTGTGGGCTGTACTTAAATATTGCTCAGATATACCAAAATGGAGTTTAAAAAAGCCTTAGCAAAGAACCGCTTAAGTAACAAAAGTCTTAACATAACTGACTCTGTGGCTGACTGAACCTTTAAAGTTTAAAGGGGATTTAAAGAGAATTACATTTTATGTATTTGTTCTTTACATAGGATTACATAGGATATACGGCACAGAAACAGGCCATTCGACCCAACCAGTCCGTGCCGCCGTTTATGCTCCACACGAGCTTCCTCCCGTCTTTCCTCATCTAAATCTATCAGCATAACATTCTATTCCCTTCTCCCTCATATGCTTGTCTAGCCTCCCCTTAAATGCATTTATACTTTTCACTTCAACCACTCCCTGTGGTAGCGAGCTCCATATTCTCACCACTCTTTGGGTAAAGAAGTTTCTTCTGAATTCCCTATTCGATTTCTTGGTGACTATCTTATATTGATGGCCTCCAGTTATGCTCTTCCCCACAAGTGGAAACTTTCTCTCTGTATCCAGTCTATCAAAACCTTTCATAATTTTAAAGACCTCTATTAGGTCACCCCTCAGCCTTCTCTTTTCAAGAGAAAAGAGACCCAGCCTTTTCATCCTTTCCTGATATGTATACCCTCGCATTTCTGTTATCATCCTTGTAAATTTTTTCTGCACCATCTCCAGTGCCTCTATATCCTTTTTAAAATATGGCGACCAGAACTGTATGCAGTACTCGAAGGGCTTGATTTTGCCAGGCCCGAGGAGGCAGGATTGGAGGTGTGTGAGTTGTTAAAATTGCCAAAAATGGCGGGCGGGCCTGATCCCGCCTCTGTCCCGCCTCCGAGCAATTTATCAAAAGCGTGTTTTCTGACCCCCTTTCCATCCCGCCTCCAAGAGGCGGGATAGGCCCTTAAGGCCCTTAACAACCAGTTAAGTGCCTCTATAATCCCATTTTGAGAGGCCTTTCTGATTTTACCACATTTCCCACGTCCTGCACGTCTCCTCTGGAACATGCCAGTGAATCCTGGCGGCCTCACAAGTGGACTGCTTACTAACAGCTGCAGCTCCACCATTAAAAAGGAGTTTTCAGCAATCATCATTTGCAGGTGGCAGAACTTTGTTGTCTCAGGTCTGGGGGAACTTTTAGCAGGCATTGTTGTGGAAGTTTGGAGCCTGACCCCCATCTCCAGTGTGACCTCCTGGGAAACCCCTCTCGCCACCTTGACTGAGCGCTTCCTCAACTGAGGCATATACCAGAAGCATGGGAACCATTTATTTCCTTTCCTCCTGGACATCAGATTTGGACGAAGACCAGCCGTGGCAGCAGCAGAACCATGAACAACAGCACCACCAACAGCAGCAGCAACAACAGGAGCGCCAAGCTGCTCCTCACCCACCTGAAGCTGCACAGGCCAGAAGACGCCAGCGCGCGACCACATTGCTGCCCGGGATGCAAGGGACGCACTCATCTTGGCCAGACTTGCTTAGCCTGCACAATCAAACAATTTTGCCTCGCAACTTCTTATCAGACCATCGACAATGGCCAAGAACCTGTGGATTCCTATCACTCTGACCACCATACTGACAATTGCAAGTCGCCCTAAGCCCTCAATGTGGAAGTCCCATTAGCGAAATGACACACGGCACAACTGCAACAGTTTGCCATCAGAATTTTTCATGACAATAAGCAACTGATGGCTTTTCAAAATTAAACACAACATTACACCCAAGTGACTACGGTAGCCAGCCTTACCATGGAGGTAGCCAGCCTTACCATGGAGGTAGCCATCCTTTCCAAGGTGGTTGCCATCCTTTCCGTGGTGATGCGTTCATGCGCCAACGCCTCCACAAAGGCTCTGCTCATGTTAGTGATGGACTCCTCCATCCGCTCCACACTCGCAGCGACCCTGGAGACAAAACATACCAGAGACTCCTGCACCTGTTCCTGGAGTTCCAGCACTGCTCTCCTTCTGGATAGACCCGGAGGCACAGGGTCGACATGCAGTGGAGCCGAGCTGGGAGCATCCTCTCCACTGCGACGAGGACTCTCCGCTGCTGTCCCTGTCTCCACCATCTGCTGATGCTCACTTGTGAGCTGTGATACACACGGTGACAACTCTACTCTATGTCCTGAAGGTCCCACCGAGGTGTGAGTGTCTGCGCTGGTGCTGGGTGCGCTTAATTCTGCTGACGGAGCACCCTGAGAGGTTGCAGCTTCCTCTGAGGAGTCTGGAAGCTCAGGCTCTTCCTCCTGGACAGTGGGGACGGGGGCTCTCGATGGTCCTGTGGGGAAGTAAAGGAAAGAGTTAGAGATGTGAGGTAAAGGTTGCATGCACATTGAATTGTGCAGATGATCATAAGTCAATCTGTTAGAGCATCAGAATCATTATCAGTCACTCATGCAGTGTCAATGAGAGAGATGCCAAACTATTCTGTCACCAGCTTGCTGTGATGCGCCCGCGTGTCCGTCCCCCACTTGGGAATCCTCCTCGATCCCGGCAATTTCCAGGGCAGCCTCCTCCGAGGTGGTAAGCTGGACTATTGAGGGTGGCCCTCCTCCTGTCCTCGCTCTTTCCCTCTTATTGTGGGCTCTCTTTTCCTGCAATGAGGGACACAAGTGGAGTTTGAGTGAGAATGAAGGAGTGAGTGTAGAGAATCCATAGCATAGATGCTTAGAAGGAGACAAAGGGCCCTCCCTGTGTGTTGTAAGTTGTTGTCATTGCGTCACAGTGATAGGGAGTGTGAGGGCTGCATGGTCGAATAGTTAAGTGAATGTGACCATAGAGAGAGAGGAAAAGGCTAAGGGTGCAGGGATGTCAGTGTCAAGTGGGATGTGGAGGAAGAGGTTGACAAAGCAGAGTGCTGGTGAGGAGAGGTGATGGGGATGAGATTGAGGATGATGAGAAAGTCATACTCACTTTTCCTGTGCGGAGAAGGTCATGCAACCTCTTCCTGCACTGCAGCCAGGTTCTGCAGCACATAGAAATGGCATTGACCTCCTGGGCCACTTGCAGCCACAGAGCTTTAGTCTGTTGTGGTGGCTTTTTTCTCCCTGAGGAAGGGAAGAGCACCTCCTTATTAGATCTTGCTCCCTGCAGCAGAGCTTGGAGGGAGGGCTCATCAAAGCGAGGTGCACACTTTTGCTTGCTGGTGGACATGGTCGGTAAATGAAGTCCTTCATACAATGTCCAAAGCGTTTCCAGTCTCCAGAAGAAGCAAGGCTGCTTGCAAGCCTTAAATCCAGCAGCACTGATGACGTCATCGGAGGCGACTTTCAGGATGGAAAGACTAATTGAGCCAGGGGTTCCCACACGCTGGAAATCAAGTGCCCAATTAGGGGAAAATCGCACTTTTTTCCCACTTCACATCGGAGTCGGGGTCCTCACACGAAAACCACCTGACACACCACAGCCCAACCCCAATGGCAAAATCGAGCCCTAAGTGTGGTCTAACCAAGGTTCGATACAGGTTTAGAATAATTTCCCTACTTTTCAATTCTATACCTCTAGAAATAAACCCTAATGCTTGGTTTGCTTTTTTTATGGCCTTGCTAACCTGTGTCGCAACTTTTAGTGATTTGTGTAGTTGTACTCCGAGATCCCTTTGTTCCTCTACCCCACTTAAACTCTCACCCTCTAAGTAATAAGTGACCTCCCTATTCTTCCTACCAAAATGTAATACCTCACATTTATCTGTGTTGAACTTCATTTGCCAATTGTATACCCATTCTGCAAGTTTATTAATGTCCTCCTGTAATTTGTTGCAGTCCTCCTCAGTATTGTGACAGTTGTAGATTTTACAAGGGGGTAGCTTCTTTAGACCTATGAGCATGATATGCAGGTTTTCAATTTGTGCGCCCACCGCATGAAAAGGTGCCAGCAATTACCTGACATAGTAGAAAGGGCATACACCGTGTTGGTACAGATCCGTAGGTTTTGAAGTGGTATGAAAGAATGGTAGACGTGTTCCTTTGCTGAAATGAAGCAGGTTGCAAAGCTGGAACTATTAAGCTCTGCCAAGTGTTGTTGGTCCTACAGGCCTGTTTAAGTGCTCGCTGTCAACAAGCAAATCACAGGGAGCACTTTCTCTGGCTCACCTCCGATTTATTCATGAACTAAGCTTCACACACCACTCCGCTTTGTCCTTGGCCCAATAAGAGGGGGCAGGTGCCAATAAGAACATCACTTGAAGAATTGCCTTCAGAGCCCCTAGATGTAGGCTGACTCCACTTCTGAAGGTCCGTCTTGTAGCTGATTCTGTTGAGACCCTAATTCAGAAATGAATTACTAGGGCCAAAATGAATGTAAATTCCTTTCACTTCTACATTAAGTTTCAAATAAATGAAGTAATGACTAGTGGATGTTAATTAGAAGAAGGAGAATTAGACGAATCTCCAATCTGTATCTTGCAAGTACTACTGCTCTGTCATTTAATTGGCATTTATTATGTAAATAGATGCCAATAGTATCAAAGATGGGCATGTAAAGTTTACAAGTTGTGTTTTCTAAGCAGTGTGAGCAATATGCAAGAAAAAGTTACAGTAATACTAGTACAGTGTAATCTACCTCTGATTTTTTTTCCCAAAGAGCGGGAAGGATACACAACAGACAGATATCTGGCACAGTGTTTGCAGTGGGGCAGAGGTTGAGTACAGTTACTGAAATCCCTTGAGAAGCACTTACTAAGTAGCCTTCTCATATCCTGTCTGATCTATGGTGGAAGAGTCTAAGCAGCTATTACATGTATGTGCAGGTATTATTAGCCAATGAAGGATTTAAAAAAAACAAAGCAACATCAAAAACTCAGCGTCTTGGAAAATGATGGGACGAGAGCTAATGGGATAGAATCTATTTCCACATCAGGAAAATGCACTGATGGAAGCTAATGATTTAGTTGTGGATAAAGTAGTCATCTTGTGCAATCTGATCACAGTCATGAGATCATTTGTCATGGATGAAGTGAAAATGTCAGGACCAATGAGTCTGTGAGTGCCGAAGGGGGCAAAAGGGCTTTAGGAGACACTTTTGTGCAGTGCTAGGGACACAACACAAATGGAACTCTGGGGAAATGCAGGGTAGTGTGTGTTTCCTCAGAGTAGTAAAATTTGATAAAATAAGATACAAAAGGATAAAGATGGGGTTGTGACATCAGACTTTAGTGATATCTTAACAGTGCAAATAAATTCAATATAAAAAAGTAGTTTTTTAAAGGCAGTTGAGCATAAGCTGTCCACTTGTAGAGGTGAAAGTCAGTCTTTATTTCTCCTGGTTCTACAATGGCATTTTAAAAGATAATTTGTAAAGAATAGTTGACTCCATAGCTTCAGTGGTCTGATGACTGCCTAGTCCATTAAAATGGTTAAACAATCAGTACGTCGTGCATTTAACAGAAATACCAGGACCTGACTGAAGGATTCTACCAAATGTTTAAAAGGTGCTAGTTGTCACAGTGTGGCGAGTTATTGTTCCTTTTATTAAACTGAGCTGAAATAGTTTACCTTAGTAAAATGTAAAAATAAATAGACCCTTCAGTATAGCCAGAAAAGCAACTGTCTTAACTCGCTTCATCTGTTTTGAGCATAAGTTTATAATCAAAGCATTACAAATGTACTTTTAAAAAGTTAGAGTTAAAATAAGATCACCTTGATTGGCCTTTTTTTCTGCCCTTCTTCGTGGTGGAATAACTGGGCAGTGTTTCAGAAAAAATCAAGTTCAAATCCAAAGAACACCAGTGCAGTTTCCTCTAAGTACATACTTCAGACTTGCAGAAGAAGTCTCAGTTAAATCTGACATCATAGTTTCTTATACTTCTGTATGAAGGGGCCTTTATAACATCTTTCTTTTCTAATTTGCTAAAAATGATTTAAATATGACAATTATTGTTAATAATCTCAATAAAATTATTTTTCTGTCCTAAAATACTTCATATGGCTCTCATAATTGTATTTTTATATAGTCATTCCCACTTAAAATATTTGCTAAAATAAAGTCAATCATAAAAAGCAGCATATTCCATTTCATTATAGTATTGCTTTGTTAATTACTGCTAGCTATTGTCTGTTTGCACTAAATCCTGAAACCTAATCAACATCCTGCTTTCGGTAGTGTCTTGCGGTAAACTTTAATTAACTCTTATTACATTGAAGAAGTCTTCAGCTGCTGTACTAACTAATCATTTACCTTCATTATAGTCTGACAGCTCGACTTGTTAATGGCTCTAATAGAACCAGCATTCATTGAATAAACCTGCAGAGTTTACTTCATTCACATTACTTGGTGCAGAATTACACTGCTACTAAAATAATCAGCTAGAGCTGGAGCTAGTCAATTGTGTCACCCTGTTTAGCTTGACTGACATGTGTTACTTTTGTAAATAACCTTGCTAATCCCCTCCAGCAAATTATTAGTAAAAGAAATGAAAAGGTTTTAAAACAATAGCTTGTGACTCTTTATGTCAATAAAACACAACTTTAATGAAACCATTAAAAGCATTTTATTATGGAATAGAATAGAGTGAGGCGGGCAAGTTGTAACTGTTCCTATTTAGTCAGCTATGCAGACAATGTGGGTCTAGTTTGCAATTTACTATTGTTGTTCCTAACTATCAAAGAGGAAGGGTAGAGAGCTGAATTAATAATTATGTTGTCCATTTCTACAAGAGCCCATCGGAAGGCAGCACGTTCCCATTATTGTGTATTTCAGCTCACCAGTCAAGACGATAGCGGTTAGCGTGATGTTAGAATATCGTACTTTCACTCCAGTTGGATCTCGTGTTTCTCAGAGAAACTATTGTTGAACTATTTTGCAATATATAAAAATATAAATCACTGCAAAATCAGTTACCCATTTTTTGTAGTGGTTATTGCAGCAATTTGTTTAAAGTTTTGATTACATTATGAATTTTGAGAGACCTCATTGATATATCAGGCTGGTGCAACAAAAGAAAATGCACCTCACAAAAAGTTTGTGTGAAAGGTGACAAATGGTGGAACCGGATGATATACAGATAAAAATACATTGACGATAATAACAAAGAAACCATGTCACCCCTTCACTATGACTCGTGGAGATAGCATTTCCGTGGAGTTCTCCTCCGTAACTTCAGCGGAATATATGGATTCTGCCAATCTCCTACCAAGGTTGTGGCGAGAGACCAGGAAAATCCCAAACAGAATCTCCAAGTGACCAGGTTTAGCCAGCGAGTTGTTGAGGCATACAGATATAGACGAAGAAGAGCTTGGGTTCACTGCTTGGTCTATGTTGAGTCAGCTGGCGCAGCAGTACAAGTTACATAATAAGCCTTTGCGCCTCGGGTTAGAGAGGAGTAAATCAGCCGTTTCTGACCACGTTTTAGTGTTCCTTGCTGGAATTGGCATGTGTGGATATTGGATGAGGACAGTAGCGGGTTGAACTGTACAGCTCCATATGGACAAATAACATGCTGACGCTTATGACAAGACTTGCACAAATAATGGCAACTTGGGAAAAGTAGGGTGACTGGAATCATATCCCATGAAGGGGTCATCTTCACGGGAGGGGAGAAAATCAGTGACAGAAAATAAGCTAGGCCGTTGAAAATATGTTATGTAGGATGAAAACCAGCTGAAATCAGTGCATTACAATGAATGATTTGTACAAAGTGTTTTAGGCATTCAAAACATTCTTGCAAAAGAATTTTATTTAATTTTGAATGTTTGATTATGATAAGCTGCTGAATTATATGTGTACCTTTGTGCAGAGTGTTTTTGGGGGGATAATTTAATCACTGGTTGAAGTCAAATCTCAGATGGCCATTGACCCAAATGCCTCAAAACTGGTAATATTTAATTTGTAATTATTGTATAGCTATGAATCATCATTTGTGGGCACTATATATGTTTAATATTCTAAGTATAGCTATTGCAATAAGATTTGAATTCATACATCACTCCCCAATTATTGTGGTTGCTGTTTCAGTTTTAAAAATATACACGGTACACTTTAGTCACACTGCAATATGTGCTACACTTGTATTTTTACTGGCCTAAAACCTGAACAAAGGTGTAATTTATAAACAGGATTTTGCAGTATTTGTAATGCTGTGATTACATTTTTTTAAATGTCTTTGTTCATGCTCATTTTCACATGACCTTTTTAAATTTAGGAATGATGAGAATATCTTTTTAGAAGATTACTCTAAAGCTACAATTCCAGGCAGAAATCCCTCTTCTGAATAATAGACTGACTTTTCTGGTTATTAAACACGTTCAGGTCTAACATTCCTGTTATACCTATCTTTTTAACTAGATCTGAGGCTAAAACATTGCTAATAGCTTTGGAATGCTCACTGGGGTACCTGGTCTGTGATTACATTTTATGAAGATAATTACAGTAGAACTAGCCTTGAAGCAGGATCTGCTGGAGAACAGCTTTTGAACTCTAACATATATCGTGATTCTGGTTAGGTGGCAGTAGGAAGAGCCTTCACTGCACAGAAATGACCTGATAATTATATCAGGATCTGTTATGAACATAAATAACTATGAGTGAAAATGTCAAAACCTGTAGCAACTGGAATACTCTGCAGAAATTAGAAGCAGGAGTACAGCAGTTTTCTCACTTATTGTTCACATTATCCTTCAAAGCAATCCAAGTGACCTCTATACGTTTATGAAGGGTTGAGGTAAAATTACAGATTCTGAGTAATGATCCTTAAATAAACATGGCACTAATAATTGTTCATTCATAGTCCAGATTAATGCACTGGATCTTTGCTCCTGACTTGCAAGGACAGCATGGATTTGAGATTAGGCTGTATATGTGAAGCTGGATTGCTAACTTTACATTAAATCCTGATCAAGAGCATTTTTTTGTGGAGGGATAAAAGAATGATGCTATCAACAGACAGATGCTTGTAAAATCAGCTGCAATTTACATAACCTTCGAGTACTTTCATATTGTATACACTTTGCATTATAATACAAGATGTGATTGACTTGTAGATTAATATTTATTTAGCACAGGGAAATCAAAGCGATTAAGCAGTCATCATTTTAAATCTAATCCTTCTTTGCATGGACGAGACAAAGGGAGGGTGATTAATGTATATGAGGCTGATAGAGGCACAGTGAAATTCTTCTGTTTCATCTGTACCCACTTCTGATTAAAAGAATAGTACCGCAGCTCCAAATGTAAAGCAGACTTGCATCGAGGGTACCTCACTTTCCATATGGGCCCTTGATTTTTGATTCCTACACACGTCAGATATTTAACTTGCTTGACTACCAACTTTATTGCACCCTTTATGCTTCATGCTCCGATGATTCAATACTACAAGCTTCTTTGAGTAACATCAACAAGAATGTTGTTCAATGCAGTCAGAGTATTTAATGATACAAAGGGGAGGAAGATAAAAATGCCACGAGAAAATTATTCATCAAATGTTTTTTTTAAATTGTTAGGCTAACTATTATTACGCACTCAAAATGTAAATCTTTGTGAAGATTGGGGACCCTTACCCCAACATTATTTCTTCACTACAGATTGCAAAAAAATTACTGACTGTACCAACCCAATTTGCACTGAATGCGCATGTGTTGGAACCATGTCGAGGAAACATTGGGAAGTTAATGTGAATGCCAGAACAATTAGAACTGTGCAGTTTGCTCTATTTTGTTACAAATGATACAGTGATTTTGTTTGCTGTAAGAACGAAGGGGGTTTTGCTATGGCAGCATTAGCCTATCAGATACTGAACTTCAAGTACATGGGGGAGCATCAGTCAGGTTGCAGGAAAAGTCTTGTTGTAACAGGAGGTTTGTAATGGCACAGTTTGTTACAATGAGGCTTGACTTATCTTTACAAATGGGTGTGGGAGGACCTTGTTCATCAGGGCTGAGCTCCTAGCAGTGTTTAAAAAATAACATTGTAGTTCATACTAAATGACTGATTTTTTTTTAAGTAGCTTTGTGGAGAAAAGTGTTAGTTTGCATTTATGTCCTTTACAATGTGATACAAACAATAACGTGTCAACCGTCTAATGTTGCTTCCAATGTGCAAAAAAAGCTGTATTTATACTTAGAATGAAATCCATAGAAACTGTCATGCTAAGGTTGTATATGTCACATGTTGTCTGATTAGTGGTTAAAAACATCTGGTTTGATAACTTATGTAAGCATTCATGAACAGAATAAAAAAAGGCAAACTTTGACTAGCCAGGTAGCATAAGGACACAAACCTTTCCTTTATTTATCTATTTATTTATGGGTATTTATCTTTGAAACCTTAAAGCCAATTCAGATTTAATTTTTTCACCTTTTACAAGACAGATGTATATTTTGTTTCAGTCTTCCATTCAAACTTAATTACCTTCTCCGTCTTTGTGGTGACTTGGACGGAAAGTTTTTGTCGAGTCAAAAGAGGTCGTCACACATTCTTTTGCAGTTCTCTTCATTAATTCATCCTTGCAGGAGCACTTTCTATCATGCTGGGAAGGTAGAAGGGTGTAATAGAAGAGCCCTGAAACATCAGCAGGAAGCTCTAAGCTGGTTAATGCAGTATAATTGTCTGGACATAGACTGGCCTTTGTTTGTGCGGTTCACTTCGAATCAGCTGTAATTAACTCCAGAGTGTTTCCAGATTGCCAGCAAAAAAAATTACAGCTTTTCTGTTTTAAATTGGAGAGCTCACAAAGACATTAGCTATGCAGATTGGTTTACTTTGATTTGTTCCTTTCTTATAAGTGAAGGGTTGTGTAGTTTCTAAAAACTGTTTTCAGTTATTGTAAAATTACATAAATTTTGGGTTTTCAGTGTCCAAGAATCATTTTAAAATAGTCTTTTTCTAAGCAAATAAGTTATAAGCCCATTATTAGCCAAAATTAAAACAGCTAACAATTACATTTCGATATGTCAGTAATGCAACACGCAGTCAGCTTGTTACAATATAATTTTGTTTATATGAGTGTTCAATAGGGATATATCACCAAAAACCTGCATCACATAGAGAGTAACAAAGAAGAACATGTGGTTGTGAGTTTCTTTTGAACAACTTCAAATGTTCTGAAAGATGGCCAATAAACTGAGAAGATAAAGGAAAATTTGCTCAGCTGAAGATTAGTTCATAATTGTTGGCCTAAGCCACATTACTCTAGATAGGAAACCTGAAGTAATCTAACATAATTACTGCCTTTTTGTGCAAAATATGGTACCTGTATTTAAGTGCTTAAAAAGGACGAGAGCAGTAAAAAGCTGTTTAATTCAACACAATCCACGGCTAGCAAAACATCTACTCCACCCTGCCAGTGTGTACTGCAGCTTCTAATCATGGATTCTGAAATGGACTAAAGGAAGTTATAGCACAGGATAGATTGCTTGCGACTATATCTAATAACATTGCACATTGTGCAGAAAAACTGTCAAGAATCAATGCAGAAGTTCGTGCATTACATTTTTTCTTTTTAGATTTGAACAAAATAATACAAAATCTAAATGTGGATTTAGCAAGTAAAGGGGCTCTTGGTGCCTGTATAATGCTGCTTTGATGGATTTTTCATCAGTCGTTTGTATGTGGCAACAAATAAACAAGTATAATTACACTTGTGAAGGTCCATTCATTCCTTTGTCAGGATTAGATATATGTGCAGTTTTCACACTGATCCTCTCTTTTGTCTTTGCCTAACTCAGTATGACATATTGATAGAGGATTTGGTGTGGGGAAAAAGGCCACAGCAGAGACAGTGATGACCTTTAGGAAACTTGATATAATTCTGGCATAATTGTATTTATTTTTAAGAGAGTTATGTAAGTTCTAACTTTGCGTGGGTTGAACTGGTGTTTTATGTGGACAGCTTTTAACCTGTCTCTAACACTGCAAATAAAGAACTGAAGTCAAGTAAGGGAACTAAACAGCAGATGGAAAAACAAAAGAACCAAGAACCCTATTGGTCTTTTTTTCCCAGCACTTAACAGTGTGGCAAACCTACCATTCCTCTGCCATTATTCTCTTCCCTTGATCAGATCACGTTCTTTTTAATCACTTCTCAAACACTGTCTCACTGGAGCGGAGAAGAAGGCTGGGACAATCTCAATTAAAAAACAGAGGTATAATTGGCATTTGTGATTCTAGTTCTTTGTTCCAATGGGAACTGAACATTCATTCAGTGCAGAGGCATTGCCCTATTGTTTAACATGTACACTTTTTGTCAGTTAATCTTAGTGTAGGAGTATCGATTATTTTGCTTGTAGCCATTCAACCTGTATTTGCTGAAGGAGGAAAAGAGGAGTTAGCAATTCAATCATACATAAAAGTCAGTTGTTTGTATTTAAAATGATGTTTTTGTTATTATACAAATTTGAACAGTACAATAGAAAGAATAGACATGTACTAAGAGCAGATTGTGTTCCATAGTTGCAGGATTAAAGCTCAAGATAAAATAGTTTGCAAAAAAAGATACATTTATCTAAATTATTGGGAAATATGTTGTGGAAATTTGCAAAACACCAAAGCATGCTTGTTAAGGCTTTTAGATGTTAAAGCTTTCTTAGTTAGTGTCTGAAGAAGAACTAAGGGCTTTGATTTGGTTTGTCTGCAGAAACCATGTATGTCCAAACAGCAGGTATCAAGAATAGTGTTCAGATGTATATAGCATATTTTATAATTTATCAGTTTATAATGATTCGCTATGTATTGCCCAGAAGCATGGAGATATTCCCCACAGAGTCATTTAGTGCTTGAAGTGTTGAGAGATGCCACATTACAAATCACAGTCTGCTGCATTTTGTCTTGTTTCATCATTGTAGAGAGATCCCCCCCCTCTATAATTGTCTTAATTGAATTGTTTTGTCTGTGTGCTTATATAATGCTTTTAATATATGTTGCTCTGCATCTTTCTGGAGCTATAGGTAGAACCATTTACAAAACAGTGAAGACATGTCATTTATCAGTGTCTGCTTTTTCAGATGATGAAATGAAATATGAGTCCTCTACATAGTACTATATGTTTTGAGCTTATTTCTGATGTAAATTATTCAGTGTTGGTGGATATTGGTGTATGTACAGTATGTGCTAACAAGAGTAGATAGTCAAGTCTGATCCTGTCTGTTCACCAAATAAAAAGCAATGTAAGGCTGCTTTATGCTGGAAATGGCAAGAGAATGCGCCACGGAGCCTATTTTGTATCTGTCCGGAGTTATCAAAAGTGGATTAAAATTGGACCTATTAAGGTTGTAAACTCCTGAGAGTGCTCAGGGTATTTGCATCTGCCTGGCGTGTTCTGTTGCCATTTCCTATGACTGCTGGAGTACTGCATCATGTTCCAAAAACGATAGCCTAATTTCCGATACAAATATTGTTGGTGTTAAATTGCCAAATGCAGAGGTAAATGTGCCTGTGTGTGAACTAATTAGAAAATTATTAGGTTTTCATGGTCTTTGTGTTGAGGTTCATTTCAGAAATGCTTTTTTATGCTGCATGCAAGCCATGAGCATAATTAACCTGGAGCTCATCAATGATTAAAATTACACGCTAAGCTTTATGATATTCAATTCAGAGGCAATTAGACTGTCATTTTAGCCCATCTCAGACAGCAAAACTAATTTTAATTCATTTTCAATCTGTGTAAATCTTCTGATGTCTCTTAAACTGATCATTTCCCTCTTTGACTTAGCTGAAGAGATTAGATTTGATTAGAGCAAAAAATTTAAGCAGCTATTCTTCAATGCTTAATAGCAGATTGCATCCCCCAAGCCTTATTTAGTCAGAAGTTGTTTTAAATTAATCCCCCAAATTGCTGCATACCAAGGCATTATGCATACAACACAGAATGATCTCTGCTCTCCAAATGTTCAATAGCAGTGAGTATTTTTTATTCATGGTTATGTAGTGTGGAATTATGTTGTCTTATTGACACCGCACGTGGCAATTTTCTTAATTTTGAGAATCGTAGTATACTGGCCCCTGAAGGTATACAGTGAGCTGTACTATCTCTTGCTCAAAGCCTTTGTCATGAATTGAAAGTGAGCACTGAAGTGGCTGACCACCCTGCTGTTGTGTATAGTGCCATCATTCTGTAAACTGGGAGATCTGCAAGGACTAGAGACACTCAGGATCTATGCAAGTCATTAATACAGTAGTTGCAGTCCAGTGGGCAATGAGGCTGAAGGATAGCAGAGTTTTCACCTTAACTTTCCTTCTGTGCTTCACCCTGCTGTGAAATAGTGATATGGCCTTTACAAACTACATCTGTGTTTCCACTAAACGGAATATATGGGCTGTGGTGCCTGCTTTGAGAAAATGATTGAAGGATTTTCATCATCGGGGCTTTCATATGATTTGTTAAAAGATAGGAGAGAAGTTGATTGAGGTAGTAGCTGAGAGATGAGCAACACACCAGGATTGACAACATCAAAATTGTATTTGAAACGGTGTTCATTACGTTTTGCAGTGAAAAAATTTGACTGAGTCTGATTTTCCCCAAGGATGGTAGGACTGGATGCACTAAATATTAATTTCTGTTTCTATGCCTATTGAAGTAGCTGAAGCGTGGGGAAGAATCCTGATTGGTGCTTAATCAGGGCTTGTTAGATACCTGCTGAGGGCTCTCACATAAGGAAGATTTGAAGTAAGCTGATTTACTTGGTCAGAGGAGAAGCAAAGAAGAGCTCAATCTTTTTTTTTGTTGGCACTATAATAATTTGCTTACTTTTCCCTCGTGCTATTGGGTTTATCTGACAAAATATGCTAAGAGTAAAAAACAGCCCATAGCAAACTTTATAATCTGAAAGCCTTTTGAAAAGATTTAGTGAAAGAGGTAAACTATCAGCTCTAGTGTTTTCTTTTTGTGCATTTATAAGAAAAATCTTGTCAGGACTGTACTTTGCAAAGGAGTCGATTAGCATTCAAGAAAATGTAATGAGGATGGTGAGAGCATAAAAGCATTGTCTTGCATTATTCAAATATTACCAAATATCTCTTGCTAGAATTTTCAAGTGAAAATCCATATTGTTGCTGTTTTTGATCTTTCCATAATACTTAAAATCTACCTTTTGACCTATTTGTGAGACTGAAGATTAAGACTCTTGTTTTATTATGGAGCTGCTTGTACAGAAGAGTGAAGTATTTTGGATGCGTTGCCATGTTATTTGTGTGAGTGATTACTGCTGCTGAGGCTCCAGATCATTACAAAAGCATCAGTACTGTGACAGTATGATTTCATAGGAAATTGTTTTTTGTGTATGATAGACTAGTTAATTAAAAGTTTTATACTGAAGAAATATAATATAGGTGACTATGGATTACAATATATCAAGAAATTAAATGTTGTACATGTACTTTATGAGGAGAAATAAATAATGTAACAATTTTAAATTACCACTTTTGTAAAATGTTAAAGGCTAATATGTTTAGATCCATATATAAATTTGCAATGAAGTCCACATTATACTAGACATCAGATTTCCACAGTCTGTAAACTAGAGATGAACTATTAGAGAATATTATTACTATTTCATAAAATGGCTTCTCTCAACTTATTTTTTGTTTATCCAGGTCCCTGACAGGCTGGATGAAATGAGATCCCCATGTAGCAATTGCCATGGAAACCTGCGACTCTCCTACTATCTCTAGGCAGGAAAATGGGCATAACACATCAAAGCTATGCGGAACGACACAACTTGATAATGAGTTGCCAGAGAAAGTTGCAGGGATGGAGCCTGACAGGAAAAACAGCGCCACGGATGACAACCTGAGAACAGATGAGCACAGAAGCAAAAGCTTGTTGGATTTCAGTGTGGAGAATGCTGCCACCACTCAGGTTACCTCAGCAAAAGAGATCCCCTGCAACGAATGTGCCACTTCTTTTTCAAGTTTACAGAAATACATGGAGCATCACTGCCCAAATGCCCGCCTTCCTCTTCTGAAGGATGACAATGACAGTGAGATAAGTGAATTAGAGGATAGCGATGTGGAGAATCTGACAGGAGAGATAGTTTACCAGCCTGATGGGTCGGCATTTATAATAGAGGACTCCAAAGACAGTGGGAAGAACGTGCAGCCAGAAATGAACAGTAAGCTCTTTTCCTCAGCATTTTTTCTGAACTCACTCACAGCGGCTGGGGAAAAGAATGAGCAAGCAACCTCTGCACCTATGTCGTTCTACCCGCAAGTCATCAACACTTTTCATATTGCTTCATCCCTCGGGAAACCATTTCCTGCCGAACAGGCTTTCCCAAATACCTCAGCATTTGCAGGAGTCGGTCCTGTCTTGCACAGTTTTCGTGTCTACGATGTCCGGCACAGTAGTGAGAAAGATTATCTCAGCAGTGACGGCTTGGCCAAAAACTCCTGTGTGTCCAAAGATGTTCCTAACAATGTGGACTTGTCTAAGTTTGATGGTTGTGTTAGCGATGGGAAAAGGAAACCTATTTTGATGTGTTTCTTGTGCAAGTTGTCTTTTGGCTATGTTAAGTCATTTGTAACCCATGCTGTGCATGATCATCGGATGGGCCTCAATGAAGAAGAGCAAAAGCTCCTAAATAATAAATATATCTCCGCCATCATACAGGGGATAGGCAAAGACAAGGAACCTCTAATAAGCTTTCTGGAACCAAAAAATTCTAATTCTATTCATCCTCAGTTTTCAAGTGCAAACCTCATAGGTCCCGATCCAACCTACCGTGGTTTGTGGAGTGCATTTCATGTTGAAAACGGTGATTCTTTTCAGGCTGGCTTTGCATTCTTGAAAGGAAGTGCAAGCACTGCTGGTTCATCAGATCAGTCACTAGGGAACACCTTAGTGCACAAAGCTGAAGCAAACCTTGGGGGGCTGTCTAGTTCAGCTCTGAACACCCCAATTACCTCAGCTTCCCTCAGTCACTCATCATCTGGGTCAAACAAGTTGTCAGGGAGCAAGGACCAAGAGAGTAACTGTGAAAGAGCAAAAGAAACGTTTGTCTTGCATCCAGATGGAGAGTTCCAAATCAAAAGTGAACCTATCGAGCCAATGGATGACGATGAAGATGACACATATTCAAATGAGCTTGATGATGATGAGACATTGTTGTCAAGTGGATTAGTGGACCGTAATGGTAGCAAAGAATTCCCTATCTCAAACCAAAGCATTTCTATGTCTCCTTTAATGCCCAGTGTGCTAAATTTAAATGAAAAGGGTACCTCTTCTTCCTCTGTGATTGTTTCTGATGATCTAGATAAGACAAAACAGCATGCAGCACATAAGGATAATTGCAGTGACAACTATAGCATTAGTGACAAGGACTTTGCAGGTGCCAGTAAAGATTGTGCCACAACCCCTCAACCAAACGACTCAACCCACAGAGATGATGATAGTCCTGGTTCTCATTACCAGCACAGCTGTAACCCCTATACACTAGGGGCAGGTGAAAGTCCACCAGGAAGTAGTATTGAGTGTCCCAAATGTGACACGGTCCTTGGCTCATCACGCTCTTTAGGTGGCCACATGACCATGATGCATTCACGGAATTCATGCAAGACATTGAAATGTCCCAAATGCAACTGGCACTACAAGTATCAACAAACCCTTGAGGCACATATGAAGGAAAAACACCCTGAACCTGGCAACTCTTGTGTTTATTGTAAGACTGGACAGCCTCACCCTAGGCTAGCCAGGGGTGAGAGTTACACTTGTGGCTATAAACCCTTCCGCTGTGAGGTTTGTAACTACTCTACAACTACCAAAGGCAACCTCAGTATTCATATGCAGTCAGACAAGCACCTAAACAATGTTCAAAACCTTCAGAATGGCAGTGGAGAGCAAGTGTTTGTTCATAATGCTCCAGGACCTACATCTAGCCTCAGTGGCTGTGGGACACCATCCCCATCCAAACCAAAACAAAAGCCCACCTGGCGGTGCGAGGTGTGTGATTATGAAACCAATGTGGCAAGGAACCTTCGCATCCATATGACAAGTGAAAAGCACATGCACAACATGATGCTGCTGCAGCAGAACATGAAACAAATCCAGCACAGCCTGCACTTGGGTCTGGCACCTGCTGAGGCCGAGCTTTACCAATACTACCTGGCCCAAAACATAGGCTTGACAGGCCTGAAACTGGAAAATCCGGCTGACCCGCAATTCATGTTAAATCCATTCCAGCTTGATCCTGCAACAGCTGCAGCTGTGGCTCCAGGACTAGGTCAGTGCTTAATGGGATTTTTTTCTCTCATTTACAATTGTCATTTCCTAGCTTTAACTCGTTAAGGTCCAAATTGTTTGTTTATCTTTTGAACCAAGCACCCTCTTTTATGCACTACTGGAATAAAATATTTCCTGTGAATTTCCATTGACAGTTGCTATCAGTAGAATAAAAGTAATGTTCATTAATCGTAAAATTTTTAATTACAAATATATATTGTCTGGTAGATGGAAGTGTCATCTTGTTTTTTACATTAGTCATATATTTTATGTTGATTTAATTTCACTGCAGTTCTCAATGTGTTAAAGTACCCAGGGTTTAATGATTGTGTTGGTGTGTAGTATAGACCGTTGTAAAGTTACTTTCATATCATTTCATTGAATTTCTGTTGGCTTTTCATACATTTAAAATATTTTCAACATTTCAGTTGACCTTAGTTTTGTGAGACCTGATAACGTTTGTGTATCTGTTGAGATAAACGAATATTTAAAAAAAATAAAAGGCTCTGTGTACATATTAGTCCCTGCTAAATATGTCAGGGGTTCACACTAAGCAAAAATATAAATTCGGGCATTCAGAGTGAAAGCCCACAATGATATATCTGCGCAATTAGTAATGTTCTGACAATCCAGAAGCCCCATAGTCAGAAGATACTACTGTACTATAATTCATTTAACACTTTCCAGTATGTTCTACAGAATTTATGCGAGGCAGTTAACAATTTGGATACACTTATTGTGTTGCTGTAAAATTGGGTTTAACACCAACTCTTTTGTAGCAGAAGTAACTTCTTCGTTAAATAATATATCATTAAAAATTACATTCTTCAAATAAAAGTATTTTGGTACTCATGTGTTGGGAAATTCCTAGGAGCTGCTCTAGCTCTGCCAGCGTTACCTGTGTAAATGGAGTTTGTGACGCCCTTCCAGCGAAGTAATGCTGAAGTAGCGGGAGCAGCCCGCAGGAATTTTCCAGTCCTAAGGTTTCTTACTGTAACTTGAATTAGCTAAGTGAAGGTAAATTGGGGCACTTATGCTCTAACTGTGCCTCAGTTTTGTTTTATTATTGATTAACTTTGATGTCTTTAAAAATACAAATTCAGGGATGACATCATGCCCAATAGGAGTAATTAAAGCTATCTGATGAGAGAATTTAGGAGTTGAAAGGGATGATTGTAATTGATCCTGATTCAATCCTATTACAGCTTTTTATAGTTTAAGCTCCAGAGAAAGCAAACTCCTCACCAAGGCTTTATTTTACCAGTTCCTCTCTGTGTTTCTATTTCATGGTTTAGGCTTTCCTTTTCTAACAGCAAACTGTTCGCTCTGATTTTCTCTTTGCAGTTAATAGTGAGCTACCACCTGAAATGAGGCTTGCGAGTGGTCAACTAGTGGGTGATGACCTGTCCTTCCTTACTGCCGGAGAGATTTCACCTTACATCAATGACCCCTCACTGAAGCTGTTCCAGTGTGCTGTCTGCAACAAATTTACCACCGACAGCCTGGAGGCCCTCAGCTTGCATGTGAACAGTGAGCGTTCACTCCCTGAAGAGGAGTGGAAGGCTGTGATTGGAGACATCTACCAATGTAAGCTCTGCAACTACAACACTCAGCTGAAGGCCAACTTTCAGCTCCATTGTAAGACAGACAAACACATGCAGAAATATCAGCTGGTGGCCCACATCAGAGAAGGGGGCAAACCTAATGAGTGGAGGCTGAAGTGTGCAGCTATTGGGAATCCAGTGCATCTGAAATGCAATGCCTGTGACTATTATACTAACAGTGTGGATAAGTTGCGCCTTCATAGTACCAACCATAGGCATGAGGCAGCAGTCAAGCTATATAAGGTAAGAAAATGAGATCTGACCATTCATATGTACATAATTTATAATACTTGAAGAGACAATATTCTGTGACAGATCTAAGTAGGCTGTGTTTCTGTATAACAGAATTGAAAATAATTATGTAGACAAATTAAATCAGCCAATATAGCACAGACCAATATGTCTCTAACATCCTTAACATTCAAATTTAATTTGAACAGAAACAGTATAGAACTAATTTGTTGAAAACATATGGGACCATTTGAATTATAACCTAAATAAGCTGTAAAATTAGGACACCGTCTCCAAGATCATGCAATTTTAATTGATTTGGTAAATGTTAGTTATTGGACAGTTACCAAATAGTTGATTATTATAGCGTTTGAGGACACCATTGGTATTTGATTCTGTTTTTTTGAAAAATCAATTATTCACTCATGTACATCTGTGAGTATGCAACACAAAAACAGTTTTGTAAAGGCAAGGAAATGTGCCTCAAACACAGTGAAAATAACACACTTAACAATGAGGAGTAAGTGAGCAGGTACTCAGCTGCCATATTCAGTGCACCACACACACACTGAAGTAGTGAAAAAGTAGTCTCATGTTAGAGTCCATTTTATTAAGACATCAAATAATTGACCCTTGAGCTAGAGGAGGGGTGGTCTGTATTAGGAGATTTCAATGTATTATTGTTGATAATAACCCTAATGTTTACACATTTGATTCCCTCTCCCACTTTGATAAGTTGTTGATTGATTTTCAAGCTTGTAAGATGTTGGCTGTAAGTTAGCTCACTGTGTATATTCCTGAGATGCTGTTCTTTCACAACAGGATGTATTAGTGAAGCCAAACATTTTTTTAGATCCAATGGACTAAGGATAGTGAAGCAGCTGTGTGCAAAACTATGTTTGTCCCACTGTTTGACAATCAATTTGATTGATGAATTAGTGTGTTGCTGTTGTGATGGACAATCCTAATTATACTTCAGAAAAGGAATACTTAATAGGTGTGGCTGAAGTCTTGCAGCTTTCTGGACTTTTAAACTAAGACATTAATAGTTATGCAGAAAACTGGCTCTTTGGAATGCTGACATTAACAAGTCTCACCAAAGAGTCATGAAATGATTAATAACTTGAAAGGCCATTGCTGTTTCAACATGTCTACTTGACATCGTGAGTTGACCTTCATGAGTACTGAATGCACAGTTGACAATGTGATGTTGTTGATGCTTACTGATGTTTTAGAATCATGACAAGGGGCTGGAAGGGTTGGGCTTTAGTGGATGTGAGTGTGGTGGTGGGCTGGTTATTTGAAGCAAGTAGGGTCTTTTTTGTATAGCACTTATAAAATACAAATGTGAAAATGATCAGATGTTTATCAAGAAGCTTATATTCAAAAGTTTGCTTGCTGGTAAATGTAGATGTGTTTTCATCAGAGCATTGATTGAGTTGTCTAGATCTACAAAATTTCCAAACTTTAGCAAATGATTGACAACATTTGAACTTATTTTGAAAAATTATTTTGTGTAGAAGATTAAAATTCAGAATATATTAGACACTTGCCAACACCATTAATCATCTTTGACATGCAGAGAATATACAGTAATTACATAATCCATTCTTCAAATCTTATCTGTGTATTCATGTAGGACACCTACTTTTAACAAAAGTTACTTAACATTCAGCTGGAACACTATGAATATTTGATAGATATGAAGGTGGGAACAGAATCCTATTTTTAATTAGTAGAGTAACAAGGTTACAAAATCAAGAAAAAACAATTTAATGTAAAACACAACAAGAAGATTTGACTGAACATAATGAATATTTTTTTTAGTAAGAATGGATCTGCTAGTTTCCCTGAAGACAACTCAGCACATTTAATGTCGCTGAGGATGTTTTAGAACCATGTCCGGTCAGCACAGCCTGAAGAGTTATTACAGGTTTATTGACACACAACAGCTGCAAATATCTGTTCCATTTTATTGATTCTGCTATTATTTTCCTAGCAATGTGGAGGGAAGAGTCTTGACAAGCTGAACCCAGAAGGCATAACCGTCATGCCAAGTATATGACATATGAATTTTTTTTAAGTTTCAGAGCCACAGTAGACTGGTATTACAGTATTAGGTTTTAAGCAGGACCCATGGGACTTAGTAGAAATAGAAAGTGGAATTCTTCACAAATGGTTTTTTAATTCTCAGCCGTAACATCGAAAATCAGTGACAGTTCAAAATAATTGTGTGGACAAAATATGTGCCACAGGTAAGGACCTCAAGTTTTACCAGAACACAATACTGTAGGGAACTATTGCTAGTCTAAAGTATTTATTCCCCACTCCCATTTGTCCCACAGTCATTGCCTTCTACTTTAATACACTTACAACTTTGTAGAACGGCTGCTCCATGGAGTCCAGAACATTTCTTCCAAGTGGAATCAGACATACAATGCTGATGTGGGGCAGGGGGAATCCTTGCAGACAGCATTACTAATTGCAGTGTAGTCTTTTTATGGACCAGTTGGAAGCTGACCTTTCCTTTTTAATGCAATTGACCTGTTGAGTTTGTTTGTGTTTATCGCAAAAATCAACGGCTGTGAAATTCGAATCTTTAGCACCGGTCGTTAAGGCCGGTTTGGAAGGAAAAATGGCAGCAGCCTCAACCGTTCGCTTCTGGTAGGTCCCGTGGCAGCAGCCATTTTGGGCAGGTCAGCAGCGCTGCCTTTGCCTGCGCTCACTGCAGATATTTAGATGATCCAGATCGTCACGTAAATGAGTGTGCAATGCTGATTTGACGCATGATCGCCACTCCGTTTAACGCCTTCTTCTAATCACAACAGCTGACCACGCGTTCAGCAGCAGGAAGGACCCCCCACCAGCGCTATTTAAAGGGATCATCATCAACTTGCAGCTGACTTGCTTTTTCATTTCTACTTGCTCTGTGTAAGTTTGTGCAACTGATTGGAGCTTTCTAGAGTTATTTAAAGTTGCTGAGCTGACAGGGAGTGTTGCTGCAAGTGGAGAACGCCTTGCTTCTCATTTAAAAGGGTTCTGCTCACACCACTGGCTCCCAGTCATGGGGGCTCTACTTGCAGTCCCCCTCGTGCTCGAGTATGACAGGGAGATGGAGCGGAGTCAGCGAAGAGGAGGTCAAGATGCTCGCAGAGGGAGGAGGAGGGGAGACAGGAGGGTTCTCAGCAGGAAGCCTTACCCACCTAGGGTCTTCCGAGAGCACTTCTCCTACCTGCACCTAATCCAGCAGCAGTTTATTAGGAGGCTCAGCTTCACCAAGGAGGTGGTCACAGAACTCTGCCACCTCCTGCAACCAGACCTGCAGCCTCAGAGCAGGGCGACGACGGCTCTCCTGGTGGCCCTCAAGGTTACCGTGTCCCTCAATTTTTTCACCAGCGGATCCTTCCAGTCTACAGCAGGAGACATAGCTAACATCTCCCAGTTCGCCGTCCATCGCTGCATTCGGGAGGTCACAGAGGCTGCACACATGTGGCTTTGTGGGCGCCGCATACCAATCCTGACATGTTACATAACTGCAAAGGCTACCACTCACTTAATGTGCAGTTGGAGTACGACCACGCCCGGCACATCATGATGGTGAATGCCCGCTATCCCGGCAGCAGTCATGATACCTTTATCCTGCGCCAGTCCGGTGTGCCAACAATCTTCCAGCCACCACGTCAAACCCAAGGGTGCCTGCTCGGAGACACGGGCTATCCACTCTGCACCTGGCTGATGACTCTCCTTCACAACCCCATCATTCGTGGCCAGCAGTCATATCATGGCAGCCATGAGGAATATCATCAAGCAGACCATCAGGGTGCTAAAGCAATGATTCCATTGCCTTGACCGTCAGGAGGAGCCCTCCAGTGCTCGGCAGAGCAGGTGTCCCATTTTGTGGTGATCTGCTGCATGCTCCACCACTTGGCCATCATGAAGGCCCAGCCCTTGCCACCAGGGATTGCGGGACCACCGGAGGAGGAAGGGAGGAGGCAGGCAGTAGAACCCCGTTCTGGACGGGCTGCCCGTGAGAGCCTCATCAGACTCCAGTTCCAGTGAATGAAACCCCAGATCCCCAATGCTCACCACTTCCCCTCTTACCATCCCTCTGTTACGGAACTTCACAGCGTCCTCCTGGGCAAAATGCTGAAATGAGAGCCACCACAAAACAAACATTCCAAACATAATTTAAACAAATATCAAATCCAAATCAAAACAACAATGTCAACTAATCACCCTTATGTATTCCCTGTCTTTTGTGTTGCTTTTCCTACTCTAGTGCCCCTATAAAGTGCTCCCCCAGTGGCTGCAGCATGGCTGGTGGAAGGCTGCTGACTTTCAGTCGGGGAGACTGCAGATGGCCTTGCAGGATGTCCTCGAGCAGTTTTGCGCTTAGAAAGCCCGGCTGTAGACTGCACCACCTCGGCATAAGCAGCAGCAGCCTGGGCTGGCTGGATGACAGGCAGCAGCAAGGGCACTGTGGGAGTGGCATTGGTGGTAGTAGGAATGCTGGTAAGCGTTCTCCAAGGCGGCCTTCGAGATACACGACAGCACAAAATCATAGAGCAGAAACTGATAGCCAAGTTCCGCACTCATGAGGATGGCCTCAATCGCGATATCGGGTTCATGTCACGATACAGAACGTGACTTGACATCATGGCCGGTCTTCCCAGGTGTTTTTTTAAAAAAAAGTCTAACACAAGAACACAAATTGACAGGATATGCAGCCAGCAGGTGGTTTGACACGTTGGACCCCCTGGGACACATCTCATTGTCTTGGCTATGCTCTTTGTTGTAGGGAATAATGTGAATAGATTTTGTCTGGGTTTAAATTGTGAATTCTGGGAGATTCTCTCATTGCTAACTTACCTGACGAAGGAGCGAACTGCTTCGAAAGCTTGTAAAATTAAATAAATCTGTTGGACTATAACCTGGTGTTGTGCGACTTCTCATCTGAGAGAGGACAGCAGGTTTTTGCTCCACGGAGCCACTGTCACTCCCCCAGGGCAGTGCCTCATTCCTAGCCATCTGTTGGGGGACAGATTGCTGGAGTGTTGTGAGACCCTGCAAGTCCCTTTCCACACTCGTAAACCCAGCTACGATGGCAGCAGTTTGAGTTTCCACTGCAGCACTGAGACGTTGGGTCGCTTTCGCCTGTGCTGCAGTGGGAGCTGCAACATCGCCCATCACACGTTACAAGGTCTCTCATGGTGTTGCCCATCATGTACATCCTGGAAATCACGGGCTCCAAGCTCTGCGCAAAGCCCCTTGCAATGTCGGAGCAGGACTCCTCCATGCTCCTTGACACTGACAAGAGGCTCTCTGGCAGGGTTGCCATTGCACCTAGGATTTCTGTCTGCATGCCCATTACCCTTCTTTTGAAGGCCATTCCATCGAGGTCATCATCTGAGTCCTGTGCATCAGAACTCGTGCGTGAATTTGCACTCCGGGGAGCTGGCACCCGAGCTATCCTTTCCCCCTGGCCTGGCTGCAGCCCACTCGTGCCTGGTTGAATCACCATGTGCAGATCCCCCCTCTATACGACCCTTTACTTCTGCGCAGTGCCATTTTCTGAGCTGGTGCCTGCGAGTGTCAGATGTTGTGATGGTGTGTCTTCTCGTCTATCGCTGTCTTCCTCCATCACTTCAGGGACTGGCTGGCCAGGTTAGAGTTCTTGGGTATCTGAAAGGAGAAACGCACAAGGGTCGGGTTGTGGTGAGGGGAGGAAAGCAAGATATCCATGCATACACTATCAGCAGCTTGTAAGTGAGAAGAGATTGTGGGATGAAGGGGAAGTGGGATGTGAGAAGAAGGATTAGGTATGAGCATACCGTCATCAACAGCAATGCTTTCAACTTCCCTGCTCGCCATGGACTCTGTAACTGCCCCTCCAATGATTTCCAGCAATGCTTCCTCCAGCTCCATCAGATTCTGCAAACTGGCTTCCCCTCCACCCGTCTGCTGCTGCTCCCAGTTGTTGTGTGCCACCTTTGCCTGCAAGAGAAAGGGAAGTGTGTCAGTGAGTGTGGTGCAATGTGTTTGGGTGATGTGCCTGCCATGGTTAAATAGCTGGCAGTGTGTGCAAGGCGTGAGATGTGGGTGTGAGTCTTGCAGCAGTGGTAAGTGTGTGAGGGTGAAGAGAAGCTATGATTGTGAGCTATGAGTGGTGATTGCTAGAGATTGCTGGAAGGTGAGTGATGGGGGTGCGGTGCATTGAGCAGTGTGTGAGGCTTGTGGTGCAGATGATGGGATATGGCATTTGATGATGCATTCACTCATCTTGACCACTTGTGTGAGGTCATTACACTTTTTGCAGCACTGGATCCAGGTCCTGGGGACAACAATCATTGCAGTGACGGCTTCAGCGATCTCCTCCCACAGCCTTCTGGTGTTCTGCCTTGAAGGCCTTCCCCCCGCCCCATCCCCCCACCACGGGTAGAGGATCTGACGTCGTCTTTGAACCCCCAGGACCAAGGCCTCCAGTGCCGCATCATAAAATCTCCTTTCCCTTCCCTTGGCTGTTGGGCCATGGCTTTCTCCACAATGACAATGAGTGCTTCTGCAACAAAGCACTTCTTCATTAAGTAGTGCAGAGAGCCCGAGGGCCAAACTTTATTGGCCAGTAGACTGCACCTGATATTGGCCCCTCTGTTCAGTGCTAAGCTAATCAGCATGTTTAGCGCTGAGATCAGTGCTGCAATCATTATAATGAGCAGGCACCACTTTGAACGGGCACGGGTGCGGGCACATAGCGCTTCGCGCTGCCCACGCCCATTTTCAGGTCTTATCCAATTTCTAGGCCAACAGGTATTGAGTTGAAACAAAAACAATGTAATTCTATTTCCCTTTAAAGAAACTAGCCAAACAGAAATTAATGGAAAGACATTCGTGGACATCTCCAAGAGGCTGCTCACTAAACACTCTCAATCAAGATTCTTCCCAAACACAATTTACACAGATGTTCCTAAGTGTAATCTTTGAGGTTCCCTTTGGACGTACTGTTTCAGAATCCTCCTAGGCAACTTTCATAAGGATCCCTAAATTACACAATCTGATAGGATCTCCCTAGACCTGCTTTCACTTGACATGATTTGCAGTGATTCCCTTAGACATGCAGGGGGTAATTTTGACTTTGTATGATCGTGTAAAACGGACGATAGCGATTCAGCCGCCCGTTATACATTTCTCCTCATTTTCATTTCCATTGACTTGACGGACAGTGGCTGAATTAATATCGCCCGTTTTACACTATCACCCAAAGTCAAAATTGTGCCTGCTTTGTCTGAATCTTCAGATATGCTAGACGTAAGCTTCCCCCAGATGTTCTATGAGGATTTCCCCAAAAGCCTACTCCCACAGTTTCCACAAAATTCACCAGACAAACTCTGACAGTATCCCACTAAGTGCAATTCAGAAACAACCCAACATGCTCCTCAAGGATGTCCCTTTACACACTCCCAATAGAATCCAAAAGACACATTACACTAAGGGATTCCCTCAGTATTCATCCACAGGGATTCTGCACCGCAAGGATTTCCTCAGTAATTGTTGTGTAGTTAATTTCTTTAAAGGCAAATGGGTGTAATTGTTTTCTTTTCAGCTCAATGTATGCTGACTTTTGCTATCGATGCAATCAAACACAGCAGGATGATTTCATTCAAAAGAATTAGACAGCTCTTGACTGGTCCATGAAAAAATAAACTTTGTGACAATCAGTAATATTGTTTGCAAGTATTCTCCTTCTCTAAAATCAGACACATACCATAAATATACTCCAAACACACTACGAGCAACCTTCCAGATAGGCTACATGAGAATATACCCATAGGTACAATGTGGGGTATGTTCCCTTTGACACACTCCACAAAGATTTCCCATAGACACGCCCCACAAATATTTCCCTTTAGACACACTCCATGAGTATTTCCTCTTCAACACACTCCACAAGAATTTCTCCATAAGATACACCCTGTGATGATTTCCCCTTAGGATCAATGGAACAATTTCTCTTTAGACACACTCCACAAGGATTTCACCTTAGACACACTCTGAGGATTTTCCTTTATGCAACTTCCACAAGGGTTGTCCTTTAGACAACACTCCATGAGGGTTACCCCTTAGACGCACTCGCGGAGGATTTCCTCTTCGGCACACTCCATGAACATTTCCCGATTGCACTGTGGGAGCCTGATTTAAATATGTTAATTAAGTGTCCCGTCTCTCCATGGCAGGACTCTCGACGCCCTGATATCTGCGTGCTGTGTTGGGGTCGCGTTCCCCATATTTAACTCTTTAACCCCCCGCGACCCTCTTCCGCCCATCATGGGGGCTTTAATATCGAAGCCATTGTATCAGAGGGAATCACTCAGCAACAGTCAGTGTCTTCAGGAGGGGAGTAAATTGACAAGAAATGTTATTTATTTTTGTACCCCTTTCCTGTTTGTCTTTTTATTTTTAGCTCCTGCTTATAGTTCTTCTCCTACCCCCATACTGACAACCTGCTTTCTAATTGCTGTTAATGCGGTTCTGTAACTAAGATATGCTGAGAGTAGCCTGGGGTGATTTTTATTTCCTGTGGTAAGCACATGTTTTCTACTCTGCATCTTGATGTCTCAGTCAAGATTGGGAGTTTACTGTGTGGGGAATCACAGACATGAATCCATGCCTACTAGTTAGGCATATAGAATGGTACAGTTACTCTCTCGCCTTTAATCTGCTGTTTTCTTTTATCAACAAAGCATTATTTAATGCAAATTCTTGTTACATTTGGGTAGAAATTATGATCAATAAATTTTACCCTGTAAAAAAAGGTAATGCCTATTTAAGTATAGCAATCACAGGAATATAGTGTGTGCATTAAGGGTTCCTAGGTGAACTTTGCCAATCAAAAGTTCTGCTCTATGATGTAAAATACATTATTTTCATGGATATTTTAATCGCTCTGAATTTCTTGGATTAAAAATATCCATGAAATGAAATCACAATGAAAATGAATATATACCGCTGGCACTTCTGGCAATAATTATAAAGCATTAAACGTGTAACCAATGAAATAAGAAAACAGCAAATACATCATTATTCTTAAAAGTGTAGCATTTCAATCTAAAGAAATCAAAGGCTTTACCATTCTACAGATGGAGAATCTGATTTAGTCATGATCTGGGGTTGGGGTGGGGGTGGAGGGAAACCATGCCACTCGCCACCTGTTTCCCGTTAACTCCATTTTCATGGGTACATGCGTGCCAGTGTGTGCGTACATGCATGCATGTGTTTCTGTTGAACATCGTGGCATGATTATGAAAGTCATACTCTATCAAAAGTTCTGCACTGTTTTATCCAAACTGCAGGTGTGCGGTAATGCATCTGAGGCAGGGTCGGGATGACAAAGAGAACATTATACAGCACAATCTGGGGTTAATTGACCCACATTTCAGAGTTCTTCAGCACAGTACAGAAGACTAAACCATAGATGAACTAAAGGAAAGAAATGTTCCAAACAATGTGAAAATCGGCTCCATGGCAAGAAAGAGCATTTAAATCCTGTAAGAAATGGAGTTGGGTGCATTTCAGTAGCTAAGCCTCAGCCTGATAGGGTTGGTTACATTGCTGGAAAAGGCTATCTGATACTTTGAAGCGCAAAAGCAAAATAAAGCTTACAGTTTGTTTCAGAGCTTTTTAAGAGATTATTTTTAGAAACAGTTAACCCATTTAACTGTCAGGCTGTAAATACCCGAGAGCCTGTTTGGTTCTAAGAACACATCTAAAGTGATTGGCCGAACAGATATCCTTCAAAGTCTGTTAAAAGTCCCTGCTTCTGTCATATCCATTCATTGAAAAGGAATTTTAAAGCATTACAGTAACTGCTTCTGCATTTAGGCTGGGTTTTGTAAATTGGTCAACTGCAGTTAGATCTCTAGAAGGCCATTTTGGTAGGTTCACTGCCCATAACATAAGCCAAAGAGCTACTGTTGTGATAGCAAAATACTGCGGATGCTGGAAATCCGAAATAACAACAGAAAACGCTGGAAAAACTCAGCAGGCCAGGCAGCATCCGTGGAGAGAGAAACAGAGTTAACGTTTCAGGTCGATGACCTTTCGTCAGAACTGGAAAAAAGCAGGAAATGAAATAGATTTAAATCTATTTCATTTCCTGCTTTTTTCCAGTTCTGACGAAAGGTCTTCGACCTGAAACGTTAACTCTGTTTCTCTCTCCACGGATGCTGCCTGGCCTGCTGAGTTTTTCCAGCGTTTTCTGTAGCTACTGTTGTGAGGTTGTTTCTACAAGTGGATCAGACCGGCATTGGAGAGTGTGCCCCCATCAAAGCTGCAGCACCCTAATGCCTAGTCATTGTGTGAGATCAGAATGTGCATTCGCAGATATGTAGAGCCACAGAATATAGTACTTGTTGAGTCTGGTGGGGGAAGGGAGATGTTTTGTTACTATTGTTTATTTTTTCAAGTAAATTAGCTCAGTCTGAATTCTACCCAAGTTAGCAGTCAGAATGCAAAACTGGTTTACTTGGTACAAATGTCACTAAATGATAGCAGCACTCTATATGAGGCAGAACTCTGGCTGCCAACCATTGATTGACTCAAACACTTTCACTCTACAGTGGTTTAAAAACCAAAACTTAAATGTTACTCTATGTACTTTTGGAAATACTTAACAACTTTAAGGTGGAGTGGAAGATGACTACCCTGCCAATCTTATTCTACAATGCTATCATGAAATCAGAGTTTCATAGAGACCAAATGATCTGTGACTCCTGCATCAGAGCCACTTTTTGCACCTCAAGCCTGAACAGGCACTCTTGTTAGATGAATCTATTCACTTTGGCAAGTAGCAGAGCTGTTAATTAATGCTGAGTGGATTTTGAGAGGAGGTCCATTGCTACATAACGCTTTTCAGCCAAGCCTAAGATGGGTCCCACCAATCTTGAAAACATCATCAATGACTGGGTAGAAGGGAGGAGAGATAGAAGATGTGAGCTACTGCTAAAAATGGACGTTTCAGCTGCATTTTAAAGTTCTTACTAAATTGCACACATGCCAGTGTTCAGGCTACAGCAGAAACATTTCTTGAATGGGTTCTTTCAGAGCAAATGGAAAAATTCTAGTGGTTCTGAGTTACAGTACAATTAAACAAAATTACTTGCACGTAAAACTTTCTGAACCCTACACAGAGATTTTATGTGTATTGTATATTGACACATGCCCTGGTTTAGTCGCATATTGACTTGGTGTATTGCACCTGTCCTTTGATGGGTGAGGTGCTGTTTTTTTTAATTCTGCATGTAGGCTATTGAGAGCAGGAGCCAATAAATCATAAAACAGACATAAATGTTGAATCAGTAAGTCTGCTTCCCAAAGCCACATTCTATGGTGATATAGTGCACTGGAATACATTATTCGCAGAATTTAAAATGACTCATTTGTTATTGCCAAAGTACATCTGAGATGTGCTTTTATTCATTACACTGCCTCCCTTATCTGTGGGTTCCATGGAATTCTTTAAACATTCTACTTGCTTGTGTGTTAATTTTTAAAAATAGAAAAAAACTTTCACTGCACTAGTTTAAAACTAAGGACTAATAAAATGCTTTTTGAGAACCTTCTGAGTTTCTGCAATCAAATTACATCTTATTGATTTTAAATTCTGGTTGTTATGTTATGACTGGGCAAGTTCAAGCAAATTGCTTGTTTTACTTCAGCCTGTATATTGTGGAAGGGACAGCACTGAAAGATGGCAAAGGCCAATCTGTGCTTTGGAAAGGATAAAGATTGGAACCTCACCAAATCACAAAATAATTAGATAAGAAACATCTTAATTCATCCATCCAGAGAGATCCTCCTATTGTAGCAACCAATTGTTTTTTTAATGATTTCAGGGTTTTTGCCTCCTCTACTCTATCTGGAGGTCTACTCCATATGTTGATCAATCTGTGTGAAGAAGGATTTCCTGATATCAGTTCTAAAATGACCTTTTAATAGTTTGAATTTATGTACTACAGTTTAATTTAAAGTAATGTTTTTTCTATGTCCTTAACAATATTATATACTTTTATAAGAGCACCTCACAAACACCTCCTTTCTAGGCTGAAAAACCCAAATTTTCCTGCCTTTGCTCAACTGAGACCCCTGGAATCAGCCTTCTGACTGTTCTCTGCACTGCCTCCAGTGCTTGAATGTCTCTCTTGCTTCTTGGTGACTAGAACTGGATGCAGTATTCAAGTTGTAGTCTGACAGCAGCACTATTAAGTTTGATTATTATCTTATATGCTCATGTATAGGCCATGCAACTCAACATCCTACTGGCTTTGTTGATTGCTGCTCTGCATTGGCAAAACTTGTTTAGCACCAAGGCTACAAAGACTTTCCAGCTTCATCCTTAGCTATTTCAAAAGTTTCATGGAGTATGCTTGTCTGTTTATTTTTTCTCCCTATCTACAGTACAATTGGCTGCATCAAATGTCATCTGTCATTGTTCTGGCTACTTACATATCTTGTCAAACTCATTCTGTAATTGCCTCTTCCAATTCCACTGCTCCTCCTAGTTTGGCATCACCTGCAAATTTGATCACTTTGCATTAAGTTTCCGAATCCAGATAATTTATGTAATTTATAAACAGTAGCAGTCGCAGCACTAAGCCCCGAGGCAGCCCATTCAGTACTTCACCCCACTCTGACATAGCTTCTTTAACAAGTATTCATTGAATATAAATGCAAGTTTTTGTTGTTTACTTCAGTCAGTTTCATATCCGTTCCTAGGGTTTATCCTGAATCCCCAAACCTTTGAGTTTAATTAATAGCCTTTCATGTGGAACTTTGTCAAAGGCATTTTAGAAGTCAAGATACACTACGTCATAGGACTTACCACAGTCTTGTTGGGTCATAACTTCCTCAAAGAAGTGGAGCAGGTTGGGTACACTGGATCTTCCCCTTTTGAATCCATGCTGATTGCTGGTAACTAGGTTATTGTTGTACAGATGATCTTCAAGTTTACTGATTCCATTATTTATGTGGATTGGAGGTGAGACTGATGGGTCTATAGTTGTGTGTGTCTGTTATGTCACCCTTTTTATTAACATGACCATTACAGTAGCCTGTTTCCAATCTGCCGGTACCTACCCAGTTTTCATTGACTACCTCATAATTGATTGTCAGTGCCTCACAAATCTCCTCCCTAGTCTCTCTTAGCACCTAAGGATAAATATCATCTGTTCCTGTGTAGAACTTCTATCTCATTTATAACAACCTCATATTTGGGTAGATTTTAAATTTTGGGCGGCCGGCCAGCGGAGTGATTGCCAAAGAGGCAGCCATAATATTGAGGCCTGGGCCTCATTTGATTCTGACCAGTGAGCTGCAGATATCAAACGGGCGTCCAAGGCAGCGCGCCAGTTTTGGGCTACAGGAATGTCAGGTGGCTGGAACGTCAGTGGCAGCTGCAAGTAGGTCCTGGCGGAGGGGGCGGTGAGGCTGAGGGGGGGCAAACTGGGCCGGCAGTGGCCCATAGTATTTTATGGAGCCAGGTGGAGCACTCCTGCTCCTTCCAGTTCCACAACAATACAAGTTTAAACATTTTTTGTGGCGATTTCCTGAGGGGTTAGTGGTCTGCCAATGTGTCCCTTAAAATTACATGGGTAAAAGGCCTGTTGCCTGTTTCAAGTGGGTGCTGTGGACACACAGGGGCATGCCCCTTTCAAGATGGCAGCAGCCAACATTCTGGCGTAAATGGAGCAATAAATATACCCACTACATTTTGAGATCCTTACCATCCCATTAATGCCAGTTTCGGGGAGATGGGAACAGGAGCAGACCATTCAGTGCCTTGGGCCTGCTCCACCATTCAATTAGATCATGGTACAGTATATGGGGATTGGGCGGTAAAGTGGAGTTGAGGTCGAAGATCAGCCATGTTCTTACTGAATGGTGGAGCAGGCCCAAAGGGCTGTATGGCCTACTCCTGCTCCTAATGCTTATGTTCTTGTATCCTTATGGTTGATCTGTACCTCAACTCCATTTTCCTGTCGTTGCTCCATATCCCTTGATACCCTTACCTAAGAAAAATCTATCAATCTCAGTCTTGAAGGCTTCAATTGACCCAGCATCCACAGCCTTTTGGGGAAGAGAGTTACAAATTTCTACTAACCTTTGTGTTAAAAAGTGCTTCCTGATTTCACTCCTGTATGGCCGAGCTCTCATTTTAAGATTAAATTGTTTCCCCCATCAGAGGAAATAGTTTCTCCATATCAATCCGATCGAATTCTAACATTTTAAACACTTCGATCAAATCACTCCTCAATCTTCTATACTCAAGGGAATACAAGCCAAGTTTATGCAGCCTGTGCTCATAATTTAACCTTCTAAAGCTGGTATTATTCTGGTGAATCTGCGCTGCACCTCGTTCAAGGCCAATATATCCTTCCTGAGATGCGGTGCGCAGAACTGAATGCAATACTCAAGGTGGGATCGGACCAAGTCTCTGTACAACTGAAGCATCACTTCCTCACTTTTGTATTCCAGCCCTCTTGAGATAACGGTCAACATTCCATTAGCCTTTTTGATTACTTTTTGTACCTGTGTACTTATTTTTAATGATTTGTGTACTTGTCCTCCAAAATCTCTTTGCTCCACTACAGTTTCCCACCATTTAGGAAATACTCTGATTTAGAATCGTTTTATGGTTAAAATTGACCCCATTAATTTTACTTGAGATATTTTTGTTTGGGACGGGTATATTGCTCACATTCTCCTTTGTGTATACTTGGAGGAATATTTTGTGTTCAATCTCCGTTTCGAGCCTATTTGCATCTTTTATGGTTTTCACCTCTTCTCTGAATGACCTGTTATGATACTGAAATAATTTATATTGGTTTGCTTAGCCTTAGCAGCTATACTTTTTACCAGGTCTCTCTGAACACTCATTATTCTGTTGCTGCATATTTTTGTATTCATCTCATTAAGCCCTTTTCCTTTCACCCTGCATGATTTGTATGGGCCATTTTCCCTCTTTATCTCACTTTTAATTTGTTCATTAATCCATTTAGGTTTATGTTTGTTTAGTCTAAATTTGCTTGTTTTGGGAATATATTTGTCCTACATGCTCAGAATTATACCTTTAAAGGTGTTCCACTTGGCTTCTATTGAAGTGTTGTTGATGAAGGTAGCATTGTTGTTCACAAAACATGCTGCCAGCCACCCATTTATCTCCTCAATTTGTTTGGCAATCTCCCCTCCTTTCCCAAATACTGGTAGTATACTAGAGAATGCTACTTTGCATCCTATATCTTGTTTTGAGCTAATTCTCATATAAGTGACTTTTAAGGCACCTATAGTCTTTCTCCTTATGTGGACTACCACTGGGTCCCTACCTGTCCACTGCAGTATCCCTTCTAATCTTTCCTCAATATGTACTGCTCAAGTTCCAGGTAGACAGCTTGTATGTATTATCTTTAAAACACACATGGCTATCTACTTTTCCGGAACAAGGAATCACCTCGACTACAATCTCTCTACGACCTTCAAATGCGTCTTTGTCCAGGCTGTCCTCTCTGGTTACCTGACTAACTTTTCTTCTGGGACCTTATTATATTTTGTAATGTTGGACAGTGCCTAGTATCTGCTCGCTAATATGTTTCCTATATTCTTGCTTCTCAACCCCAATCCATCCATAATCAACTATTCCTTGGCTTCCTTCCGCACTTGTCCCTTTCATGATAATGCTTAACCTGATTGTGTTAGTTTCCAAGGTTCACTTTTGAGGTTTGATGCTAATTTGGCCATATCACTTACCTGATATGACTCACTTACAGAATCTAATACTTCCCCTCAAATATCTGCTCCCTTCTGTCTGTCCTTGTACGTTCCTGTAGCTTGATCTCTTGGGCCAAAATTCTCTTCTTTAAGCTTACTGAAAGATAGATCACAGAAGTGATCTGCTGCAATACATTAAACTGATCGGTTTAATGAAAAACTGTTTAACAGATGGTCTTTGCATATCTTTGGAATGATTCACACACCTTCAGCAATTACGCATGCCAGTGAAAAACAATTATCTGCTTTACCTGAACAACACCTTTTTTCTTGGGAACAAGCATGTAGCATTTTGGCAAAAGAACATTACATTTTAATGTTTGATAGGATTTCCATGTGGGCTTACAAACAAAACACCTTTTGATTTATTGTCACTCAGGCTACAACAGCAATGTTTCACTCAATACTCAGTAAAATGTATAATATGTGTCTGCATCTGTCTCTGTATCTGTGAGTAGTCAAGCCCTTGTTATAACATGCTAAAAACATAGTATAGAACTCATTTGAAAACAGCCTACTCTTTAATACCTTCCAGATCAGTCAGTCTGAACTGTTCTTTAAAATGTTGGACTGAACCATTTTGTTTTTTAACATGAATCCACTGCATGGTGTGCTGGGATGGTCCACTGTTCTTTCAGTCATGGAACTTGGATTTCAATTCAATCCAGACTGAGGGAGTAAAAATGTTCTTCCTCTGTCAGCTGTAAGATTCTGCATGAATGAGTTTAGTCAATCAGCCATTCAAACTAGGTCATATTCTGGGCCTTTCTGGAGCATCCCTTCTGGATGGCTCAAGACCAGAATTGGCAGACCCCGGGGAACAAGTTTGCTGATATCTTCTTGGATGGGAACCAGTGCAAGAAGGGAAGGCAATTAAGAGAATTCTTTCTTTTAAATTACCTTTTTACATCTCTATCCTTTTCATCCTCTTACTGTTGCATCCTATAAAAATGTGCTCTCCTCTAATAGAGACCAAGGCCCCGATATTTATGGGGAGTTGGGGGACAGTTTTATGGTTGGGAAAGCCAGAAGAACGGGTTTCCCTCAGATCCTGCTGAATTTAACGGCAGCCGCAGCTGGAGCGCATAGAGGAGGGAGAGAGAGAGATCGGGAGTCGAGGAGGACATCACTGGGGGGGGGGGGGGGCCAGAAGAGATCGTGGGTCGAGGAGGACATCACTGGGGGGGGGGGGGGCCAGAAGAGATCGTGGGTCGAGGAGGACATCACTGGGGGGGGGGGGGGGGGGGCAGAAGAGATCGTGGGTCGAGGAGGACATCACTGGGGGGGCCAGAAGAGATCGTGGGTCGAGGAGGACATCACTGGGGGGGGGGGGCCAGAAGAGATCGTGGGTCGAGGAGGACATCACTGGGGGGACCAGGAGAGATCGGGAGTCGAGGAGGACATCACTGGGGGGGGGGGGGGGGGCAGAAGAGATCGTGGGTCGAGGAGGACATCACTGGGGGGGGGGGGGGGGCCAGAAGAGATCGTGGGTCGAGGAGGACATCACTGGGGGGACCAGGAGAGATCGGGAGTCAAAGAGGACATCACTGGGGGTGCCAGGAGAGATCGGGAGTCGAGGAGGACATCACTGGGGGTGCCAGGAGAGATCGTGGGTCGAGGAGGACATCACTGGGGGGACCAGGAGAGATCGGGAGTCAAAGAGGACATCACTGGGGGTGCCAGGAGAGATCGGGAGTCGAGGAGGACATCACTGGGGGTGCCAGGAGAGATCGGGAGTCGAGGAGGACATCACTGGGGGGGCCAGGAGAGATCGGGAGTCGAGGAGGACATCATTGGGGGTGCCAGGAGAGATCGGGAGTCGAGGAGGACATCATTGGGGGTGCCAGGAGAGATCGGGAGTCGAGGAGGACATCATTGGGGGTGCCAGGAGAGATTGGGAGTAAGGAGGACATCACTGGGGGTGCCAGGAGAGATCGGGAGTCGAGGAGGACATCACTGGGGGTGCCAGGAGAGATCGGGGGTCGGGGGGGAACATCGTTGAGGGGCAGGAGAGATAGCCTCTGCTATCTTTTCCCTAGATTCTTTTAAAATGTGTGGATGCAATCCATCCGGACCAGGGGTTTTATCCTCTTTGAGTTTGATTAGTTTAATTAATATATCCCCTTTTTTATTGTAAATGCACTTATCTGATTACTAATCTGATCATCCAATGTCATGGCCACCTGTTCTATCTCCCTGGTAAATACTGAAGCAAAATACGTATTTAATATTTCTGCCATTTTGCTATTGCTGCCTGTGATTTTATCCTGACCATTCCTTAATGACCCTATTCTCACCCCTTGTTTAAATTTATGTGCCTGCAGAATATTTTACTCTTTTGTTTTATGTTTATTGGTAATTTAGTTTTGTAGTTCCTCTTTGCCTTCCTAGTTGTTTTTTGACTTCTCTCCTAATCTCTTTGTATTCTCCCTTGTCATGCTCTCTCCTGCTGTCCATGTACTTAGTGTATGCCTCTTTCCTTACTCTCAATTTTTCCCTTATGTCTTTATTCATCCATGGTGTCTCATTAGTGTTTAGCTTGTTCTTGTTTTTCAGCGGAATATATATTTTTTCTGGATTCTGTTGAGCACCATCTTAAATATTCCCCATTGCTGCTCTATGTCATTGATTCCCAATATCGTTGTCCATTTTATTTTCCCAAGCTCTATTCTCAGCCGCTCAAAATCAGCTTTTATCCAATCTATTACCCTGGTCTTTGTCATACTTATGTCTTTCTCAATTATTATCTTAAAGCATATTGTATTATGGTCACTATTGCCTAGATGTTCCCCCTACTTTTACTTCTGTTATCTGCTCTGGTTCATTTCCCATTACCAGATCCAGTAGCGAATTCTCCCTTGTCGGGCTTCTTACATATTGGACAGAGTATTAATCAAGAAATAATAGGAGCTTGTAACAAAGGTAATACAACCAGCGGATGTAGCATATTTGGATTTCCAAAAGGCATTCGATAAGGTGCCACCTAAAAGGTTGTTATGCAAGATAAGGGCTCATGAGGTTGGGGGGAATATATTAGCATCGATTGAGGATTGGTTAACGGGCAGAAAACAATGGGTCTTTTTTAGGTTGGCAGGCTGTAACTAGTGGGGTGCCGCATGGATCAGTGCTTGGGCCTCAGCTATTTACAATCTATATTAATGACTTAGATGAAGGGACCGAGTGTAATGTATCCAAGTTTGCTGATGATACAAAGCTAGGTGGAAAAGTAAACTGTGAGGAGGACACAAAGAGCCTGCAAAGGGATTTAGACAGGTTAAGTGAGTGGGCAACAAGGTGGCAGATGGAGTATATTGTGGGGAAATGTGAGGTTATTCACTTTGAATACAAAAACAGGATATTTTTAAAATGGTGAAAACTATTAAATGTAGGTGTTCAGAGAGATTTAGGTGTCCTCATACAGGAAACACAGAAAGTTAGCATGCAGGTACAGCAAACAATTAGGAAGGCAAATGGCATGTTGGTCTTTATTGCAAGGGGGTTGGAGTACAAGAGTAAGGAAGTCTTGATACAATTGTATAGGGCTTTGATGAGACCACACCTGGAATATTGTGCACAGTTTTGGTCTCCATATCTGAGGCAGGATATACTTGCCTTGGATGTGGCGCAACAAAGGTTCACTAGATTGATTCTTGGGATGAGAAGGTTGTTCTATGATGAGAGATTGTGTAGAATGGGCCTATACTCTCTGGAGTTTAGAAGAATGAGAGGTGATCTCATTGAAATATATAAGATTCTGAGGGGGATTGACAGGGTAGATGCTGAGAGGTTGTTTCCCCTGGCTGGAGAGTCTAGAACTAGGGGGCATAGTCTAAGGATAAGGGGTCGGCCATTTAAGACTGAGATGAGGAGGAATTTCTTCACTCAGGGTTGTGAATCTTTGGAATTCTCTACCCCAAAGGGCTGTGGTTGCTGAATCGTTGTGTATATTCAAGGCTGAGATAGGTAGATATTTGGACTCTAGGGGAATCACGGCATATGGGGATCAGGCAGGAAAGTGGAGTTGAGATCGAAGATCAGCCAATGGTGGAGCAGGCTCAAGGGGCTGTATGGCCTACTCCTGCTCCTAATTCTTATGTTCTTATGTTTGCTTTGAAGCAGACCGCAATGAATGAAGCAGCATGGCTTTAAGATTGTGTTCTAGTCTTCTCTAAATGCACTCCACCTCTCGTTGAATTAACTGAGAAGACTCATCCATCAGTGACACGATGATATAAAGTTTGAGGAGGCAGAGTTACTTAGTTTCCTGTCCAAACAGGCCAATTTCGGCTGACTTTAAATAAAACTATGTATATTTGATAATTTGGTTGCCAAAAGCTTTTTAACAGTGAGGCTACACTAACCCTGTTTTCTAGTATTACGTCAAATTATTTGGATCATTAATAGTCTGAATTTTTGCAGAACTATGATTACAAAAAATAAATCACACCAGTTATTTTAATTTTGCGCAGTTATTTTGACTTTACAATGTATATGGTGTTATTAAATTATACAAAACCTTTGATAAAGTTCCATACAAAAGGCTGCTACTGAAACTGAAAGCACTGAGAATTCAAGGTAAAAGCTGGACCTAGATAAGAAATTGGCTGAAGGAAAGGAATTGAGTACTTGTTAGGGGAATGATGTTGGGATGGGGGAAGTACTGAGTACAGTGCCCCAGAGGCTGGTGCAGGGGCACCTATTGTTCTTACTCTATATGAACAACCGTTTTAGTGGGAAACTGATGCGATCAGTTTGGCTGCCAGTTTTACATGGCACCTTTCCATTGACTTCAATAGAAAGGAAAATTGGGCAGTATGTAAAACGGGTGGCCGATCTGATCATGTCAATTTCCAACCCAGCGGGTTAGGTTAAAATTACCCAGAAACCCAATGTAAATTGGTCAAATTTTCTGATGATAAAAAGAAAAAAGATCTTCAATTTATGAAGTGCCTTATCCTGTTATGCAGGACATCCCAAAGTGTCTCTTTTTGGAGTGCAGTCATTGTTGTTATGTAGAATCATAGAATCATAGAAATTTACGGCACAGAAGGAGGCCATTCGGCCCATCGTATCTGCGCCGGTCGAAAAAGAGCTATCCAGCCTAATCCCACTTTCCAGCTCTTGGTCTGCAGCCTTGTAGTTTACGGCACTTCAAGTGCCTATCCAAGTACTTTTTAAATGTGATGAGGGTTTCTGCCTCTACCACCCTTTCAGGCAGTGAGTTCCAGACCTCCACCACCCTCTAGGTGAAAAAAGTTCTCCTCAACTCCCCTCTAATCCGTCTACCAATTACTTTAAATCTATGCCCCCTGGTTATTGACCTCTATGCTAAGGGAAATAGGTCTTTCCTATCCACTCTATCGAGCCCCTTCATTTTATATATCTCAATTAAGTCTCTCCTCAGCCTCCTCTGTTCCAAAGAAAACAACCTCAGCCTATCCAATCTTTCTACATATCTAAAACCTGGCAACACCCTCGTACATCTCCTCTGTACCCTCTCTAGTGCAATTACATCATTCCTGTAATGTGGTGACCAGAACTGTACGCAGTACTGTAGCTGTCACCTAACTAGTGTTTTATACAGTTTAAGCATAACCTCTCTGCTGTTATATTCTATGCCTCGACTAATAAAGGAAAATATCCCATATGCCTTCTTAACCACTGTATCTACCTGTCCTGCTACCTTCAGGGATCTGTGGACATGCACTCCAAGGTCCCTCTGTTCCTCTACATTTCTCAGTATCCTACCATTTATTGTGTATTACCTTGCCTTGTTAGCCCTCCCCATATGCATTAACTCACACTTCGTCGGATTGAAGTTTTGTATCCTCTGCAAACTTCTTAATTATGCCCCCTACATTGAAGTCTAAATCATTGATATATACCACAAAAAGCAAGGAACCCAGTACTGAGCCCTGTGGAACCCCACTGGAAACAGCCTTCCAGTCACAAAAACACCCGTTGACCATTACCCTTTGATTCCTGCCACTGAGCCAATTTTGGATCCAACTTGCCACTTTCCCTTGGATCCCATGGGCTTTTACTTTTTTGACCAACCTGCCATGTGGAACCTTGTGAAAGGCCTTGCTAAAAACCATGTAGACTACATCAAATACACTACCCTCATCGACCCTCCTTGTTACCTCCTCAAAAAATTCAATCAATTTAGTCAGACATGACCTTCCCTTAACAAATCCATGCTGACTGTCCTTGATTAATCCGTGACTGTCTAAATGACGATTAATACTGTCCCTCAGAATTTTTTCCAATAATTTTCCCACCACCGAGATTAGACTGACTGGCCTGTAATTACTCGGTCTATCCCTTTCTCCCTTTTTAAACAATGGCACAACGTTAGCAGTCCTCCAGTCCTCTGGCACCATGCCTGTAGGCAGAGAGGATTGATGATCAGAGCCTCCTCTATTTCCTCCCTTGCGTGTCTTAACAGCCTGGAATACATTTCATCCGGGCCTGGCGATTTATCTACTTTCAAAGATGCTTAACCTCTTAATACTTCCTCTCTCTCCATGTTTATCCCATTTAATATTTCACACTCCTCGTTAACTACAACGTCTGCATCGTCCCTCTCTTTTGTGAAGACAGATGCAAAGTATTCATTAAGAACCATACCCACATCTTCCGCCTCCACATAAAGGTGACCTTTTTGGCCTCTAATAGGCCATACTCTTTCCTTAGTTATTCTCTTGCTCTTTAAGTATTAATAAAACATCTTTGGGTTTTCCTTGATTTTACTTGCCAAAAGTTTTTCATGCCCATATAAGAAAACCTGGCAGCTATTTTGCGAACAACAGCCATAAGATGAAAGACCAGCTAAGCTATTGTTTGGTCTGATGGTTGAGAGAAGAATGTTGGCCAGAACACCAGGAGAGCTTCTTGCTCTTATTCGAATAGTGCCATGGGATCTTTTAACATCCACCTGAACAGGCAGTTGGGACCTTGGCTTAATCCTTCATCTAAAAAGCAACACCGACAACCATGCAGCGCTCTCTCAGTGCTACACTGAATGGTAGGCCTACATTATGTGCTTAAATCCTAGACTTAAGAGGCAACTGAGCCAAATTGACATCTTAAACTGTAGGGCAGGGAGAGGAAGTGGTTGAATTGGAGGAAGTGGCCATGATTTAGATAAAATCTGTAAATGGGTAGAACAGTAGTAGATAAAATTCAATTTAGGCAAGTGTAAAGTGCTAAGCATTGGAGCAAATAAGGATTGTAATAAGTATACCAAGAATGGTGTAGAAATAGCTACAGGTGAAGTTGAAAGGGACTTAGATCAGCACTGTACAAAGCAAATAGAGTGCTTAATTATATTGTTAAATCTGTAGAGTATAATTCAGAAGATGTTGTGCTAAAACTGCATAGTTCCCTGGTCAGACTACATCTTGAGTACTGTGTTCAGTTGTGGATATAAATGACTTGGATGAGGGGACCAAGTGTAATGTATCCAAGTTTGCTGATGATGCAAAGCTAGGTGGGAAAGTAAGCTGCGAGAAGATGCAAAGAGCCTGCAAAGGGATACAGACAGGTTAAGTGAGTGAGCAATAAGGACGCAGATGGAGTATAATGTGGGGAAATGTGAAATTATCCGCTTTGGTGGGAAGAATAGAAAAGCAGAATATTTTTTAAAAGGTGAGAGGCTAGTAAATGTTGGTATTCAGAGAGATTTGGGTGTCCTTGTACATGGATCACAGAAAGTTAACATGCAGGTACAGCAAGCAATTGGGAAGGCAAATTATATGTTAGCTTTTGTTGCAAGGGGGTTGGAGCATAAGAGTAAGGAAGTCTTGCTGCAATTATATAGGGCTTTGGTGAGACCACACCTGGAGTACTGTGTATAGTTTTTGTCTTCCTACCTAAGGAAGGATATTCTTGCCTTAGAGGAGATGCAACAAAGGTTCACTAGATTGATTCCTGGGATGAGGGCTGTCCTATGAGGAGAGATTGAGTAGAATGGGCCTTTTTCTCTGGTGTTTAGAAGAATGAGAGGTGATCTCATTGAAACGTATAAAATTCTTAGAGGGCTTGACAGGGTAGATGCTGAGAGGTTGTTTCCCCTGGCTGGAGAGTCTAGAACTAGGGGGCATAGTCTCACGATAAGGGGTCGGGGCCATTTAGGACTGAGATGAGGAGAAATTTCTTCACTCAGAGAGTGGTGAATCTTTGGAATTCTCTACCCCAGAGGGCTGTGGATGCTCAGTCGTTGAGTATATTCAAGACAGAGCTCGATAGATTTTTGGATACTAAGGGAATCAACGGATGTGGGGATAGTGCAGGAAAGTGGAGTTGAGGTAGAAGATCAGCCAGGATGGTACTGAATAGCGGAGCAGGCACAAAGGGCCAAATGGCTAACTCCTGCTTCTATTTCTTATATTCTTATGTAAAATCTGTCAAAATGGAGAAATACACTTGCTGGCAATGGGAAATTTTTGTTTTTTTTATTCATTCATAGGATGTGGGCATCCCTGGAAAGACCAGCATTTATTGCCCATCCTCAATTGCCCTTGAGGAGGTGGTGGTGAGCCACCTTCTTGAATCGCTGCAGTCCACATAGTGAAGCTACTCCCACAGTGCTGTTAGATAGGGAGTTCCAGGATTTTGACCCAGTAATGATGAAGGGCGGCGATATATTTCCAAGTCAGGATGGTGTGTGACTTGGAGGTGAACGTGGAGCTGGTGGTGTTCCCATGCGCCTGCTGCCCTTTTCCTTCTAGGTGGTAGAGGTCGCAGGTTTGGGAGATGCTGTTGAAGAACTCTTGCCGTGTTGCTGTAGTGCATCTTGTAGATGGTACACACTGTAGCCACGGTGCGCCGGTGGTGGAGGGAGTGAATGTTTAAGGTGATGGATGGGGTGCTGATCAAGCGGGCTGCTTTGTCCTGGATGGTGTTGAGCTTCTTGAGTGTTGTTGGAGCTGCACTCATCCAGGCAAGTGGAGACAATTCCATCACACCTTCTGACTTGTGCCTTGGAGATGTTGAAAAGGCTTTGGGGAGTCAGGAGGTGAGTCACTCGCCACAGAATACCTAGCCTCTGACCTACTCTTGTAGCCACCGTATTTATGTGGCTGGTCCATTTATGTTTCTAGTCAACGGTGACCCCCAGGATGTTGATGGTAGGGGATTCAATGATGGTAATGCCATTGAATGTGAAAGGGAGGTGGTTAGACACTCTCTTGTTGGAAATGGTAATTGCCTGGAACTTGAGTGGCGCGCATGTTACCTGCCACTTATCAACCCAAGCCTGGATGTTGTCTGGGCGTTGCTGCATGCGGGCATGGACTGCTTCATTATCTATGGAATTATGAATGAAACTGATATATAAAGCATATTACATGCCTTTTGAGGGCAGGATTCTATTTCATATGTGGCTTCTTTTGTGAGCTGTTTGTAGTGTGGCAAAATAACGAAAAGAGGGTTATTGATTCCTGCCTTAGTAAGAGCCCAATTCCTTTCTCAGATAAATTATTTGAAAATTATTAAGGCGCAAATACATGGCAATTCGAGCAGTTTTGGTTCTCTCAATTTCCACCTCCTGCTCATGGTATGCGATAGGAGATGTTTGAGGTGCATCATTTATGTCATTGTGTAACACAATTTGAACTGTAGCTTTCACCTTCCAAACCTAGTTCCATCTTTCTGCCAATCATACGAAAGGTAGAATACCAATTGGAGCGCTAAGTAACATTTTTGCATAAGAGTTAAAAGGAAAATCACAACTTTAATGCCATAAATATTGGTTGGTGGAGATGAGTGTGAGCAAGCACATAGAATTAAATTTCTCATCAGCATTAATTAGCAGTGTTATGACCTGCAATGCTGTGATTTCAATCTTAGAATAGAGGTAAGGGTGTGTTATATTTATGGTTTCTCTTTCTCGCTCGCTGTCTCTACCTGTGATCTAGATTTTTGGAATGACATTATTTTATCCTTGGTAGTAATCCATTTCTTTTAAATGACAAAGTTCTAGCAGAGTTTAGTTGAAATGGGTTTCTGCCGGCATTAAAATAACACTGATTGCAAAATCCAGGCATCTCTTATTCTATTCCCCTCTCTCTCTCTCTCTCTCTCAAGTCCCACTCATGTAGAGCTCCTGTTAAGATGCTGAGAAGAGGGTGGCATAAGAGTCAGTGAAACTGTTGATTCAATTGATATTATGCCATCAATGGCGATAAAAGAAATGAAACAAAATAAAATACATAGCACCTGTAAAGAGAAAAGACAGGTTAGCATTTTAGTTTTTTTTCTTTTTAATTGTACATGGAGTTAAAAGAGTCTGCCCTATTCTCTTCCATGGTACAGTATTTGGATTAGCTGGCCACTATGAGACATTATTCGTCTAAACCTCAGTCCCCAACAATGGCACACATGAACCAAATATTGGGGGAGGTGGAAACGGAAGTCCCTTACAGTGGTGTACTGAATTACCCACGATACACTGGTGGTAACTAGCTGCCAGGGTACATAAACTCCACCAGAGAACATTTGAATTGTATCTGTAACAGTGATTTGGGCTGATAATTAATTTTTCACTAGCACTCGCCCTTTCAGTTATAATGCACGATTGTTCCACCAACTCTGAAAGATTGTTTTAAAAATACTTATTGTTACTGCCTGTAAAACATATTTACAACAGTAATGGATATGAAGATAGACAGTACAGGCACACATAAAAAAGAATGTGTTTTAGAGTAAATATATAATTCTTTTGTGCATTTTACAGTGCCTATTTGGGTCATTTGAAATGAAGAATTTTCAGGGTTGGGCTGCCTGACATCCGAGCATTCTATGCAGGAAATGCAAATACCATGCAACACCTGTTCCTCAGCTGGGCCTGTGTGCCTGGGTATTTTTACTTGAGGTGTCCATTGTCTTTCTGGCTGTGAGTCAGAAGCAATGGACTGATTAATTACGCCATCTTCTATCTCTGCATCTGTCATCAGTGAAGCAGAATAGTCTGTCTGGATTCCATAATGCCCTTTGCAAATTTGGGTTGGGATGTCGCCTGGGCCTGTAAGCATTGCTTGTCTTTATCTTTAGCAAAGGGGTATAAGCGAGATTTGGTCCTCGGGTGAATTTTAGTATAACAGTTTCCTGAGGGAGCTATGCCTAGGCTCTCTCATTATCCACGTTATGGATGATAGCACTATTGCTTGGTCTGGCAGATAGAATGGCTGAGAAAACAGAATTGAGAGCAGACTACCAGGGCAAACTATGGCTATATCTATTCTGTGCATTTTAGTAGAAGCTGTTGATGTGCTGAATGGCATGTTATTAACACTGAAGTCATATTATTCTCATTTGAATAGACTTGCATCAACTTTTTAATTTAAATCAAACATCTGACATATAGGAGATTCCAATTATTGGACTGTCATTGTCCCAACATGATTGCAAAAGGGTCAAGAAATTGTGGTTAACATATTTGCATAAAAGTCATTGTGCATTGGAAAATTGGAAAATGTGTGTGCGCATATGTGTGCGTGCTGAAGCTTAAACTTGTTGAAGTGTGTAGTAATTTGTGTTGTATCTGGATGTGTGAGAAATCTGAACGTAGTTTTAGTAGTTTTTAATAGTCTAAATTTAAATTCCAAATTGGCAACTAGTACCAGATATTGTGACCTCTGTAAACTGTTCAAATTAATAGTGCCAAAATTACAGCACCAATATAAAAATAAGTCCCCTTACAGAAAAAACATTTCAGACTTCACAAAATGTGTCAGTTGTATGCAGTTGGCGAAATGCATATCATCACAGTTATTATCACCCTATTGGCCCGGATTTTCCAGGGCCTATGACCGCGTACGCACAGCGTATGCAATTGTAAGTGCCCTGCAAGTTCTGAGTTTCTGCGTGCGATGTGCATGCGCGAAAACCTGGAACTTGCGATCTGTCATGTTTCAGCTTGACAGATCGTACGAATTCGCAGGAAATGGACATTCGCTGGCAGAAAGTTGGGCTAGTTGCCCAACTACTGCCCAGCGAATGTCCACGAAACTCTTACGCCTGGTAAAAGCACACATAAGGCCTTTTTTTTACCAGCGTAAGAGTTTAAATAAATATTAAAATAATTTTTTTAAATGATTTAACCATACAAAAATCTTTAAAATTAGTTTAGGTTATTTTTGGCCCCTCGGAAAATGTTTACATTTATTTTTCCAAAAATTAAATTTTTGTTTTAAATGTTTAATTAAATTGTATTTTAATTAATTTTGACCATGTGATGATTTATTTTTATTTCAGTGCTGTGATAGTGTGTTTTTTAGGGGATTCCTATTATTCTTATGGAGATTCCACGGAATCTCCATAAGCATAATGGGAATCCCCCTTTGTGATTGGTTGGGCCGGCCCACATGATCCCAGGGACACTTGCGAACTGCATCTGCTCCTGGGATACCTGGGCCTTTACACAGGCCTACGCCTGCAGGCCCAGGAGCGCGAAACTTCGAAGGTATGGAGGCACCAGGTAGGTGTGGTGTTTACTTGCAGTTCAGAGGCATTCGCCCGCGGGAAGCCTCTGACCGCAATTTCCAGCCCGTTCGTCAAAGCTCACTCTGATCATATCAGCTTTCACCTGTGCATCAGATTCATGACAATGCAAGATCTATCAGGAGGACCAGTGTGAAATAATAATTAGCACATAAGGACAGATAAGTGTAGAATGGGTAGCAGAATAAAAAGAGAGAGATTACACTAGCCTTTTCATTAATCTGTCCAGATATTAAGAGAACTTTCTTTATCCCTCATGGTCACAAGCAGATGATCATTTCAGCACTTCAAGGCAAACTCTTGGTCCAGGCTGCTTGCTGATTGAAATTCGGTGCATGCCATGTAATTGCTGTCCCTTCTTCCGATGCATTTGAAGATTACATTTGATAATGCCCAATATTAATAACCAGATGTGATCTTCTTCCTGCCTTGAGGTCAGGCTTGCTGGACAGGTCAAACCATTTGTCTGTGTGCACAAACTGTGAAGTCTATTCAGAATGACAGGTATGAAAAGGAGTATGGGGCGTTAACCCCCCCAGACCACCAAAGGGAACCTTCCTGCTGGGAACAAAGAGCTGCAGTAGCTGCTGCAATTTTGCTAAGATTTAAACCAGGTTAACAGCAGCTGAGGGGCTGTTGCATTTACTTCAGTAGCCAGAAGGTCAATCACGGAGGCTTTATTTCAGCTTTAATCTGCGTAACTATAGAGGAAATGAGCACATTGTGTGAGTGATATGTAAACAGAAACAATGTAGAGATAGATTTGCCTTTTCAATTTTCACATGCTCACCATGACTTTACAGTGTGAAAGCCAAGACACTATGCAGAGTCTAGGTAAACAGTGCCCCAGTAGATTTATTGGTATCTTTATAAATATACCATCCTTAATTGTATTTTTTTCTTCTGACTGAGATTTGATGGTGAGTGGTTATTTATATATTTATAATTCTATTTTACATTGTACATGAAGAATGTCGCACAACACCAGGTTATAGTCCAACAGTTTTATTTGAAATCACAAGCTTTCGGAGCAGCAGCTCCGAAAGCTTGTGATTTCAAATAAAACTGTTGGACTATAACCTGGTGTTGTGCGACTTCTCACTTTTGTCCACCCCAGTCCAACACTCCGCATCATGAAGAATGTCAGCAGAGGAAAAATATTGGCCTGTATTTTCCGATGCCTACGGGTGTGTACGCGCTGTGTACACACCCGTAGGGACATCGGAAATGCCGGCTTCAAGCATGCGAAGCGCATGCACCGAAAACCGACATTTCCAATCTGTCAAGAATGCTCGACAGATCGGACGCCTGCCCTGGAGAAGGGCCTCTGCGGGGGGGAGAGTTCCGCTTTCTGCAGAACCTCCGCCCGCAGAAAACCCTTAGAAATCTTACGCCTGGTAAAAGCAGGCGTAAGGCCTGCTTTTACCAGCATAAGAGTTGAAAAAAAGTTTTTAAAAAAATTTCACTCATTTATAATTTAAAAATACTTTAAAAAAAGTTAAGTTTATTTTTAGCCTGTAAAAAACTTTAATTATTTTTTTCAAAAAATTAAATTTGTTTAAAATATTTAATTTAATGTAATTTTAACTCATTTTAAAAATGTGATTTAAAAAAAAATTATTTAATGTTTTAGTGTCTTTTTGGGGTGATCTCCATTCATATATTTGACAGGTGTATCTGTCAAAAGTATGAAAGGAGATTCCCTTCTCCTATTGGCTTGCCTGGCCCATGTGATCCCAGGGACGCTTGCGAACCGCATGCGCCTCTGGGATATGTGGGCCCTGCGCATTTCGAGTTGGAGAGGCCCAGGAGCGGAAGAGTCCGGACCTCGGGAGCCCTCAGGTAAGGGCGTAGATTTTTTTCCGATAGGAGGCATCTGCACGCAGGAAGCCTCCTATAGGAAATTATGGGCCATTGAGTTAATGAACAAAAATAAATCCATTCTTTGTATTTGTTATTTTGTCAATAATAATAATAAACTCTGCTCATGAAGATTTCAAATCATTATCAAATTCTTCAAACAGTTGTAAAGTTGATTGCAGGCCCTGCTGCACACTTTGTAGTGTCCACCTACGTGTATATAGGGTCAGAAGGGAAAGACATAATAATGTGCCCTAATTGATTTTGAACATTAGTTTTCTGTGAATAGATAAGTAGTGACTGTGACATTTGATTACAGACCAAGGTACCCATTTAACCTTCTTGTTCATATTGGCCAGGATTTCAAATGCAAGTAACTTACCTCCCTCAGGTTCAGTAGGATTAGATTGTCTGCAGTAATCCCTAATGCTATGAAATGGACCTGATAGAACTGTCTGCTTGGGATAATGTTGATGAATTTCAGCTTATGTAGATTAGTTAACTCTTCTCACCCTGTACCAAGGATTCAGTATTATCAATAGGTAGAAATTGTTAAGCCACTCTTGTTAAAGTGTACCACAATCTCTGTTTAAGAAAAGGTACAACATAGAGCAATGTGGGATTTTGTGCTGAGACGTTATTAGATGATCTGGGAAAGGTGACTGGAGCAGTTTGAATAACTGCAGTCAAAAAAGACCAATGTATCAGACAGCCCATGAGTGTAAGAGAAGAAAGTCAGCTGACAATATACGTAGATTTTTAACTAGTTAAATCCGCAGTTGATTTCTGCGTTTTCTTTGTAGAGAATCAAAGAAAACAAAATGCTCTAATCTTCAAAGCAGACACTGGTATGTTGAGTGAACCTTGGTATGCAGACTCACTAAGCCCACCCTTCCAAACCATTGTAATCTTTGGTGTAGATGATGACTTCAGTATATAGTGGCCCAAAAAGAGTGCTGGACATGTCAATCACTCTGAGTCTACAAGAAAAAGGCTTCACAAAAGAGTTTCTGTGCTCCTGCTTCCCTGAATGTTCCTTGAGTCTTTAAGAAAAGACAGATACTGGATATAGTTACCTTACTCAGACCTACTCTGTGGTGGATAGTACATTTTAAATAGGACTGTATTTGAAAGTGTTTTTATGTTATATATTTGTTTAGTATAATTCTAGTCATTCATTCATTGTTATATGAAATTAATTGCAATGTATTGCTTTCAAAAAGCTTGTAACAAAATGTATGGTAATAATGCAGAAATACATTTTTGTTAACATTGATATTAGTGTTTACTGGCCCCAGGGAAAGGAAGGCCAATTGCAATACATAGAAAACAAGTATCTAATATATGTATTGGCAACATCCAGACTTTAGTGATTAAAACACATGAAAAAAATTCTGACTTCCAAATGTTATTGAAAATGTTGATTCTAGATGTTAGAAAATCAGTGTGGACTTGTGGTTTCCAAAGGTAAAGAAGCAGCTAGCTATTTTGACTGAGTCCAAATTGCATCGAACATAATTGTGACTGTACAATCCAACACAGAGATGGTTTATTTTTCTTTTGCAATCATTTGTAATTTGTTGGGTTTGGTGCATTCCCCAATCAAACGTTCCTTTATTTATATGTACGTAAAGTTGTGCCGTGTGGATCCTAGCTAATGATTTTTCTTTTGTACAGTGTAATTCACATGGACATTTGATAGGCAGTTGATTAGTCTGGAATGATTTCTTTAAAATGAAAATTAATTGCAATTTGTGCAGCCTTCATTAGTCTGCTTTTATAATTGCATATGTGAGAGTGCATGACTAGATTTGGCTGGAATTGGTTAAGAACTGTTGAATCCCTTCAATATATTTGGGTTACTGTAGACATTTAAGAGGTGTCCTCCTTAAGAAAAAAAAATGCAATGAAGAATCTGCTTATTTTCCAAAACTAAAATTGTTGTTTTAGAAATCTTGATAATACTTCTCTGGAAAAAATGTAATTTACTCTTAGATTCTTGATTTTTTTTCCTCAGGATGGTTTGAATCAATAAGGTATTTCTGTGTCTTGTTATTTTGGGAGTGATAAACAACGCAAAAGCCAAAACACTGAATGGCTATTTCTATAATTTTTTCTGTTGTTGAATGTTGCAAAACTACCAAAAGTTTTTAATGCAAGTTGCAGAATAGAAATGTGGAGAGGAATTTCTATTTTTGTCCTTTTTTGTCCAGACACCTTTCACTTTTTAAAGACAATTTGAGAGGAGAACTTTTATTGTCAGTAAGGGTCGAAGACAGGCCTTCCAAACACAATAACTCAACATTTATCTTATCATTACAAACCGTATACACTAGCCTGTTAAATTACTCAACTATTAATTTATGACACAGAAACCCAGATCACGTCCATACTAAATTTTCTAAAGTAGAATAATGTAATTTCCTGGGCATCTTATTAGAAAGAGTCTTGCCAGCTCAAACGTACAGAAGTGGGGGTGGGGATGTGGACGGGGCGGCAATTGGGGGGAAATCAGTTCAAAGATTATTGAGTTTCTTGATCAAAAACATGAACAGATTCAAGAATATTGGTGTCATTCTAGGCTTGGGAATTTGTTTGAAAGTATAGCTGCTTATTTGTAGAAGAAACTGGCTTTTTGGCCACAGTTTAGTTTAGTTAATGTTGGAAAAAATGTGTTTAGGCGACAGATTTTTAAATCACTATAATATAAATATGCTTCTCTTTTCATCCTGAATTTGCTTTATTTCAAGGTAATTTACTGCAGCAGACATGCACTTATGTCTGTCTTTGTAATTTTAGGGATTAGGATAGTGAGGATTAAATGCTGCCTCTTAATCTTCCATATCAACTTTAAGAGCGAAATGTAATATGCAAATGGAATACATTCATTTTGTGTTTACATATTTTTTAATCTCAGTAATTTAGTTCTAAGAAGATGGGAACTCATCTTTGCCTTATTTATTTTGAATCCTAAAGCAAGATGCCATTAAAATCTTTATCCCTATGTCTTAAAGGATAAATGTTTATCCACGGGGGATTAAAATATAATTTTTTTTAAAAAGTGTTCTGAACTCTGTCCACACTTAACGTCACGCTGAGTTTGGTGCTCTAGATTTTCACTGTGTGTAGGGTTACAAAACTTTTTTTTACAAACTTGTTAAAGTGGTTCTGTTTTTTCCCTAAATGATTTGAAGAAATTCTTTTGAACAGCAGTGAATCTGACGCTGTATCATAGAAAAATTGAATTTAGCTCACTCTGAATTTATCAGTGAGCTGGCACTTTCCAGCATCATTCACTCAATCACAGTGGGGGCAAGTCTGTTAAAAGATTTTTACACCCATAGTGCTTTTTATTCTGTGAAGTGAAGTCAGTTAGTTCCGTAGGACTAGAACCACAGATCAGAATTACAATTTTTTTTTTTAAAAAGAGAAGGAATTTGTTTGGAAAAGTCTATCCCTGACTAATGACAAACAGATGTTATGAAAGGAGATGTACAGTGATGAAACAGAGCTTGCATCTCAGATATGAAAACATAAGGTTATGCCTAAAATATATCTTTCAGATTTATTATCTGCGTCTTAAAGAAGCTAAACATGGGTTCACATAGAATGTAGAGCATATATTTTATTTAATCATAGACAAATAAGTGCAAAATGTTGTTTTAAAATCAATCTACGTTGATACCTCAAAATAACATTCACTCACTCCTGAGAAAGGGAAACAGCAGATAGAGCCAGAAGACTCCCACACACAGTATTTCCCTTCTTTCTACACTCCCACCAGCTCCTTTTCTGTGTGATCACATTCACATATGCACATTTTTTCTCTTACATTCTCCTTACCATTCTCTTTTGGGAAATATCTCGTCCTACCAATTAATTTTATTTTCATTCTGTATATTTGCACAGAAAATTCCTGGCCATGAAATGTGGTAGAAAGTTTCCATGCACCACATTAAGGGGAGCATGTCCTCTGTGGATACACCATAAGACATGTACAAGGATGTTGCAGTAGTGCTTAGTGGTATACAAGCAAACTCACAACTTGTAGGCTATGTATTAATCCCAGTCTATGAAAAGCAGATCAAGGATGAAAGTGAATGCTGGCCACTGGCCATAGTTCATCTCTTTATAATCTAATGGCTGGAACTGTAAATTTAATATGCTAATGGTTCACTGGTAGTGTCGTAGACTTAAATCTGGTGCAGGGAGAGAGTTAGTGGGGTAGGCTCAGTGCTATGGAAGAGGAGAGGGACTTGGGGATGCAGGTTCACAGAATATTAAAGGCAGCACCTCAAGTTAATACACTGTAAAAATAACTAACAGAATTCTAGGTTTTATCTTAAGACGTTTAGAATATAACAGCCAACAGGTAATGATGAGCCGATATAAAACCTTATTAAGACCTCAGTTAGAGTACAGAGTGCAGTATTCAACTCCACATTATAGGAAGGATATTGAGGCTTTAGAAAGCGTACAACACAGATTCACTAGAATGCTCCCTGTATGAGGAAATACAAATACGAAGAAAGACTTGAAAAATGGAGTATTTTTTCATTCAAACAACAGATTACGGATGATATAATAGAAGTACTTAAAATTATGAAAGGATGGGACACGGTAGATAGAAGCTGACTGTTTGCAGTTGAGGGGTCAAGATCAAGGGGCCATATACAAGATTAAATGTAAGAGATTTAGATAAGAGAGCAGGAGAAACGTCTTCACACAAAGAGTTGTGAGGCTGTGGAATTCTCTTCCAGGGTTAATGGTTGAGGCAGAAACTTATGTCAACATTCAAGATTAGACTGGATATGTGGATGAAGGAAAAGGAGTTAAAGGCATATGGGAACAGGGTGGGTAAATGTGATTAGAACTTTTCGCTCTCACGGAAGCTAGATGCCGATACTGACTGGTTGGGCCAAATGACCTTTTTCCGTGTTGCAACTACTATGTATTCCACTGTGGTGTTATTGATACAGAATAATATTGATTGTATGATATCATTAGAACCCATTCAAAAACTTATGCTCCCTGTATACTTTGCCAATCAGAATATTTAGCCAAATAGCCTCATGTGATAATAATGTAAATTTTGTGGCTCAAGTAATGGCATCAGAATCAAAACAGCAGATGTTATTTATTCATGAAGTTAGACATGATGGGCTTGTTTTTCTTTGGGAATCTGCCCATTCTCAGGTGGTCCTAGAACATTCTTCAGAGGAAAACAGAGGAGGAAAAGGAGGTAGAGGCCTACTTGTTATTTACATCCTCTTCCCCCACCCACTGCCACCGATGTCAGTCACCCAGCCATTTCATTCTCCTGCTCTCTTTGTTAAAAGAGGAAATTATGGGCCCATTCAAAATTTGTATTTTACTAGCAGAGTTCTAAAGTCATTGGTACAAATGATCAAGATGTGGACTAATTTTTCCAGTCAATATTTTGTGCAGTGGGTTATAAAGACGTTTATGAAGCATACACTTTTGGATATATCTACTGAGGTCTTTGAATTTTAGCATTTGTAATCAGGACTGGAGCTCACAATGCTTTGAACAAAGATATTTTTGGTGGGACACGGAAGGTCTAAAAAGAATTGTACACCCCACTGCTGATTAAGTTTCCTTCAGTTATTTTTAATTGCATTATGTCCTCCTAATTGGTAGATAACAATTATAGAGAATCCAGTAAATAAGCAAATGGCATATCTCTGGGAAGAATTAATGCACTTCAATCAGCATTTTTTTGGTAAAGTATCTGGGACAAGTGTTACAAACAGAATACCCCATGGTGGGACTGTCACTGGGTCAGAGGGTGAGCATATACTGCAGGGCTGCCAAGTCTCACTATTTGGAAGTATGACACACTAATTTCAGGTGAACTACACAATATTTTAACTGACTTATGTTTTATTAATAAATAATACTTGCATTTATATAGCACCTTATCTCAAAAAACTTCACAAAACTAATTATTTTTGAAATGCAATGATTATTGTTATGTAGGCAAACTTGGTAACTGTTCTATGCCAGCAACACCCCAGAAACAGCAATGAGGTGAGTGACAAGCTAATCGGTTTTCTTGCTGACATCGGTTGAGGGAAAAATGTTGGCTATGACACTGGGATAACTCCATGCTCTTGTTTTGAATGGTTCCAGGGGATCTTCAATGCTCACCCAAAACAATAAAACAGGTAGACAAGAATGTTACACTTTCAAAAAAAAAAACTAAGAAAAAATACTCGTACAGCATACTTTTTCTAAGATTTAGATTGTAGGCATAATTTTCCAACTTCACACTCCCAGTAGGGAGCCTCACTTGCCAGTAGTACATATCAGAATTTCCAGCACTCAAATGATTTTCAACTATTTTTATGCTCATAAAATTATACACGACATACGTCAGAATTTCCGATATGTACTTTCAGCAGCAAGGTTCCCCTCGGGAATGCAAAGTCAGAAAATTATCCCTTGCATGTCTTGTTTAAACAATAAATACATAAAATCCCCGAATAGCTCACCATGGATTCAATCCCAAGCTGCACTCAGACACTCCAGAGGCTGCTTGTGGAGGAAATTCCCAAACATGCAGTTGAACATATTAAGAAAATCTCCAACCCTATCGGCTGTTTTTGATCCCGTAGGAAATGAATTTAAAATAGGAGATGCCCATGCAAATATGATTTAAGAACATGCATTTGTTACATTGAGATTTTAAACTTTACTATTACATTTTATTCCTATTACAAGTGGTAGAAGTGTCAGTAGGAGAGCATTTTGGTGACAGTGACCATAATTCGTTGAGATTTAAGGTAGTCATGGAAAAGGACAAAGATGGACCGGAAATAAAGGTTCTAAATTGGGGGAAGGCCGATTTTAATATGATAAGGCAGGATCTGGCCAAAGTGGACTGGGATCAGCTACTTGTAGGAAAATCCACATCAGAGCAATGGGAGTCTTTCAGAAAGGAAAGAGAGAGAGTACAACGGCAACATGTTCCCGTAAAAGGTCAAAGGTGGGACCAACAAGCCCAGGGAACCCTGGATGTCAAGTGATATACAAGAATGGATTAGGAAAAAAAGGGAGGCTTTTGGCAGATACAAAGGACTAAAAACAGTGGAAGCCCTAGAGGAGTATAGAAAGTGCAGGGGGGTACTTAAAAAATAAATTAGGAGAGCGAAGAGGGGGCATGAAATAACACTGGCGGGCAAAATAAAGGAAAATCCCAAGGTGTTTTATAAGTATGTTAAGGGCAAGAGGATAACCAGGGAAAGAGTAGGGCCCATTAGGGACCAAAGTGGCAATCTGTGTGTAGAGCCAGAAGATGTAGGTGGGGTTTTAAATGAATATTTTGCATCTGTGTTCACTATGGAGAAGGGTGATTTAGGCATAGAAATCAGGCAGGGGGATTGTGATATACTTGAACAAATTAGTATTGAGAGGGAGGAGGTACTAGCGGTTTTAACAGGCTTAAAAGTGGATAAATCCCCAGGCCCAGACGAGATGTATCCCAGGCTGCTGTGTGAGGCAAGGGAGGAGATTGCAGGGGCTCTGACACAAATTTTCAGAACCTCTCTGGCTACAGGGGAGGTGCCAGAGGACTGGAGAACAGCTAACATAGTACCATTATTCAAGAAGGGTAGTAGGGATAAACCAGGGAATTACAGGTCAGTGAGCCTAACATCAGTGGTAGGGGAATTATTGGAAAACATTCTGAGGGACAGAATTAGTCTCCACTTGGAGAGGCAAGGATTAATCAAGGATAGTCAGCATGGCTTTGTCAGGGGGAGATCATGTCTATCCAATTTGATTGAATTTTAAGAGGGGGTGACTAGGTGTGTGGATGAGGGTAGTGCAGTTGATGTGGTCTACATGGACTTCAGTAAGGCTTTTGACAAAGTCCCGCATGGGAGACTGGTCAAGAAGGTAAGAGCCCATGGGATCCAGGGCAATTTGGCATATTGGATCCAAAATTGGCTTAGTGGCAGGAGGCAGAGGGTGATGGTCGAAGGTTGTTTTTGTGACTGGAAGCCTGTGTCCAGTGGTATACCGCAGGGATCGGTGCTGGGTCCTTTGCTGTTTGTAGTGTACATTAATGATTTAGATATGAATGTAGGAGGTATGATCAGTAAGTTCGCAGATGACACGAAAATTGGTGGGGTGGTAAATAGTGAGGAGGGAAGCCTCAGGCTACAGGACGATATAGACGGGTTGGTTAGATGGGCAGAACAGTGGCAAATGGAATTTAACCCTGAAAAGTGTGAGGTGATGCATTTTGGGAGGACTAACAAAGCAAGGGAATACACAATGAATGGTAGGACCCTAGGAAGGACAGAGGATCAGAGGGACCTTGGTGTGCATGTACATAGATCCCTGAAGGCAGCAGGACAGGTAGATAAGGTGGTTAAAAAGGCATATGGGATACTTGCCTTCATTAGCCGAGGCATAGAATATAAGAGCAGGGAGGTTATGATGGAGCTGTACAAAACGTTAGTTAGGCCACAGCTGGAATACTGTGTGCAGTTCTGGTCGCCACACTATAGGAAGGATGTGATTGCATTGGAGAGGGTGCAGAGGAGATTCACCAGGATGTTACCTGGGCTGGAGCGCTTCAGCTATGAAGAGAGACTGGACAGGCTGGGGTTGTTTTCCTTAGAGCAGAGAAGGCTGAGGGGGGACCTGATTGAGGCGTACAAAATTATGAGGGGCATAGATAGGGTAGATAGAAAGGAACTTTTCCCCTTAGTGGAGGGGTCAATAACCAGGGGGCATAGTTTCAAGGTAAGGGGCAGGAGGTTTAGAGGGGATTTGAGGAAAAACTTTTTCACCCAGAGGGTGGTTGGAATCTGGAACTCACTGCCTGAAAGGGTGGTAGAGGCAGGAACCCTCACAACATTCAAGAAGCATTTAGATGAGCACTTGAAACGCCATAGCATACAAGGCTACGGACCAAGTGCTGGAAAATGGGATTAGAATAGACAGGGCTTGATGGCCAGCGCGGACACGATGGGCCGAAAGGCCTCTTTCTGTGCTGTATAACTCTATATGACTCTATGACAAAAGTCTTTTAATTCAGACACTTATTAAAATGTCCAACTCCATCACACTGTTTCACATCGCCTTTAATGTAGCTTCACATACTGTTTTTTCTAACATAGGCAGCCCTCATACTAACTTGTTACCTCTGGGACTTGTGTTTCAATTGGAATGGTAGGCCGGAATTTTGCGGGGGTTCAGCAGGCACGATCGGTGGCAGGTTGTGTGGGAAAGTGGTTTTTTTTTTCCACAGCGGGTTAGGACCCCGCTGTGAACCCGCTTTCACGCGCCTTTCCCAATGTCGGGTCTGTCAGCGTTGAGCAGACCCGCCACGCAGTGGCGGGGGACCCAATTCAAGTACAGTAAACTCTTGTTTAAACGGCACTTCATCATCCGGAATTCTTTAATAACCAGCAAAATAGATAGCCGGTAATCTTGCCGAATCCATCCATTTTTCATTTTTCCGAGTCCGAGTTTCCCGCGGTGGCCGAGTTAGTCAGTGGTTTTTATTTGTTTTGTGTTAAAAATTGCCTACCTCTCTGTTATCCGGAATTTTTCATCAACTGGCACCATCCCGGTTCCATAGGTGCCGGATATGAAAGAGTTTACTGTAATTAGTGGCTTGTTTAGAGCCAGTTAAGAATGATTTTCAGCTTACCTTTTGCATTTGAAAGCTCACCCACGGGGTCCACGCTGGTTGTGGACCACATCTGTCAAGCCGAGGCAGGAGTTCAGTGGTCATTAAATCAGCTGCTGAGTCGACAGCTTCAAATGTAAACTAAAAGCTCCCACCTTATAGAGATATCTTTCCTCAGCCACAAACTCTTCCTCACTGCATTTCCACAACAGTATCACCATGTTGCAAGTTTTTACACAAGACTGCATCCAGTCTGACCTCATTACCTCTCTCACCATTGACAGATCGCTTCTGAAATCTCTACTTCACCTTCTCCACAATCAACTGATGCTGCACAGGACAGAGGGCATCAGCACCCAACCATGTTGCTGCCCGGGAGGCCATGGATGACCTCACCATAGCCAGATTTACTTCACTTGATGCTGTGCACCCTGGCTGCCACATGATGCGCCAGGTTAGCACCACCCCACACCAACACCATAAAGCATCCCTACAATGCCCAAGCCATTCCTTTCACACTCATCACCATTGCAGGGGGTACCATTATGGATCACCATTCACTGCAACTCACTAAGCCACTTCCAAAAGTGCACACATCTGTCCAAGAACGCAAAGTGTTGAAAATAAAGATTTCAATGTTTGACACCACATTAACAGAAACTTTATATGAACATTGGATAAAACATCCAAGTGGCTACCTTTGTGTGTTGTTAGTTGGTATGATTGCACTAGGATGAGGGCGAGTGTGAGGGGTGGCTCGTGAGATGGGGATGTGATAATGTAGATAGAGAGGGATGGGTGGAGGTCCAAGGTAAGTTGGTGTGAGTAAGGATGTGCAGGAGTAGGGTAGGGAAGGCAGAGTAATGGGGATGTGATGAGAGGTACAGCAGGATGAGGTTGGGTGTGGCTTTGTACTAACGTTTTGTGATCTACTGAAATCATTGAAACATTTGCGGCACTGCACCCAGGTCCTCCTGACCACATCCTTGCTTGTGCCCTCCTCTGCAATGTGCAAACAGGCTGTGTTGATCTCCTGGGGAGGTCTCTTCCGCCCATGGGAAGGGAAGAGGACCTCCCTACATGCTGTGACTCCCTCCATAAGCATATGGAGGGAGTCATGGGAGAGCCTGGGTGCAGCCCTGTGCCTTTGTGCAGTCATTGTCAGTGTTTGTAGCACCTCAACACAAATGTCAAAATAAAGTTGGCCATGGTCCCATTAAAGCTAACACTCACTTAATGTGCAGTTGTTGTGTGACCACGCCCAGCACATCATTATGGTGAATTCCCGCTATCCTGGCAGCAGTCATGATGCCTTCATCCTGCGCCAGTCTGGCGTGCCAGCAATCTTCCAGCCACCACGTCAAACCCCAGGGTGGCTGCTCGGAGACAAGGGCTATACGCTCTGCACTTGGCTGATGACTCCCCTCCGCAACCCCACAACTTGTGCCCAGCACTCATATAATGACAGCCATTCTGCCACAATGAACGTCAGCGAGCAGACCATCGGGGTGCTGAAGCAACAGTTCCACTGCCTTGACCGCTCGGGAGGAGTCCTCCAGTACTCGCCGGAGCAGGTGTGCCATTTTGTGGTGATCTGCTGCATGCTCGACAACTTGGCCATCATGAAGGCGCAGCCCTTGCCACAGGGATGCGGGACTACCTCAGGAGGAGGCGTAAGAGGAGGAAGGGAGGAGGCAGGCAGCAAATCCCTGTTCCAGATGGGTTGTCAGTGAGAGCCTCATCAGACTCCGATTCCAATGAATGAAACCCCAGATCCCCGTTGCTCACCACTTCCCCACCTTACCATCCCTCTGTCATGGAACATCACAGCGTCCTCCTGGGCACAAAGCTGAAATGAGAGCCACCACAAACACACATTCCAAACAAAATTCATAAATTTATCAAATTCAAATCAAAAGAACAAAGTCAACTAATCACCATTGTGCATTCCCTTAGTGTCTGTCTTTTGTGTGCCTTATCCTACTCTATTGCTCCTAGAAAGTACTCCCTCCCCCAGTGGCTGCAACATGGCTGGTGGAAGGCTGCTGACTTTCAGTGTGGGAGACTACAGATGGCCTTGCAGGATGACCTCGAGCTGTTCTGGACCTAGAAGGCCCGGCTGCAGACTGCATCACCTCAGTATGGGCAGCAGCAGTCTGGGCTGGCTGAATGACAGGCAGCAGCAAGGGCACCGGCAGAGTGCTGGGGGACAGATTGCTGGAGTGCTGTAAGACCCTGCAAGTACCTTTCCACACTTGTAAACCTAGCCACGATAGCAGCAGTCTTAGCTTCCGCCTGTGCTGCAATGGAAGCTCCAATACGCCCATCAAGACTGAAACAATGGTTTTCTACCGATTCCATAAATTCTGCTCACTTGCCATTGAAACCACCGGCCTTCTCAGCCACTCACTCAGGCTGAACCTTACCATACAAAACCCTAGTATCCTGTTCAACCAAGACTTCAGACCCACACAACGTCCACCTCCGCAACATAGCAAGGGCACAGAATGTACTCTGGGTGGGGGACTTCAATGTCCATCATCAAGAGTGGCTCGGTAGCACCACTACTGACCGAGCTGGCCGAGTCCTGACGGACATAACTGCCAGTCTGGGCCTGTGACAGGTGGTGAGAGAACCAACATGACGGAAAAACCTACTTGACCTCGTCCTCACCAATCTACCTGTCGCAGATGTATCTGTCCCTGACAGTATTGGTAGCAGTGACCACCACACAGTCATTGTGGAGACGAAGATCCGTCTTCACAGTGAGGACACCCTCCATCATGTTGTGTGGCACTACCACCGTGCTAAATGGGATAGATTCAGAACAGATCTAGCAGCTCAAAACTGGGCATCCATGAGGCGCTGTGGGCCATCAGCAGCAGCAGAATTGTATTCCACCACAATCTGTAACCTCATGGCCCAGCATATCCCTCACTCTACCATTACCATCAAGCCAGGGGACCAACCCTGGTTCAATAAGGAGTGTAGAAGAGCATGCCAGGAGCAGCACCAGGTATACCTAAAAATGCAGTGCCAACCTAGGAAAGCTGCAACACAGGACTACATGCATGCTGAAAAGCAGCAGCAGCATGCTATAGACAGGGCTAAGCTATCCCACAATCAACGGATCAGATCAAAGCTCTGCAGTCCTGCCACATCCAGTTGTGAATGGTGGTGGACCATTAAACAACTAACGGGAGGAGGAGGCTCCATGAATATCCCCATTCTCAATGATGGTGGAGCCCAGCATGTGAGTGCAAAAGACAAGGCTGAAGCGTTTGCAGCCATCTTCAGCCAGAAGTGCCGAGTGGATGATCCATATCGGCCTACTCTTGAGGTCCCCACCATCACAGAAGCTAGTCTTCAGCCAATTCGATTCACTCCACGTGATATCAAGAAACGCCTGAATGCACTGGATAAAGCAAAGGCTATGGGCCCCGACAACATCCCGGCTATCGTGCTGAAGACTTGTGCTCCAGAACTAGTCGCACCTCTAGCCAAGCAGTCCCAGTACAGCTACAACACTGGCATCTATCGAACAATGTGGAAAACTGCCCAGGTATGTCCTGTCCACAAAAAGCAGGACAAATCCAACCCGGCCAATTACCGCTCCATCAGTCTACTCTCAATCATCAGCAAAGTGATGGAAGGTGTCATCGACAGTGCTATCAAGCGGCACTTACTCACCAATAACCTGCTCACTGATGCCCAGTTTGGGTTCGGCCAAGACCACTCGGCTCCCGACCTCATTATAGCCTTGGTCCAAACATGGACAAAGGAGCTGAATTCCAGAGGTGAGGTGAGAGTGACTGCCCTTGACATCAAGGCAGCATTTGACCGAGTGTGGCATCAAGGAGCCCTAGTAAAACTGAAGTCAATGGGAATCGGGGGGAAAACGCTCCACTGGCTGGAGTCATACCTAGCACAAAGGAAGATGGTTGTGGTGGTTGGAGGTCAATCATCACAGCCCCAGGACATCGCTGTAGGAGTTCCTCAGGGCAGTGTCCTAGGCCCACCATCTTCAGCTGCTTCATCAATGACCTTCTCTCCAACATAAGGTCAGAAATGGGGATATTCACTGATGACTGCACAGTGTTCAGTGCCATTCAGAACTCCTCAGATAATTAATCAGTCCATGCCCGCATGCAACAAGACCTGGACGATGTTCAGGCTTGGGCTGATAAGTGGCAGGTAACATTCGCGCCACAGAAGTGCCAGGCAATGACTATCTCCAACAAGCGTTCGTCTAACCACCACCCCTTGACATTCAACGGCATTACCATTGGCAAATCCCCCACCATCAACATCCTGGGGGTCACCATTGACCAGAAACTTAACTGGAGCAGCCACATAAATACTGTGGCAACAAGAGCAGGTCAGAGGCTGGGTATTCTGCGGCACTGGGTCAAAATCCTGGAACTCCCTCCCTAACAGCACTGTGGGAGTACCTTCACCACACGGACTGCAGCGGTACAAGGCGGCGGCTCACCACCACCTTCTCAAGGGCAATTAGGGATGGGCAATAAATGCTGGCGTCCAACGACGCCCACATCCTATAAACGAATAAAAAAAACTATTACTCACATCAGCCCCAACACCACTGAAACCCTTATACTGCAGTGGTTCAAGGAGAAGACCTACCACCTTCTAAGGTCAACTAGGAATGGGCAATTAATGCAGTATTGCCAGAGTGGCCCACATCCTGAGAACAAAATTTTAAAATTGTGCTTCCGTCACTTGTAGACTCATTTTCTCCAATGTTCACCTTTTCTAGCCTCCCATCCTCTATCCTCCATAAACTCCAATTTGTCCAAATCTTAGCTACCTCTGTCCTGTGCCACACTACATCCTGCTTGCACATCACACCCCCTCCTACAGTGGGTACTGTCCCACAACATTTTAAATTTAAAATCTTTGTCCTTGTCTTTAAATTCACCCACCCTTCTCCAAGCACATGTCCTCTCCAGCACTTTGTGGTCCTCCATTTCTGGCAACCCCGTTTCTTCACCCCACCATTGGTGACAGAGCCTTCAGCTGACACAAAGCTGCTCATTGCAATTTCCTCCCTAATCCTCTTTGCCTCTCCACTTTTTTCTCTAATCTCTTAACACCCATCTTCCCAATAAAGCTTTCAGTCACATAATGCTTCCATGATAGCATGCCATCCATTCTCTTCTCCCTTTATTATTTTTAATGTATTTTACATATTAAAGGTGAAAATGCAAGTTATTGTTGTATATGTGTTTCTCTCTCCTTCTGAGTCTATTTCCTCCACCGTCTTGGCTCCCAGCACAGTTCCTCTTTTGACCTGTCAAGACTGAAACAATATGGGCCGTGCATCTCTCCATCTCTCCACAGCTACTGTTGATGCAACTCCATGATAGGTTAAAGGAGATGATTTTCTTTCAGGCCAAGACAAATTATGGCAGTTTTTTCTTCCTTGAAAGATTGATATCTACTCCTATGCAGTGCTCCACCTAGTGCTGCAGCACAGAATTTGATCAGTGAGGCAAATTAATCTGATTACCATTTAATACTAGGATTAGAATCTATAGAATTTATAGTCAGGAAACCCAGACTCCACTGCTGGAATACTGGCCAAACTAGGTCTTTGCTTTAGTTGCTTTGTTGTATATAAACTGGCTTGCAGCCCAGTCCAGTTCCTCTCTAACTCAGTGATCCTGTGTTTGGGTTAAACTTGGAAATCTATTCAGGGTAGAAAAGCTTAGGATCCTTTTGACTAAAAATGGCAAATGTCACAAATCAGATTGGTGTTACAATAAATGATTTTTTTCATGGATGTATGATAAATACATGCAATTTTGTTTAAATAACAGAGGACGATGAAGCCATTCATCTATGCTTTTCCTACTGTGGTTTAGAGGTCATCACTTGTGTTAAGGTTTTTTTCCCCCCCTGCTTTCCACTAATTTATTTCTTCTCTTCTCCCTGTATCAAGGTGTTGCTGGGTTATGGTTCAAAAAGAACCAAATGCCCTCCAATACCTCGCGTATGTGGAAATCTGTGAGTTTAGACAATCAACAGGTTATTTAACTGCAGGGGATGTCACATAGGCTCATTCCTGACCTCACCTGACACTCGCATACACACAGTTGCAGCAGGGGTCACTGGATAGCAATCGGAAGTTAGTAAATTTGGTTGATTTTCCTCTCCCTAACCTACAGTTGCTGAGTCCAATCATAATGTCTTGGCTGAACCAACTAACTCAGCACAGGATGGGGCTCAAACCTGGGACATTTTTGCATCTGTATTGAGCAGTTACTCACAGCCTTAACCAGTTGAGCCGTCATTAGAGCTAATCTTATAGTTTAATAGAGTCTGAATCTTAAGACCGGCAACTAGTAACAATAATCAAAATGCACAATCTATTCTTTCTGTGTGTTTATACTCCGTAGTGCACATATTTTAAATGTTCTATTAAACTGCTTTGTTTAAATGAACAAGTACTGCCTTCTGTGACATTTTCTAATCAGTTCCCCTTGTCTTGTATAATCAACTCATTTTGATGCAGAGATAAGGAGCAGGCTCTACTCATCTGTCTGCTGTGTACTCATAAGAAAAAATCTAGACAGATAACAAAAGCAATATGTTTCTTATGAATCCTCAACCATTATGGGTTGGATTTGTTTTTGCAGTAACACAAAGGCCAAGGCATTCAGTCAGAAGGAGCACATTGATGGCGTGTAGCCTGTTTTGCAACTGCTTAAAATAAGAACCTCCTTTGCTCATGTTGATGAAAGACAAATTATCTTGTTCCAAAGCTGTACTCTTTGTAAATGTTCACCGATTATGAAGGCTGTCACTGTATAGGCATTTGCAGAAGGGACACGGATATCATCCAAAAAGTGGCAGGTTATATTAAGGCTGAAAGCAAAAGTGTGCTCCTTTAGGAAGAATCTTAGCCATATTGCCAGATACTGTAATACCAGTAGAACAGCATTATACCCATTCCTGCAGGATAAATAGTGGCTGGCTTGTGGCACGTGCTTGTATTGTGTCATCGTTGATGGATTTTTTTATGCCTGAAGAGCATCCAACTGTTGCCACTACATGTTCAAAATCAACTTTAAATTTCTGCAGTTCCCTTTATGAGTGAGATCCCAATCTCAGTCCAGCAATCTGTGGTATCACCAGGTAGAGTATGGGCATCCCTGCTGAAAGAGATAGAGAAATTCTGATGGTGGATCAACCAACTGATTTTGCCAAGTTCCAGGACCCAGTACTGCAAAAATGCAAATATAGTGATGCATTTTTGAGCATGAGATATTAGAAGATAATTCAACTCTTGGCATTGGGAAGCACGAAACCTCCTTCCAATCACCTGCACCACACCATCAAACTGTATTTTCCCTGTTTCAACCACTCTCTATTAAATGACTAATTCTCATGATGTGATGTGGTGCAATAATATTAAAGGGCATAGGACATGGGCCATGAAATCCGATGGCACCATGCCTATTTCCAGGTGTAAAACGGTTGCCTAAGTATCCAATATGGCGGGCGGCATGCGCGCCCTCATTCCATGCCAGAAGTGCCCAGCCTGCCATATTGGTAAAGGCTCCTGCATAAGCTTCCAGGACACGCACCTGAAATGGGCATTAGGCCCTGTACATAGGCAACTAGGGGGCATAACGCTTGTTTGAGGTCCCCTCTCAAAATTAGTTTGCAACTGACTGCAGCATGCACCGTGCATTAACAGTCCTTAAAGGACTGGAGACTGGAAAGGTAAGTTTAATTTTTTTACTTACCTTATTGTGGAGAGGGGAGGAGCACTCCTGCTGCTCTCAGCTCCATGTTAAATTTGCAGGCCACTCACAGCCACTGCTCACCCTCTCCTGATTGCCTTCAGTGAGTCAGAGGATTTTCTGTCCTGAAACTATAGGGATGTTTATGTCATATAGGTGAATATCAGGGCTACTGATTTATTTTGACTGAATAAATCAAATTGCATTTTTATTAAATATTGTTCTGCGATTTTTACCTGGTGTTTAGGGGCTTGAATTCTACAACTTGTCCATTATTCTGTGAAAATAGTAAATGAATGTCCTTTATCATTTATATATTCCTTTACCTATGTATTTACTTTTAATCCTTTACCACTTTTATAACAAGATATACCAATTGGAGGTGAATATCTGATATTTAGAAATACATCAAAGTTACAACACACAAACAGGCCATTTGGCCAACCAATCCATGGCCTTTACCAGCCACGCAAGCAAATAGCCCTAATCAAGTGGTCCTCCTGATTCTCCTCTTCTTCCTCCTCATAGCAGAGGCACAGGGAGAAGCCTAAGTGAAAACACTGTGTTGCCTGCTGTCCAGGACTTTCTTAAATCCTCCCGCAAAAGATGTGATGCTCCCAGCAAGACGCTGAGTTAAATAAAAAACAGTCCAGGCTGCCTTCTGCATATATTATGGTGGCCTAAAACTACTCCACCCCAGTCTAGCCTCAGTGCCTGCTTTACTAAGGTATTATTTTCTGGAGGTGGGCTGCAAGCCGTAGGAGAGGGAAAATGGGAGAGACCAGCAAACTCCACCTTTCTTCCACCATTTGTATGCGGTGGGGCAGGCGAGCAGCAGGTGTTGCAGTCGACTCCCGGCAGAGGAGGAGGAAAACAAAAGAGCACAAAAACTAAAATTGCCCTGACAGTTTCTTGGGACAGGCATTTGGTGGAAGGCCTCCCTGCCCGATTTTCCTCCCTTAGCCATGCCAAAGAGAGGCGGTAACTTGAAGGAAAATCCAGGGCTCTGGTGTCACCTAGTTTTTGGAAAAGGTTTTCTGCTATAGAGTAGTCAGACACAGGTCTTTGTCTGTGATTCCTCCCATCAGCCGTGACTCAGTAGGTAGCACTCTCGCTCTGAGTCTAAAGGTTGTGTGTTCACAACTTGAGCACAAAAATCTAAGCTGACACTCCAGTGTAGCACTGAGGGAGTGCTGTACTGTCGTAGGTGATGTCTTTCGGATAAGGCGTTTAACCGAGCATTCTCAGGTGGATATAAAAGATCCCATACCACTATTCTGAAGAAGAGCAAGGGAATTCTCCCGGTGTCCTGGCCAATATTTATCCCTCAACCAACATCACTAAATGAAACAGATTATCTGATCATTATCAGATTGCTGTTCGTGGGACCTTGCTGTGTGTAAATTGGCTGCTGCATTCTCTACATTACAACAGTGACAACACTTCAAAAGTACGTCATTAACTAAAGCGCTTTGGGACATCCTAAGGTTGTGAAAGGTGCTATATAAATGCAAGTCTTTCTTTTATTATAAGTTTGTGAATTTTATCTGTGTGGTCAGTAAGGGGAAGAGGAGCCAAAACAGAAAAAACCCAATGAAAATGAGAAGGTCGGTTTACCTGGGCCATCCTTGTGTCAATTCTAGTGGCTAACTTATGAGCAACATTGGTAGAAATCATATCAGGTTGTAAGTGTGCTGCAAGCCTTGCTGGCTGGAGAATGGCGCATGAGGCAGGGAAGTCTGCAACAGGAAAATAAAAAAGAAAGGCAAAAAAAAATTACAAAAATTAGTATCAATTAATTGCTTTTAAAAAAAATGCAAGCAAAAGGAAACAGTATAAAATTGTGAAATGTTAAACTGTTCTTCGTTATATTATAGAACAAGAAGTGTTCAGTTAGTCTGGAAACAGCTTACTGGGACAGTTGTGAGTCAGTAGAACCAGCGGTGGGCTGGTTCCCTGAAAGAACTCAGAAATTGTCATGTAAAACAAGGTCACCGATTCGCAGGCGGAGGGACTCCATTGCGTCAAAAAACAGAAAACAACGGTTGCTTAAACTTACTTAATTTCGGGGCTATTGCAACGATGAGGGAGAAAGGATTTTACATTACCTCTGTTCCAGTTGAAATTGGATGTTTGGCCCAGAAGTGAAAGTACAGTATTGCAGTTCCCTATACCATCCAATCCCCGGAAGAATTTATTAACTGGAACAAACTGTACATGCTTGTGAAGTGGTATTAGAACTGAAAGGGCCAGGCTAACTGCATACAAACTAATAAAACAACAGTACATTTTATACAGACTTAGAGAAGCAACCTGTATGCAGGTGACCTATAGAAGCAGACACGCGTGAGTTCGGACTATTTAGCAGTGGGATTACTCACACTGTGAAGAGTATATCTTCTAAAACTGTCATAAACTAGTTCTCAGTAACAAATACAGTACTCGAAGAGGATCCCATTAATCCTCTCTTCTGCGGTGGCTTTGGGGGAAAGAAAATATTGTCAACAAGCATTTTCTTTGAAAAGATGGGGTAGTGAGCCCATCAGCAGCAGAGAGGGAGAAGCTCCAAGTGGAAAATTCCCAGTCACTGACTTCCCGAAAACGCATCATCATTGTAAAATGTATGCACTGGATTGGGGCGCCCTAAAACTGGCTTAGAAAGTTAGAATGTTCCAAATTCAACTGATTCAAGCTGTCAGTGTTGTGGAGGCTCACGGGAACCATTTAAGGGGGCACTCGGGCAATTTCCCGATTTTCCAATAGCCAGTCTGCCTCTGAGTAGAACTGCAGTAACTTGGAAAAATGGTACTGGTTTCTTTTTTCCTTCATGTCCAAAATGTTTGAAAAACAAATACAGAACTAATTATGTTACTAATGGGTTTGCAGGAATTAACCCTTACTTGAGTGAGTGTTTTTACCATTAAGGCTGTATGTGTGGTGCATTACCTGGAAGTTTCAACAAAAGCACTGTGGTTGATGTAGTCAAAAAAAAAATCCTGGTGTAAGTGGTAAAGCAGAAGTTTATAATGCTGAAAAGCACATCAATACATATATTATTCAGATGGGAATGTGAGTCCATTATTGAACGCAGTTGGTTTGTTGAAGAATGTAAAGCTCTATACATTAACCACAGGAGAACAGTGCGCCACGTTTAATATTAATAATGGAAATATTTAGGACCTGACGTGACAAACATTATTGTGGAAAGTGATTTGTGGACATTTGGATGGGTTTATTGTGCACTTGAAGGCTTTTTGTACTTCAGTATATTTTCAGCAGTCCGTTTTGTATAATTGCAGTATCTTTGTGACAATTTTTCACATCGGAATGTGGGCACGAGGAAAGTTAGTAATCCAGCACACTAATTTTTTTATTATTTTTATTACAGGAAATAATTTTGTTTACTTTTTGGATAATTTAGATATTCATGAAGAGAGGGATGTTAGTAATGGGGAATTGACTACTTTTAGTATCCAGTGTCAATTTTGGTTCAACACGAATTAGATTCAAAGTATATCTCCCTCTATTTTGTCCAAAGAATGTGCTTGAAGTCACAAGCTCAGACAGCATGTCTTAGTTCACAAGTGTAACAGTGACACAAAGTCTGAAGACAGAAAAAAAATTAAAACAATGTTTGATGTGGCACAACGTACAAGAGAATCATTTAGAAAATACGTTAAAAGAAAATATATCATGTTATATAATCTCAGATTAAAATAAAAGTATTCTTAATAGACCAATTATGATTTTGTAATTGTATTTATGTGACATACTCAATTGGTCAAGCACAGGAGAGCATTATTTCCAAAAAAAACTGCAAAAGAAATTCTGTAAAATATACACAGTACAAATTTCAATTCTGGAATTTTTGTTCCTCAAGGTGGGACTTAAAAATACATCTCATAACTTTATTTAACAATTACTGATTCTTAATGAAAGTTGAGGTGATCACATTTCAGACAGTAATTTGCTTGTTGTTCACACACTCCCTTGTGGTTTCACCAGCCTACAATCTTTCTGCATAGCCACATCAGCGATGCTGTTAGCCATATTCCTAGGACCACCAACTGCAATGAAACAATGCAAAATGGGGTTTCCTTTTACCTCCCGATTTTCTGTCATGTTTATCTTTATAAAAGCTGCCCACCACCACACTTCTTCCACCTTCTGGGATGGCAAAATCATCCATGAACAACATCCATAGGAACCTAGAAGATATGCTTTGAAATAGCCCAGCTTACTCTTGCTGTATTGTGTGATGGAATAACGTCCTTTGTGCATAATACTCAATGAAGGGGTACAGCTGCAAACTGACAGGCCTCACTCAACCCAGGAAATCACATTCATGGGACAGGCAGCCCTGGATTTACAACTCATGACCTCTGCCTGTGAGTCAAATGCTCTACCACTTGGGCTAGCAGGCTGCCTTAATTAGTGTCTATAACAGCCAATGAGTTTGTGTAGGAGATGCAGAGTGTCTTGATCATAATGATATGTCCTTGGGCAGGCATGTTGTTGCCTTTATTTCCTGTGGGTCAAATAAACTGCAGTTAATGGTACTGTGATCTCTCGGCACAGAGATTGGGTCACTGGCACATTATGGATCAGATTACCCAATAGTATAAACCATTTTAAGGAGTTTGTAACTTTTCATTGACTATGTTTGCTGCAAAAAGGACTAAAATAACTTGGTTTCAATTAACATTGTAAAATAGATGGTTCATAGTTGTATTTATTTGCCAGAGAATGGTTTGAGTTCATATACACTTAGAAAACGATTCCATTTTCAGTACATTTGACTTTGTCAGATATGTACCTTTGTGGGATAGCTTGAGGCACACCATGCTGCATATTACTTTTATCTAGTATGGGTCAAGGGCCAAGCAGCAGGACTATATAATCCACACATTTGCCATCATCTGCATACCACTGATTAAAATAAATATTGTTTCAAAGCCTGTTCTATTAGTAATGATTAAAACATTAAAAAGAAATGCTTTATTCATTATAGGAATAATAGGAACATAGGGACAGGAGTAGGCCATTCAGCCTCTCGAGCCTGTCCCACCATTCAGTTGGATCATGGCTGCTCTGTACCTTAACTCCATTGGCCCACCTTGGTTACATAACCTTTAATATCCTTGCCTAACAAAATCTATCAATCTCAGTTTTGAAATTTTCAATTGACCTAACCTCAACAGCTTTTTTGGGGAGAGTTTTCCAGATTTCCACTACCTTTCGTGTGAAGTAGAGCCATTGTTTTCGGTCCCCGCCACAAACTCCGTTCCCTGAGCCACTGACTCCATTCCTCTCCCTTGCATCTGTTTGAAGCCGAACCACATTGTTCGCAACCTTGGTGTCATATTTAAACCTGAAATGAGCTTCTGACCACATACGCATGCCATAACCAAGACCGCCCATTTCTGCCTTCATAACATCGCCCGTCTCCGCTCTTGCCTCAAGTTATCTGCTGCTGAAACCCTCATCCATGCCTATGTTACCTCTAGACTTAACTATTCCAACGCACTCCTGGCTGGCCTCCCACATTCTACCCTACGTAAACTTGAGGTCATCCAAAACACGGCTGCCTGTGTCCTAACTCGCACCAAGTCCCGTTCACCCATCACCCCTGTGCTCGCTGACCTACATTGGCTCCCGGTTAAGCAATGCCTCGATTTTAAAATTCTCATCCTTATTTTCAAATCCTTCCATGGCCTCGCCCTTCCCTGTCTCTAATCTCTTCCAGCCCCACAACCCTCTCAAGATATCTACGCTCCTCTAATTCTGGCCTCTTGAGCATCCCTGATTTTAATCGCTCAACCATTGGTGGCCGTGCCTTCTGTTGCCTGGGCCCTAAGCTCTGGAATTCCCTCCCTAAACCTCTCCGCCTTGCTACCTCTCTTTCCTCCTTTAAGACGCTCCTTAAAACCTCTCTCTTTGACCAAGCTTTTGGTCATCTGCCCTAATACCTCCTTATGTGGTTCGATGTCAAATTTTTTGTCTTATAACACTCCTGTGAAGTGCCCTGGGACGTTTTACTACGTTAAATGTGCTATATAAAGACAAGTTGTTGTTGTTAAGGTGATGCCCCTTTGTTCTGGACTTCCCCACCAGAAGAAATAGTTTCTCTCTATCTGCCCTATCAAATCTTTTAATCATCTTAAACAACTCAATCATATAACTCCTGAATCTTCTATACTTGAGGGAATACAAGCCTAGTTTATGCAACCTGTCCTCATAATTTAACCCTTTTAGCCCCAGTATCATTCTGGTGAATCTGCGCTGCACTCCCTCCAAGGCACAATATATCCTTCCTGAGGAGCAGTGCCCAGAACGGAGTGCAGTGCTCCAGATGTAGTCTAACCAGAGCTTTATACAACTGCAGCATTACTTCCACCCTTTTTATTCCAGGCCCTTTGAGATGAAGGCTAACATTCCATTAGCCTTTTAAATTATTTTTGTACCTATCCACTAGCTTTTAGTGATGTTTGCATGTAGCTCCCGAAATCGCTCTGCTCCTCCACAGTTCCTAGCTTCTCACCTTTTAGAAAATACTCTGGTCAATCACCCCCTTGGAGGAGATGGTGCTGGCCATTCTTGGCAGGGGCGGGCCTGAAAGGATACAAGATGCTGGTATCCTCATATGTTATCCTCCTCATATCCCACTTCCCCCCTCATTCCACAATATCTTCTGATTTACAAGGTTAGCATGGTGCAAGCATGCAGCTCGTGCTTTCCCATCCTCCCCTCCCCAAAATTCTAACCTTGTGCCTTCCTCATTTCACACATCCAAGAAATCCAGCCTGCTCAGTCAGTGGTTGACCAAGAAGAGGGAGAGGAAAGTGAAGAAGAAGCAACAACACTGTCACTCTATTTCACACTGCCAGCCACCAGCTCCTCGAGATCGTCTTGCAATGCCATCTGCAGTATCCCCCACTGAAAGTCAGCAGTCTTCCACCAGCCATGCTGCAGCCACTGGGGTAGCACTGCGTGACATCAGTAGGATAGGCAAAGGCACACACAAGACAGTCACTAAGGGAATGCACAAGGGTGATGAGTTGATTTCTTGATGTCATATTGGATGGATAGATGTATAAAGTTGGATTGGAAAGTTTGCTTTGTGGTGGCTTTTATTTCAGCCTTGTGGCCAAGAGGACACTGTAATGGTCAGTAACAGAGGGCAGGTAAGGTATGGGGCAAATGTTGAAAGGGGAATTGGGGTTGTGGTCACTGGTACCGCAGATGGATGATTCTATCCTGGATATCCCAGCCAGAAGGGGGCTGTATCCTTCCTTCCGCTTCCTCCTCTTCTGTTTCTTCCTCTTCCCTCTGCGAGCAGATGCTGGAAATCTGAAATAACAACATAAAATGCTGGAAATACTCAGCAGGTCAGGCAGCATCTTGACCTGAGACCTGAACTCAGTTTCTCTCTCCATGGATGCTGCCTGACCTGCTGAGTATTTCCAGCATTTTCTGTCTTCTTAGAGGCCTTCCTTTACCATCTGAAGCCTTGCAAGCATCCAGCAGCACTCTCAGCACTCTCTGTACACTTTAAAAACTTTTAACATCTATTGCACCAAGCCACTACTTCAGTAAAATATTTTTTTAAAGTCAAAAAGCTTAAATGCAAACTTACCTGAAAGATGTGTGTGTCCCTTTAAGAAGCGCTGACAGCGTCTCTCCAGGTTCACGCATGTTTTTCTGTGCATGCTTAGGATCCAGTGTAATGATGAGTGAAAACATCCAAGTTAGCAGTCGTGGCGTAAAGTCAGGCGATGTACGCCGATTGATGTCACGATCTGCTGATTTACCTTTCAGAGGTCAGAGCTGTCAATGGCAATGCTATGGCCCTTACCAAACTGGCGGCTGCCGTATCCTGCGCCAGAAGCGGCCGGAAGCGAGGCGGCCATCACTTTTTCAAGAAAACCAGCGTTAACGGCCGGCGCTAAGGTAAGCAATTTCTAGGCCACTGTCTGCAATGCTATGTGGTAGATATTAATCTTCAGTCACAGTAGTGTGCCAGTTGAATAAGGTATGAATTATTTACTGTGAGTTGTTGCTATGATCAACTTGCAGAACATGATGTAATCGATGGAATCACGAGAAAAAAAGTATAAATAAGTAACTTTCAAACAATTTTCTATTCACTTGTGCCTCCACAAGCCATAAGTTAGCACTTCTATGTAATTTAATGCTTTAGCTATTTGCATAGGACTTTGGCTTTTGAGCCAGTATTGATCCACTTGAAACTAAAGTAAAAATGTGGGTATTACACTGTAAAGGCACTTTTCAAGGATTGCATTTGAAGAGCTGAAACTAGTTCTATTTACAGCTACGTTATGCAGCTAACATTGCATTAATACTGCAGCTAATGACCTGACACCTACTATCTGCCTTGCTGTAATGTGCATTTGGCAGACGTATTATAGTGTGCCATGCCCTAAGGCTGACTGACACGGAGTTGCAGTTACAGTGGAGCCCTACTCATGCATGCTTTGATGCATGTGCAGAACTCCACTCCTCTGGGAACTCATTTTTAATGTCAGCAGAGGGCAGGTGTAAAGTCCATTCTCCTAACATTAAATACATTCTATTCAAAGTTTTAAAAGTTCCCTGGAGATCCAGCGGACAGCCTGGGCACGGTTGTAATGCTGCTTCACGCTATGCATTCCCCTCCTCATTAATTTTAGTGAAAATGTAGTGCAATGTTAGGAGAAAGTACCAGTGGACAATTCATTCACATTTAGTGCTGATCTGAACATTCATATTCCTTTAAAAAAAGGAGTTAAAAAGGCTAGCAGGAAGTAGTAAAATATTTGATTTTTTTTGCTTAGTAAGGCCTCGATAAAGGTCACTAAAAATAAACTCACACTGCATTTTGCTGCTGCACTCAAATCAAAAGGTGAGAGTTTTATTCTGGGGTCAGACCTGGCATCAGTGAGCTTAAGAAACAGGAAGATTTTGAAGTGTCACCACAGGAGTGATGGAAATGAATAGTACAGAGCAATTTTCTGAATGAGTGGAGGGAATAGGAGGTGGACAATTTGCAGAAGGTATTCTCTAAGGGAGTTGAAACTGGCCAGTACTGCATTCTTGAAATGAAACCTTAAGGCCTCCATAGCAACAGGGGGAGCATTCATGAGAGAAGCCCCTACTGTGTCTGTGGTCTGTGTAACTGAGGTCACCTTTGCTGTTGTCACATGCTCAATGACAGACTGCAGTGCATACATAAAAAACAATGTTCCTGACATAATTTATGTGAGAGATAGTACTACTTATCTTTGTTTTGGACTCTCCACACTACCCTTCAATGTAGTGTGAAATGAGGCAAGTGACTTGCAATACAGTTCTGCTGCTGCAACAACCTCTGTTTGAAAGCAGGCACACTGGCCCCTCATGAACCTCTGGCCCTTCCTGAACCCCTTGCTCACTACTGACTGGTGCCTCATTCTATGCTTCCTCATACTCCTCACTTTTTGCTTCTCCTGCAGTGCATGTATCTCTGCTGTTGCTTCCAGTAAGGGTAGTGACAGTTGATGCTCTGTTATGTGCTTGCACGCAATCAGTGTGTATGGGTACCTTTGCGCAACATCTCTTGAAAATCCTAGAATATATAATTAATATTGTATATATCAGTAGTTCTTTGCACCCTTCCACTCTATAGTGCAAAGCCTTTTAAATTTGCCATCCTGAATAAATGCTTCCTTATTTGGAGCAAACTGTTTAAGATAGAAATAAAATCCAGAGCAAGAAAATGGCTATTTGGTCTAATGCAGCATCAAGCCCTCTCGATTCATAATCCATATATTCATACAGAAAGTTCTGGCAACATGCAACAAATCAGTCAGCATCTGTAAAGAGAAAAGACGGGTTTTGACATTTCAGGTGTAACCCTTCACTTTTATTAGATTTGATTATTCATACTGTGGGGTCCACCACCCGATCCACATTGTGCTTTACTGTTATGTGTGAGTTTTACCTTTAAGCATAAGAGCAGTGGGACATAAGACACAGCAATTTGGCCCCGAGAAGTCCTTTCTACAGTACATTCTGTTTCCCATTGTGGCATGTATAATGTAACTTGCCTAACCTTGCTATTTTCTCTTATAATACTGTATTATGTCCTCTGCTACTACTTTGCAACAATATTTATGCCTCACTTTTGTACTTTTCTTTTAAGTGTGTAGCTTCTTATTAACCTGCAGCCAGGCTCTCTCAGTTGTCGATAACAACATTTACTCTTTCCTGCTTGTTGCCTTCTTTGGATATTTAGAGGCAGTTCTCTCCCACCAAAAGCATTCCCCTGTTTTTCATTAAAAGAGGAAAGTTAAGGTGATCACAAGATAATTAAGGACGATGAAGGCCGTTTGGTCCATCTTAGTTCACCCATCCAGAAAGAGCCTAAGTTCCTCCATTGCAGCAACCAATTGGTTCTTAAATGATTCCAAGGTCTTTGCCTCCACTATTCTATCCGGGATTCCATTCTGTGTGTTAAACACTCTTTGTGTGAAGAATACTTCCTGATACCAGTCCTAAATTTGCCTTTTACAAGCATCACTTTGTCCTACTCTCACAATTTAGGTTAAAATAAATTTCCGGATTTACTTTCTCCATACCTTTTACTGTCTTATATACCTCTAATATTTTCTTTCAGGTAACTCCTTTTATGGCCAAAAAGCCCAAGTTTCTCCAGTTTTGCCTTATAACTCAGACCTCGAATACTATGGATCAGCCTTGTGGTTCTTTTCTCTACACTTCCTCTAGTGCTTGAATACTTGACTTGTGTCTCAGTATCCTGAACTGGACACAGTGCTTAAGGTGTGGTCTGAATGGGGCACCATACAGTTTGAGCATGATTTTCTCTGATTTGTATTCTACTGTTTTGGTGAAATAGTTCAATATTCTATTGGCTTTGTTCGTTGTTGCTCTGCATTGTTTGTACATGTTGGGGTGTGGTGCATGTAGCGCCTGTCTTTCGGGTGTGAAGCAGGTGCAAATCATACCAATTTAGCAGTGGGACGGCCTGCTCCCAACCTGCGCAGGCAATGGTTCCACTGCTACGTTCGTGGGGCCCATTCTTTTAGTGCCTGTTGAAGGACCCCTTCACAAAATTAGTCACCGATGAGTAGGACAGGCATGGGCTGCACCATTCGGGATTCTTCAGTGACCCCCGCGGCCGCCAACGACAGGTAGGTATATTTTTCATTTTCTTGAAAACTTTCTGTGGAGCCAAGAAGAGTAGGAGTGCTCCCCACAAACTCCATAGTCCTAGCAATCGCTCCATCTCATTGCCTGCTCCAACACCCACTACCGGAAATTACCTGAGGGCTGCTGCCGGCAAAGCAAGTGGCTCAAAATTTAATCCTGGAGAAGGGCGAGCTGCCTGTGGTCAAGGCAGAGGAAAAGCAGTTCAGAGTTCCTTTATAATATTTGGCTAGTGAACCTGTTGCAAAGTGCACATTTGTGATGATATTAGGAATCAATGTGATGCCCCCATGGTAAAATAGTTGGTCACTATTCACTGCATAGACTTACCCTTGGATAAAGAATTGGAGTATTGCCTGGTCCACAGTAAAATTTAGAAAAGATATTAAAGGAATAAAATCTAGGGAAAGTGCCATTGGTAATTTTACTGCTTTGTTACCTGCACTTGACTCTAAAGAGCTGACATCACGTACTTGATCACTATTTACTAACCCGCTTATTAGATTATTTGGCTCACATACATATGCTCCAGTTTTGAAGCAGACTGTCATGAAATAGCATTTTACTTTGTAACTGCAAAGTGCAGTGCTACATAACTCATGTTCTGACCAAACCTCCATGCTGCAATAAAAAATATGAACTGGGGAAAGGGGGTGGGTTCAAATGACTGCGCTCATTTCCGATCGGTTCCACTGTGTTTGTTAGTAAATTAGTCATTAAACAAGGGATTAGAGTTAATGATGATTAAACAATTTGTGCTGTCTCATAAGTAGTTTTCTAAAATGTGTCTAATTTGGCATGATATGTAGAATTCTCATTATCACAGCAGCAGCTATTGGTATTAGAGAGATGATACCAAGGCTTCAAGAAGTCCAATGGCTTTATCTCCATTTCTGTTTTTATGGATCCGCACACATCTTGTCCAACTTTGCAGAACCCTTGCTGCTTTTTGAATCTATAATTACTAAACTGATTACCCCTGTGAATTAAAAGCTGTTCCACAAACTGTCTTAAACACTGAACACAGGGGATCTTACTAGTGATCACGGGAAATGTAAAAGGGCCATAACTCATGAGCACCGCCTGTACAAGTTAGTTCTGAAAACCTTTGTCCTGAGCGAGAGCACACTGGCAATTCACTGTCACTGCTGGGACCTTCTCTTTTATTGTGCAAGTTGTTTCTGTGGTTTTAATTATTTTAATAGGCGCATGGGATCACGGCATGGTGTTTAAATTCATTCTGGAATCCTGTGTGCAGCTGGCGACCTTTAAGTGATAGTTCACTCAAGTGGATTATTGTTTTCATTCTTCATTTGAGTGAATTATCACTTGTTCAGGCGGCGAAAATAACATTCAATTCCACAGAGTTGAACTGATTAATTTAATTAATTAGTGAAGGATTCAGAGCTCTTAGTTGCAAAACACTTACAAAAATAATTTTGTCCATCAAAAAAAGATTTAACTCAAAAAAAAAATGGTATCATTTTGAAATTAACCATGTAGAGTTCTTGTTTATTCAAAGGGGAGCTGCACAAAGAATGTTTTGTGAGTGTTTTGTGAATGGAGACCCAGGTGCTTGTTGATTGTTGACTTGCTAAAGATGTGACTGACTGTATAGTACACAGCTGAATATTGTTTCAACCAGCAGAAGTAAAGGAGAGTGCACTGTAGCATTATTAGCCATGTTTTTTTTCCAAAACTAAATATCTGGTCTAAACAACATTCATGTCATGTAGTTTAGCATTCCTAGAAAACAATCCAGTTGTTTCTTCCAAAAATCAGTTCTCTGTCAAATTCCTACAGCCATTTTCAGATTATCAAAGATGATGGCAAAAATGCAAGTCCATTTTCAGTTGCAGAAGTGAGACTGTGGATAATTTGAAAGGGGTGATTCTTTTTCAAAAACCCATACCTTTGAAACTCTCCCAAGAACACCTTATTGTAGAAATTGTGTTTGTCCATAGAGCCCTGTAGTTCAAACATTCAGGGCTAAAAATTCATGGCCGCCACGAGAGTTGCCGGTGTCACCGCGGCCTCTGGTTAATGGCCACTGAAAATGGACAAAGCGCTACAGGAGAAAAATTCGCTTTGTGGGCTAAAGATTTTTAGCCCAGCTCTAACTTACCGTTTAACGCCCTCCTGGCATTAGTGCAGGCATGGGAGTCGAAGTTACCGTCCAGAAGCAGCATTCAATGTTCCAACAGCCTCTGGAAGCGAGGCAATGGAGCTTGCTAGGCATTGTGGGGAATTAAAAGGGCAATGCCTTCTGAACTAATAAAAATTAAAATGAAGTGATAAAATGCAGTTTTCAGCCCTTAATGCCTTTTAAAAAAAATTAACATTAAAAAGAAGTTCCAAATGGGAGTCTGCAGCACTTAAAGCTGACTTCCCTTCCGAACCTCAAAAAATGGGAAAAGTGCTTCAGCACTAGCACAAATGTCTCAGCAAGCCAGGAAAAGGGCACCCAGGGTCTCGCACGCAGCACTCCAGCTTTGTGCAGGGGGGTCAACACTGCAAGAGAGGTTCTCTACCCACGGAGGCCAGGAGGCCGTCCAAAAAGAACAATGTGGGACCAGATCACCGAGGCCATCACTGCCAGCAGTGTCGCCCCCACCACCTGGCTCCAGTGCCCAAAGAAGTTTCATGACCTCAGACCACTGGTCAAGGTCAGTGAATGCATCTTCAAAAGCCGTCTCCTACCAACTGCACCACTAGCCTCACACACTGCTCAATGCACGACTTCCCGCACCCCCCCCACCCCCGACCCCAATCACTCACCTACCAACAATCTGCACCAATCATGAGGCTCACCCCTTAGAGGAGAAGGTGCAGGCCATTCTTGGCAGGGGCATGGCTGAGATACAAGATGCTGGTATCCTCATACATTATCCTCCTCCTCACCTGAACCTCTTGGTTTCCCTCCCTCCCCTCACCACAACTCTACCCTTGTGCCTTCCTCATTTCACATACCCAAGAAATGCAGCCTGCCCAGCCAGTGGTTGACCAAGAAGAGGGAGAGGAGAGTGAAGAAGAAGAAGAAGAAAAAGATGAAACACCGCCACTCAATTTGATACTCCCAACCACCAGCTCCTCAAAGTCGACCAGGATGGCCATTTGTAGTGTCCCTACCGAAGGTCAGCAGCCTTCCACCAGCCATGCTGCAGCCACTGGGGTAGCACTGCGTGACATCAGTAGGATAGGCAAAGGCACACACAAGACAGTCACTAAAAGAACACACAAGGGTGATGAGTTGATTTATTGATGTCATATTGGATGGATAGATGTATAAAGTTGGATTGGAAGGTTTGCTTTGTGGTGGCTTTTATTTCAGCATTGTGGCCAAAAGGACGCTGTGATGGTCGGTAACAGAGGGAAAGTAAGGTGTGGCACAAATGTTGAAAGGGGAATTGGGATTGTGGTAACTGGTACCACAGGCGGATGATTCCATCCCGGATATCCCGGCCAGAAAGGGGCTGTCTGGCTTCCTCCTCTTTGGCTTCCTCCTCTTGGCTTCCTCCTCTTCTGTTTCTTCCTCTTCTACGACTTCCTCTTCTGCTTCTTCCGCTTCCCTCTGCGAGCAGATGCTGTAAATTTGAAATGACAGCATAAAATGCTGGAAATACTCAGCAGGTCAGGCAGCATCTTGACCTGATTCGTGAATTCTGGTTCTCTCTCCACGGATGCTACCTGACCTGATGAGTATTTCCAGCATTTTCTGTCTTCTCAGAGGCCTTCCTTTACCATCTGAATCCTTGCAAGCATCCAGCAGCATGCCCGACACTCCTTGCACACTTAAAAAACTTTTAACATGTATTGCAGCAAGCCACTACTTCAATAAAATCAAATAAAAAACCCAGTCCAAAAGCTTAAATGCAAACTTACCTGAAAGATGTGTGTGTCCCTTTAAGAGGTGCTGACAGCGCCACTGTCAGTCTGCTTGCACGCTGGGTTTTCATGGCAAGCTTAGGACCCAGCGCTGAACTCAGCTCAAAGGTCCAAGTTCGCCGTGGTGACGTTAAGTCAGCGTTGCATACCGACTGACGTCACCTCTGCCTCATTTTAATTTGCAGGGTGATGGATCTTACTGGCAGCGCTGCCAAGCCTTGGAAAATGGCGGACGCCGCAGGACCCGCCACCAGCTGGCGAAAGAGCGGCAGCCGCCCTCGTTATGCAACTTTTTGCTGGTAACGGGTGACGTTAAGCCCCTGAACCTTTAGCCCTGAGAGTCTGAATCTTCAACCAGGAGATGACAGGTTTGAATCTCAGGTTAGCCTGCTGAAACAGCCTGCTGTCGCTGCTGGACTGAGGTCCATTTCCTTGCAGCTGAACTGTTGGATGGAACGCCAGTCCATCTCAAGGAAGCCAGCACTGTCAAGCTCAACGCACTGAAAACTCCACTCAGCTGACTAATTGAACAGAGTCTCTTTGTGCCAAAATGACCCTGGGCTAGAAAAGATGTATTAGCGAGTTAACGGAGGGAATAAAAAAATAATAGGGAAAAAACTAAAATGAAAATAAATAAGACCTTTCGGGATAAAAATTTGGTTGCGTAGCTCATGCTGTTTGGGTGGTGCGGGTGCCGAATTGGGTCCAAAATGGCGTCTGAGCAGCGCACGCACAATTCTGGAGCCGGCCATGTCGTACGCCATCTTGGTGAGAGCAGCAGGGTGGCCGAAAGGAGCGTGCGCTGGGAGTATGGTAAGTATACAGATCGTGATGTCAATTAACATGCGACGCTGATCTGATGCCAGCGCTGCAGCCCTGTGTTGACCTCGCACAGCTGACCATGTGTTCAGCAGCAAGAAGGACCCCCCACACCAGCGCTATTTAAAGGGATCATCACCAACTTTCAGGTAACTTGCTTTTTGATTTCTACTGGCTCTGTGTAAGTTTGTGAAAGTGTTTGCAGCTTTCTAGAGTTATTTAAAGTTGGTGAGGTGACAGGGAGTGGTGCTGCAAGTGGAGAAGGCCTTAGTTTTGACTTCAAGGGTTCTGGTCAGACCACTTGCTCCCAGTCATGGGTGCTCTAGTTTTCATTCCCCTTGAACCTGCAGCATGACACGGAGATGGAGCAGAGGCAGCAAAGAAGAGGACAAGCTGCTCGTAGATGGAGAAGGAGGAGGGGAAGAAGGGCTCTCATCTAGGGTCTTCCGAGAGCAATTCTCAGTCTGAGCCAGGAGCAGTGTGTGAGGTGTCTGCGCTTTACGAAAAAGGTGCTCACAGAACTCTGCCACATCTTGCAACCAGACCTGCAGCCTCACGCTAAGGGCAAGGACGGCACTGCCAGTGGCTGTGAAGGTGACCGTGGCCCTGAATTTCTTCGCATCGGGATCATTGTTCCCGCAAATTTTTTTTGGGGTGTGCTGCCCCTTTATAGGGCTGCGCGGCCCATTCAATTTCTCACGCACACGCGGTTATTTCAATTGTAAAGTCATTGTGCAGCCTGTGCGGGATCTCCAGACCACCACACAACTTAATTGGAACATTGTTCAGGATCCTTTCAGGCTGGAGTAGGCGACATCTGTAGCATCTCTCAGTTCGCTATCCACTGCTGCATAAGAGAGATGGCAGAAGCTCTTTATGCCAGGAGAGGGGACTTCATTGTCTTCTCTCTGACCAGAGTGGGCAGTTTTAGCAATGGAGAGCAGGACCCAAAAATGCTTTTTATGATCTAGCCATATCTGGTGATGGATGGTTAGAACAGTTGTCCGCCAAAGACGTTCAAATCAGCGTTCCTTGGACTTAAGGGAGCGGAGATGAGGGGTATAGCAGAGGGAATGACTAGGATGAGAGAGTGTAATGATTTTAGTGGGGACAAAGGCATCAAGGGTAGTGGAGAGGGTGTGATTTAGCAAATAAGTAGCTGCAGAAATGTCATAAAGAATTGTAAGCCAAAGGCTAGATAGTTGGGAATTAGAAAGTGCTGTGCTAAGGGACTTGGGGGAGAGCTCTTTCCAGGGGCAGACACAGAAAGAAGTGGCTACAGCTTGGCTGGTGGAAGGCTGCTGACTTTCCGTGGGGGAGACGGCAGATGACCTTGCAGGACAACCTTGAGGAGCTCTGGGCCTAGTAGGCCCGGCTTTGGACTGTACCACCTCATCATGGGCGGCAGCAGTCTGGGCTGGCTGGCTGACAGGCAACAGCAAGGGCACTGACGAAGGAGCAGCGCTCCGAAAGCTTGTGATTTCAAATAAAACTGTTGGACTATAACCTGGTGTTGTGCGACTTCTCACATTTATCCTGAGAGAGGACAGCAGGGTCGGCCTCCACAGATACATTACCACTCCCCGGGGCAGCGCCTCAGCAATCCTAGTAATCTGATGGCGTACAGACTGATGTGACACCCTGCAAGCCTCTTTCAACACTGGTAAACCCAGCCATGATGGCAGAAGTCTGTGCTTGCGTGGCAGCAAGCTGAGCTTGCATGACTTCAGACTGAGCTTCCATTGCAGCACTCAGACGTTGGGTGGCTTCTGCTTGTGATGCAATAGAAGCTGAGACTTCGGGCCATCAGACGCGGCATGATGGTTGGGTCCACAAGTGCGTTAATGGATCTGCCCACACCTTCCACGCTGGAAAGGATGGGCTCCAAGCACTGCCCAAAGGCCTGAGAAAGGCTGAAGCTGGATTACATCATGCTCCTTGACATTGTATTAAGGCTTTCTGGCAGGCCTGTCAATGCACCAAGCATTTAGTTGTGTATACCCATCAGCGTTCTTCTGTAGGCTGCCCCATTGAAGTCTTCATCTGAGTCCTGTGCAGCAGAACTCGTGTGCGACCTCGCCCTCCAGGGAACTGGCACCTGCACTACCCTTTCCCCCAGCCCTGGCTACAGGCCACTTGTGCCTGATGACTCACCACGTGCAGATCCCACATCTAACTTATCCTCTAAAGTACGTGGAGTGTCAGTATCTGAGCTGGTGGCTGCGAGTGCTAAATCGAGTGACGGTGTTTCTACTTCCTCTTTTTCACTCTCCTCTCCCTCTTCTTGTTGACTCCCTGGCTGGGCAGGTTGGGTTTCTTGGGTGTCTGAAATGAGAAAGGCACAAGAGTAGGTTTGTGGTAAGGGGTGGGGTGTGAGAGGAAGCAAGAGGTGCATGCTTACACCATGTGCAGATTGTAAATCAGAAGATATGGGGCCTCAACTATTCGCAATATTTATTAACGACTTAGATGATGGCATAGAAAGTCGTATATTAAAATTTGCCGATGACACAAAGATAAGCGGCATTGTAGGCAGTGTAGATGAAAGCATAAAATTATAAAGGGATATTGATAGATTAAGTGAATGGGCAAAACTGTGGCAAATGGATTTCAATGTAAGTAAATGTGAGGTCATCCACTTTGGACCTAAAAAGAAGAGAACAGGGTATTTTCTAAATGGTAAAAAGCTAAAAACAGTGGATGTCGAAAGAGACTTGGGGGGAAAAATTCAGTATCGCCCCGTTTGGGGCGCAATTATCGGTTGGGCGCAAAGATTAGCGCCTGGCGCTAATTATCGCCTCCGACTGCAGACTTCACTTTTATCGCCCCTGGAGGTGATTGGAGCACTAAATCAGGTGCTACACATCTGTCTTAAGGCGCAAAGGCCGAGGAGCGAGGCGCTACCTCAGAGCGCTGGCGAAGCTCATGTGATGTCAGTCAGCAATGGAACACAGACACAATGGCGCTGGCCAATTCTTAAAGGGGAGGGTTGATCTTGCTTTCCATCCACATCCTGCTCATTGCAGCCTTGAATCTCGTGCACCAAATCTGCTGGAAAGAACAATGGAGAGCACAAGGGAAAGAGCTCAGAGTGCAACCCCCACAGTCTCTTCTAAATCGATACAAGGAAGGGCAAATCAAAATGAAACTGCAAAGTGCTGCTCAGTACCCAAAACTCCTTCACACAGCGTTGAATCTCTCAGAAATCTGTCTCTCTCTCTCTCTCAGAATGCGTGGTTCAAAAATGTCACCAACAAAAAAAGGCAGGAAGCGGTCGCCTTTAAATAGCGCTCCCCCAGTCCCTTCCTGACTGCAAAACGCTCTCCTCAACCTGTCGTTGCTAGCGGCAGGCGGTAAGGCAGGGGTGCCACTCAATATCCGCTCCGGGGCGCTACCCGGGCATTGCGCACTCGTCTGATGTCACGATCTGCCAGAGCAGGAGATCGTGGCGGTAGTGTTTAGCGCCTCTGCAAAATGTCTAGTTAATTTCGCGAGCGGCGCAAACACCGCCACGCCAGGGCGCTAGTTGCTTTGCGCCCCATTAGTGCCTTCTTAAGGCACTAACGGGAGGCGCAACCAACTAAATTTTTCCCCCTTGGGGTTCAGGTACATAGATCATTAAAATGTCATGAACAGGTACAGAAAAGAATCAAAAAGGCTAATGGAATGCTAGCCTTTATATCTAGAGGACTAGAATACAAGGGGGTAGAAGTTATGCTGCAGCTGTACAAAACCCTGGTTAGACCACACCTGGAGTACTGTGAGCAGTTCTGGGCACCACACCTTAGGAAGGATATATTGGCCTTGGAGAGAGTGCAGTGTAGGTTTACCAGAATGATACCCGGACTCCAGGGGTTAAATTACGAGGAGAGATTACACAAACTAGGGTTGTATTCCCTAGAATTTAGAAGGTTAAGGGGTGATCTGATCAAAGGTTTCAGGATATTAAGGGGAACAGATAGGGTAGATAGAGAGAAACTATTTCCACTGGTTGGGGATTCTAGGACTAGGGGGCCATAGTTTAAAAATTAGAGCCAGACCTTTCAGGAGTGAAATTAGGAAACACTTCTACACACAAAGGGTGGTAGAAGTTTGGAACTCTCTTCCGCAAAAGGCAATTGATGCTAGATCAATTGTTAATTTTAAATCAGAGATTGATAGCTGTTTGTTAACCAAAGGTATTAAAGGATATGGGCCAAAGGTTGGTATATGGAGTTAGATCGCAGATCAGCCATGATCTCACTGAATGGCGGAACAGGCTCGAGGGGCTGGATGGCCTACTCCTGTTCCTATGTTCCTATACTGTACGATGAGGGGGAAGTGGCATGTGATAAGGATGATAACGTATAAGGATACTTGCACTCTTTCAGCCTCGCCAGTGGCCACAGGCTCAGCTATGCTCCTCCCAAGAATGGCCAGCACCGTCTCCTCCATGGGGGTGAGATGATGCAGGCGAGCCTGTTCCCCACCGGTTAAATTCTGCTGGCGCCGGTTATGCGCCACCTCTTCCTGTGAGAGAAAGGGAAATGTGTCAGTGAATGTGGTTTAATGTGTTTGGGTGATGTGGCTGTCATGGTTAAATAGCTGTCAGTGTGTTCAAGCTGTGAGATGTGGGTGTGAGGCTTGCAGCAGTGGTAAGTGTGTGCGGGTGAGGTGAAGCTATGAATGTGAGGTGTGAGTTGTGTTTGGTCGAGATTGTTGGTAGGTGAGTGATGGGGGTGTGGTGCATTGCGCAGTGTGTGAGGCTAGTGGTGCAGATGGTGAGATATGGCATTTGAAGATGATTTCACTGACCTTAACCTCTCGTCTGAGGTCATTAAACTTCTTCCTGCACTGCGTCCACGTCCTCGGGGCTACACTGCTGGCATTTACCACAGTGGCTATCTGCTCCCACTGAACTCTAATCTGTTGCCTGTAGGGCTTCCTGGCCCCCTGTGGAAACAGCACCTCTCTCCTGGAGTTGACCTCCTGGATCAAGGCCTCCAGTGCTGCATCAGACAACCTCTGTGCACGCTCTCAACGCTGTTGTGCCATTATTAGAGTTTTCTTCTCCATTGTCTTCCAAGCCACTTCAATCACCTGTTGCAGGCAGATGGCACCTCCCCTGTAAGAAGTGTAGAGTGCCTTAAGTAGTGCAGGCTAGCTTTAAGCAGTGCTAGCCTCGCACGAACTTGGTCCCCCTGCTGAGCGTTCAGCCAGTCAGCAGCGCGTTCAGCACTGGGCTGAACGCTACTATCATGATAATCAGCAGGCAGCATAAAGTTTGTGTGCTGCCTGCAGTCCTCCGAACAGGCACCGCTTGATAGCGCATCGCGATCCCCGCGCCCTTTTTGGGGGCTAACGAATTTCTAGGCCTCTGTGTTTCTAGTGACAGCTTCACAAGGACACCTTTCACTCCTTTAATAACTCTATAAATTGTACTTGTTTAATAACCGAATTAAAGTAAGCTATTGAACTGCAGAACATTCAATTTACTTTGGATGAACTGAAATGCATTTATTTGTTGTTTTGGGATAAATATGTCATCACGGCAGTTCAAGAGTTAACTTGTGCGCCTGTCGCAGAATTAAAGAGTTTTCCTCATGTGAAGGAAACTGTTTCTATAAATTGTGATTTGTTCCATTCCTTTCTCAGACCACATCAGACGGGTATCTGAGAACAGGATGGGATGGATCACATTGCTGAAGAAAGGGAATGTGTTCCTTGAAACGTTTTCAATGAGAGGATTTGAAAGCTTTGCTTAAAAAAAAGTCAGACACAACTTAAGTTGATTTCCTGTAAATTGCAGCGGATAATTTTCTTATGTGAAAGGGGCTGTGCTATACAGTCTGTGTGTCAGTTTACTGAAGTAAACGTTGAAAACAACACAGGAAAAAGAATGTGGCCAAACAAGAAAATTACTCACTACCAGTGGGTCTTGCTAACCCTTAGCTCGGAAAGACTTTCTGAGCTTTCAAAACTACGCCCATCTTTGCTGTAATTTCAAATCCACAGTAAACATAAAAGTTATGCACATTTGGAATGTAGACTTATAAGTAGAATCGGACAAATCAATACAAGCACAGAATATTTTGTCATTTATTAGGTGCTTCGACAAATCGACCAAGTGGTTGTCTTCGTTTTTTTAATTTAAGGGCAGAAATGCTGTTGGACTCCTCAAACAGTTAATGCTAATTGGCTAATAAAATCTTCAAAGAGTGGCTTTCCTTGGCATCAATCCTTATGTACGTTAACAAATTTAGGGCTATTTTTTATTATTATTGTGTAACAGCATGTTATACGGGAGTGAAAAGCTGTGCTTCTGGATTGCACAGTGACAGTGAAAGTACGTCTGATTTTGGGGGTGGGTGTTGTTGAAGTCTCTCAGCTTGTGAATTTGCATTGTGATTTCTGTGTCACTCTGGCTGGCTTTGCCATTCTAATCATCAGACACCTTTGTACTCGGCTGCGGCGTTTTCTCAGGTGGGATCAAGCATGCTTTGGTGGCTTCTGGAGATCCCTGAAGATGTTAGAGGAGGGATTTATGTCAGCAATGCCGGTGATGACTCGGTGATGAACCGTTAAATAAAATGATCTGTCCCCAGGCTAGACTGTTGGTTTCTTGCCAAACAGTAATCCAGTACAATTAACCATCAAAGAGATGGGTGCAAGAGAATATTATTACAGATTGGTATGCAGCCACCTGAGAAAGCAGAGAGCTTTACAAGAGCAGCAGCTGAAAGCGATAACATTGTTGTATTATTGTGTTCCACTTCCTTGTATTTAAATCCTTATTGTGCTGCATAAGAACAAGCCAAAGCCACCCATACAAATGTCACCTTCAGTTTGGAGTCCTTTGAAATAACATATTTCCAGGTAGTATTTGCTTTTCGATGGAGTCTGTTTATGCAGTTCTTAAATCTCCAACTGGCCTGCACAAGTAAAAGGAAATAGCAGTCGGCAAAGGTCATAATATAGAACTTCAGTTCTAGACAGTCATTGTTAAGATTCTCTGAAAAGATCCCTTTTTAAAAAATAAGTATAGACCACATTTGGTTATATAATCTCAAGAAATGAATATTAACAGTTTACATTTTAGCAAATATCTGGGTTAAGATATTTAAAGAATGACAAAACTTTTAAAAACAGATATCTTTGCTTCTATGTAGCCTTTCAGCTGTCATTCCATACCTTCCCCACATGAGTTCTAGTATCTTCTTCATGATTATATCACAGAGGTATGCCTAACAGAATGCAATTTGGTTTGCTTGAAGTGTGCAGTTTTAGAAGAACTATTTCAGCATTTGTGTAAATTGGTGTTGGAATAAAATTGGTCCAATACTAAAAAGAAATCCTTTCTCAATTGGATTTAGCATTTAGATTACCCACTTGAAGCCTGTTGTGTATATATCTCCATAGTTACAGTGTGTTACCATTATTAAAAAGAACAAAAATGTTCTACAATTGGAATATATGCTGGGAACTGGAAAGTTATTTTAAGGTGTTGTAAATAAACCCGTAAGTATCAAGATTCCTACAGCTCATAGGTGACCAGTTTCTGAGACTTGCAGAAAAGACTGCCACCGTAACCTCATAAATCAGCAATTCCAGTGTTTGAGATCCTTAATTTGCAGTGGCTTTTACTCTGCCAAATTGTCCATAGAGGGAATACAAAAATACAGCAGCTTTAAACAACTGTGCAAGCTGCCAACGGTATGCTGCTGGTTTCAAAAGGAAAACAATGAAAAAATATTTGACTTTTTTCCCTTCTTGTTAGTTGCTTATTCTTCCTGGAAAAAATGCGCCCAGTTTAGTTACCTTTAGAAAACATCATAAACTCAAGATTACCCACACGATTTGTAAACAGAATCCTTGAGAGAATCACAAATTGAAGTAATTGGTAAACTGCTTAATCAAGTTGTGCTCTGAGGTGAATATGGACTGCAGGGTATAAAGGAGATGCTGTTAAACTAACCCAACTAGTCCATGGATCTCTTTCTCCTGAAAGAAACAAAGATAGCAGTAATTAATGACCCTGACTCTGTGCCAAAAAAGCTTTATTCTGACAATTCCAACTTAATTAAAACTTAAGACATTTCAATGGCCTCAGAAGCCCCTGATGGGGTGAACTCTTGCAGACTCGTGAGAAAATTTTGTAAGTTAAAGGAAAAGATCTGTGTTACCATTGGTGCTATGACTCTAATCCCTGACAGTCAAAGAATCTATTTAGCCAAATCTTTTCTTTAACTGGCTCACACCTGCAGGCTTACTGGCACTTCCTCCACACCAAAGAAGGCGTTTTTGTGTTTTGCGGAAGATCTGATAATAGAAGCCTTGCTGTTGCTTTTGTTTTTGTTCATTGTTCATTAGCCT